>CAUYUJ010016793.1:487500-489228 GCA_963575745.1 Prorocentrum cordatum
TTCGGGGCCTGTTGGCGGCGCGCGGGGGCCTCCACGGGCCCTACCGCACAGAGGGCACGGCTCGGGCCCACGGCCCGCTCGGGCTGTCGTGCCCCTTGCCCCGTGTGCTCCGTGGCCCGTGTGCGCGGCCCGCACGCTCCGTGGCCCCGTGGCCCCCTGTGCTCCGCGGCCCGAGCCCCGGGGACGCGGCGGAAAAGTCTGCGCACGACGGCCCCGTCGGAAAGCCGCCGCGGCCCGTCGAACAACTTCTCGGTTGTGTTTTGGCCCCGTCGGATGTTTTCGGGGGGGGGCGCGGTGGCCCCCTCGTTTTTTCTCTCATGGCCCGCGGAACAAACACCCTGAATAAAAACGTGTCTTTCTGCTGGCCTATACACACCTGTGAAAACACAAGGAATCGTTTCGACGCAAGTTGTTCAACGAGAGTTGCCGCCCTCCGTTCGGCGACGTCGCAAAAGGAGGTCGGGCTCGAGGGTGGGTAAATAAACACATTGGCCCCGGAGCCCTGAGCCTCGCAGTGGCTGGTAATGCCCCTGGTGCTCGTAGTTTTACGGTGGCTCATCCCCCGCCCTCCCCCCCATCCCCCCTCCTCCCCCCGTGCCCGTTCCCGATCCCTTTTGTTTTCGCCCGCGCCCCCGCTTCCCCCCCTCCCCCGCCCCCTCCCCCTCCCCCCCGCTCTCCCTGTAATTCTCGAGAGAAGGAGCGTCTTCGTCCCGAGCAGCGCGGCGGCGCTAGAAGGCCGAAGATCTCGTCCGTCCGCCCGCTCCGCCCCGACTCCGGGGACGGCGTGCTTCCCAGCTGGGAATTCACCCAGGGCCCGTTTCTGACGGCCTCCGGGGCCCCGGGAGGTCCATCGAAGAAAAACGCACGGGGATATCGAAAATACATGCTGACGCAACAGCAAAAGGGCCTCGTCCTCTGGGGACCTCTGGGATCCTCTGGGAGCTTCTGGGGACCATGCCTCAGCCGACAATCCCCCGAATGCCTTTTCGAAAACCATCGACGAAACAGTCAGAACACATGACAGGAGAACCGCGTCCCACGCGTTTAGATCAACATTCAGAACCAATGAAATGGCGTTTTATCATCCTTCCTCCTTCGCGCCCACGACGCCCGCGCTCCAAAAGGGTCGCCCCGTCAGAGCCAAATTTTAAGCCTCGGCCCCTGCCCGCAGTGAAACCTGCTCCCCTCTGAAACAATCGACGGACTCGAATCAGCCTCCCCTGTAGCCTCGAGGGCTTCGACAGAGCAGACCCGTGGTGCCATCGAGCGTGCACCACTAGAGACCGCCCTCGAGCACCACTCAAAACGTTCATGGTGCCATCGAGCGCAGGGCGACAAACACGAATAACTGAACAAAAGTGGAACGTCACCTTGAAAGAGAGGGGGGAAGGGGCGGGAAGAGCAAGGAGGGAAGGGGAAGGGGAAGGGGGAGGAGGGAGCAGCCTCGAGTCGACCTCACCCTCCGCCTCGAGAAGGCCTCGATAGAGCAGACCCCGCCGGGCCTCCCACCGCCGCGGCTGCGGCTGCGGCTCCGGCGGCCGCGGCCCTGCCCGATCACCCCAAGACCGGCGCGCGGAGGCGCGCCGGCGCGCACGGCCAAGGCCGCCGTGGCCCAGAAGTGGGGGGGCAACGTCAGGACCTCCTGCCCCCTCCTGCCTCCTCCTGCCTCCTCCTGCCTCCTCCTCCTCCTCCTCCTCCTCCTCCTCCTCCTCCTCCTCCTCCGCCTCC
>CAUYUJ010016793.1:489328-534328 GCA_963575745.1 Prorocentrum cordatum
ATCATCATCATGCTCATCATCATCATCACCATCATCATCATCATCATCATCATCACCATCATCATCATCATGCTCATCATCATCATCATCATCATCAGCATCATCATCATCATCATCATCAGCATCATCAGCATCAGCAGCAGCATCAGCATCAGCATCAGCATCATCATCATCATCAGCAGCAGCAGCAGGAGCAGCAGCATAATCATCAGCAGCATCATCCTTTCATCATCGTCATCATCAGCAGCAGCATCAGCATCATCATCACCATCATCATCACCATTATCATCATCATAACCAACATCATAATCATAAACATAATCCTCACCATCACCATCACCATCATCATCATCATCATCATCATCATCATCCTCATCATCATCATCATCATCATCCTCATCCTCATCCTCATCCTCATCCTCATCATCATCATCATCATCATCATCATCATCATCATCATCATCATCATCATCATCATCATCCTTTCTGCCTCCTGCTCTCTCCTGCTCCGCCTCCCTGGGCTCTCCCGTTCCCCACCCACGGCCTCCTCCCCCCTTCCCCCCGCTCGTCCCTCTGCGGGAGAGCGTTAGGTGACAGGCGATGCATCGCCGATAGATCGGCGCTCAACCCCCGATAGCGAGTCCGCGCGTCCCTGGGCAGGGGGTGGGGGGGGGGGCTATCGGGCCGTCCTCTGCCGCTGGCGCGCCGTCGACCCCCCTGCCGCACAGCCACCCACTCGGGGAGGTGACTGGAGTGAACCGCCTCGGGCAGGTCGTGGGGCACAGACCTAGCGTCCTTGGCAGACGACCCTCCTATCAGGAGGCGGGAAGAAGGAGAAGAGGAGCGTGAACCACAAGGAGGTTCGGTCTGGCTCTCCACGACAGCACCAAGCACGTTAGTGTAGCCCAGGGGGACGCCATTCTCAAAAGAGAACGGCGGTCCAATCGAGGAGGAGGAGGAGGAGGAGGGGGCAGGAGGAGGAGGAGGAGGAGGAGGAGGAGGAGGAGGAGGAGGGAGGAGGAGGAGGAGGAGGAGGAAAAGGAGGGAGGGAGGTGGGAGGGAGGAGAGGAGGGAGGAGGGAGGAGGGAGGAGAAAGAGGAAAGATGGAGGAGATACTGGGAATGAGGGGAGGCAGGAAAGCAGCAGGGGAGAAAGAGCAGTGGCAGCAGCAGGAAAACGAGTCCCTCCCCTGTCGACCCCCGAGGGCGATCTGGACCGGCCCATGGTCTACGCCGGCGGCGATACTGTCTGCGCGCCGTAGAAGCAGGCCTCCGCGGGGGAGGAGACGGACAGGCGTACGAGGTACCCAAGAGTCGAGCGTGGGGGGAGGAAGAGGAGGAGGGAGGCAAAGGGGGATGCTGAGGAGGATGAGGAAAGAGAGGGGGAGCGAGTCGTGCCTTGACCGACGTCATGCTTCGACTCGTCCCGTCTGGACCCTTGATTATCCCGCAGATCGCTCCGGTAACAATCCACCCTGAAGTCGAGTCCGCACCGCTTGATGTGAAATCCCGCCAGCCCCTTAGAGCGTAGATCAATTAGGGCGTTTCCTCGTCCACTCCTCGTCTTCTCCTGGGGGGAAGGCTGTATCACTGCACCTTATCAATGTACATCCCCTCCCCCTCCCCGACCAGCCACAAGCCGGAGCCAATGCTGACCCCCCCCTAATCATCCCTCGCCTAAACCATACAACGTGCACTTTGCACCAAGATCTGCATCAATCGCGAACGCCCCGCGATCAGATTGCTCTGGTTATTGACAAGGACGGCGGGGGACTGGCGTATTGGCTGCTGCGAGCAAGCGCTCCCCAACCATCGCTTGCAAAAATCTGTGCAGAGCGTACGCTGCACCAAGATCTGGATCATGCGCGGACGCCCCGCTCTCACGTTGCATTGGTTTTTGAAGAGGACGGCGGGGGAGCAGCATATTGCCCACTGTGTGCAGGCCCACCGTCCCCTTCAACAACGCATGCAGAGCTCACCTTGGCAGGCACGGCGGTGAGGGGCGGCATACTGCCTGCTACGTGAAGGCTCGCCGTTCCTGCCAAAAACGAACACAAAGTGACTGCGGGTGCACACCCACACGCACACGCACACGCACACATACACACACACAATACACCATGCTCGCAAACCCACCGTCACTTTGCAGTGGGTTTTGACAGGGATGGTGGTGAGTCGACGTCTTGTCCAACATGGCGCACCTGGTGCGCGTGGCGCCTGGCATGTGCGGCACACCTCGCGGGCTTCGTGCACATGGCTGGCGTCGGCGTTGGTTCCCGATGGTTGTCGGTGGCGGCCCCTACCTGTGTAGTGGGAGGGCGAGCGGGAGTGCGCGGGACAGCTTGCGGCGTTCTAGCAACGCTGTGAGAGGGCCCTGGCCTGTTTGATCGATAGTCCCCAAGCCCCAAGACGGCCCGAAAGGCTCTCAAGAGTCCCAAGAGCCCCAAGAGGGCCCAAAGAGGGCACCAAGAGGCCACAAAAGGCACCCAAGATGCTCCAAGGTGCCCACCAAGAGCCAACAAGAGGCCCTCAAAACGCCCCAGTGTGCCGCTAACAGGCGATCAAGAGACAACCAAAGAGACCCAAGGAAGCATCCAAAGGGCCTCTGGCCCACGCAGGCCCCCGATATCTCCAAATAGTGACACGCTCCCCCTTCAAGGCGACGATGCGGCAAGCCCGCGAACTTCTGCTGAACAACTTCCCGAAAAAAATGACAGAAACAAATAATTTAGTTTCTTGGCCGCGAACGAACCCGCGAACTCATACCGAACAATTTCCTGAACAAATGCATAACAAATCTCTGAAGCTTCAGCGCAAGCAAGGCCGCGAAGCTGTGCCGAACAACCTCCCGACCAAACAAAAACCCTCAACTTGCAATGATATCTGGAATACTAAACAATCCAGCGAACAGCAACAAATACGCGCACCGCAACCGATTCACACAACAATTCAAGGATTGCTAAACACTAAACGTCGCTGAATACTAAGACTGCTCGCTCTGCCGTTTTGTGTTGCAATGTTAGCGAACAAACCTAAAAACACATTACCTGAAACGAAACTTGCTCCAACAAAGAAGTTCACCAAAAACACGGGTATTCGATGAAGTGTTGCTTTACCGCTGCTAAACTAAAAACTATGTGAGATCTCACCCTGCATTACACAATGCACTCACCACGAATACATGTTGAAGACGGGTAACTTCGCGCATAGCCTCCAAGATCGCGTCTCTGAATTGAAACGCCCGCGAACGTGGGGGCGAGCCCCATGTATTGCGATAGACGAGAAAACAAAACGAATCCGATAGAAAGCCCTCAGGGCTGCAACGAGGCGCACAAGCGAGATAAGAACGGGATATTGGAACGCTCTGGGACCGTCTGGGGGCCGCCTTTTGAACGATTAGGGGGTGTGTTCCTGTCCCGTGGCGCGTTCGGAAGCGATTGAAAGGTGCCTGAAGGCGGTTCTTCGAGCTTAGAGCGCGGTTGGAAGCGATCTGGGAGCGGTCTCGGGGCCCCTGTCCCCTCCTGCCCCGCGGAGGTCCCTGGGCGCGGCCAGGGGCCTCGTCCCCCGGGAGATGTATATGTATAAATATGTATATATATATATATGTGGATGCACAGACGCACCGATATACAGACATGTGTGTTTACATATGCGTATACAAGCACATGTCTACAAAACTGAGCGTTTACAATTACAAGAGTCTATATATATATATAGACAGTATATATCTAGATCTGTGTCTGCACATGTATTGGGAAGACGCGTGCGCATTTCTAACGTAGCGAATGGAAGCGGCATGGCACCTCGAATACACTCCTGCATGTACTGCACCCGTCCCATCCGCCTACTCTTACTTACCATGCTCCTCATATTTCCTCCTCCTCCTTCTGCTGCACCTACTCTTCATCTTCCGTCTCCTCCTCCTCCTCCTCCTCCTCCTCCCCCTCCTCCTTCTGCTCCTCCACTTGCTCCTCCTCCATATCCGCATTCGCCAGAGACAGGTTTAAGACTTGGGCTGCACGCTTGACCACCTAGACCTACGTTTTGCTGACTGCTCCTGGTCAGTACAATCTACTCTGGGGCCTCTCGAGGCGGCCTCGGGATATTTCGGAACTGTGGGCCGGGGTGCTCTAGGGCTGCCTTGAGGCCCTATTCGGCGCTATGGGCCCACTCCGAGAGGATAGCATCGGCATCCATCTGCAGTTGAAAAGCGTGGCAAGCGAAAACCAAATGAAAGCCCAAAGAGGCTCGATGCTGTCCGCCTCCTGGAATGTCTGTTGCAAGCCTTTGGGCCTTCTTGTTGGTATCCCGAGGCCCTCGTGGGCCCTCATGGGGCGCTCTTGGGCCCCTGTTCCCTCCGACGCTCTCTTGGGGTCAACTTGAGCACGAGCAAAAACTAACAAATGATCCCGATTACCTCCTTTTGATCTGGCAAATCTGCAATTTGACAGATGTTGGCCGTTGGGGGGTCTTCTTGAAGCCCGCTTGTAGAGCCTGGGGCTTCCTCAGGGCGTTGGTGTATTAGTGGACCGTCTTGGGGGCCTCGTGAAAGCCTGAAGTCTTCAGAAAGGAAGGCCTGGGGCCACTCCCAAGATGGACATCAAAATGATTCCTAGAGGAGGAAGGAGAGAGAGAGGGAGAGAGACGGAGGCAAGGAGGGGAAAGAAGGAGAGAAGGGGGAAAAAAGAGAGGGGGGAAAAGAAAATGAACTCTACGGGATTCGATCGGCGCCACAAGTCTGCGGGGAAAAATAGGAGGGCAAGAGAAGGGAAAGAGGATGCAGAGGGAGAGAGAGAGAGAGAGAGAAACTGGGGCCAAAGGCCGTAGCATGTACGATGCCATAAGTGTGTCGATGCAGATTTCCCAGTTTTGTGCCGCTCCGCCAAGTCATGAGAGTACTTATAAGCGTAAGCTTCGAGGGCATCGAGTGGGACGAGCACGGTGCGCTCAGGGCATCGAGTGGGACGAGCACGGTGCGCTCGCATCCCATCCGGCGTGTCGCCCCTTCCCCACCACACACCCCTCGCCTGATCCCATCCCTGCTCCTCCCCCCCCTTCGCAGGAAGCTGGAAATCATGTACAGCCATCATGTCTGACCAGGACCAGTCTGGGCCCTAGATTCGATTACAAATCCTCCTGGCCTGGGCCCGGGGAGCTCTGCACTATACACGAGTCCAAGGCTCAGGATGGACCTGGTCAGCATGGTGATGGTGCACAGTTGCCAGCATCTTCCTCTCCCCAAATCCACATTCCCCCTCCCTGCTCCCCCCACCCGATCCGCCCTCAGAGTTATACATTATGAGTACCACTCTGCTATACTCTCTGCGGAAGATGTCCAAGCCTCTCCGCGTAATGCTTCTTGCACACCGGATTTCTTCAAGTGTTTTGCTTCTCTTACGGCACTTTTCAATATGATTGTTTCCGGCGTTTCTTCATGGTGCTCCAGCTGCAGCCAGGGCTTCATGCTCGGATCGGCACTTTGCTCCCGGCGATCAGATTGGCGCTCTCGCCCCAGCGCCAGCCACTTTCAGGATCCCGGTCCTTTTTCATCGATGTCACCTTCCTCATCTCCCCTCCTCCTCCGTCCCCTGGTCCTCCTGCTCCTCCCGCTCCTTCCACTCCAGTTCCTGCTGCTGCTGTTCGTCATCGTCCCCCTCCTTCCACGTCCTCCTTCCCTGCTCATCATCCTGCTTACCCATCACCTCATCGCGCACAACACGCATGACACGCGTCCAAGGATGGAAGAATCAGCACAACGGGATGGGATGGGTGGGGGAAAATGCTGTCTGATGTGGCGATACTGCTCTCCATTCTCCTCTGACTCCGTGCGGAAACTGCCCTGTCTTTGTCCGCACATTCTGTCAAGCCACAGGATTTCGAGAGTATGGATTGTATATCGCTTTTCCCAACCATCCTGTGGTGTTGGGTCCTCGTTTTGAAGAGACGGTCCCCGCGTTCCTCCCCTCCTCTTCCCCCTCCTCTCCCTCCTCCCCCTCCTCCCCTCCCTCCTCCTTCTTCCATGCATTTCGTGGCCCCATAGGGAGCTCCACCGAAGGTCCCAGTGCTACCGTCCGCATGCGTCCCGCACTCCCAGTACAGCGTTTCGTGGCCCTCCTCCCCCTCCTCTCTGCGTTTCACCCACCCAGTACAGCGCTTCGTGGCCCCATAGGGAGCCCCACCGAAGGTCCCAGTGCTACCGTCCGCATGCGTCCCGCACACCCAGTACAGCGTTTCGTGGCCCCATAGGGCGCCCCACCGAAGGTCCCAGTGCTACCGCCCGCATGCGTCCCGCACACCCAGTACAGCGTTTCGTGGCCCCATAGGGCGCCCCTCCGAAGGTCCCAGTGCTACCGTCCGCATGCGTCCCGCACACCCAGTACAGCGTTTCGTGGCCCTCCTCCCCCTCCTCCCTGCGTTTCACCCACCCAGTACAACGTTTCGTGGCCCCACAAGGAGCCCCACCGAAGGTCCCAGTGCTACTGTCCGCATGCGTCCCGCACGCCCAGTACAGCGTTTCGTGGCCCCATAGGGAGCCCCACCGAAGGTCCCAGCCCTACCGTCCGCATGCGTCCCGCACACCCAGTACAGCGTTTCGTGGCCCCATAGGGAGCTCCACCGAAGACCCCAGTGCCCCCGTCCGCATGCGTCCCGGAAGCCCATTTTGGCATTTTCACCCACCCAGTGCAGCGTTGCGTGGCCCCATCGGGGCTCCACCCAAGGCCCCAGCGCCACCGTCCGTATGCGTCCGGAAAATGTAATTTAGCATTTTCACCCGCGCAAAGCAGCGTTTCGTGGCCCCATGGGGAGCTCCCCCGAAGCCCCCAGTGGAACCGCCCGCATGCGTCCCGGAAACCCAACTTGGCATTTTCACTCACTCAGTAGAGCGCTTCGTGGCCCCATAGGGAGCTCCACCGAAGCCCTCAGTGGGACCGTCCGCATGCGTCCCGGAAACCCAATTCGGCACACCACCCACACAGTACAGCGTTCCCCCCCGCCCAGTTCAGCGCTTCGTGGCCCCATAGGGAGCTTCACCGAAGCAGATATTCACAATTACGGTACCCACAACTGCATATGGTTGGGACCTTCGCCAGGATATTTGTTTACATCCCAATACGGCTATTTCTCGGCCCTTCCAAATGGTGCTGCCGCTGCAACGCAGGCCTCATTGTAGGACTGGCGCTTCGCTCCCGCCGTTCACCATGGCACTCTCGCCCCAAGCGCGGGCCACGTTTGGGAGCCGCTTCTGCATCCGCATCCTTCCGCGTCGCTGTCGCCGCCCTCCTGTTCCCCTCCTCTGCCTTCCCCTGGTCCTCCCGCTCCTCCCGCTCCTCCCACTCCAGCTCCTGCTGCTGCTGCTTGTCCTCGCCCTCCTCTCTCCTCGTCCTCATCCTCTTCCTCCTGATCGTCCTCCTGTTCATCCACCACCTCCTCCTCCGATCTACGCCGCTCCATTTTTTCGATTGCGCATGACACGATGGGGTCGTTGTGGGAATTCCAGGTTCACCATAACACGCGTCGGCGGATAGAAAACAAATCAGCGCAGTTGGAATGGATGCGTGGGAGAGGTAGGATGACAAAGATCGCGCGAACCCACCTGGCTGGCCTATCCCCCTCTCTCCGGTTTCCCCGCCGCTTTCCCCGCCGCTTTGCCTTGCCCCCTGCGCCTACCCAGGGGCGGAAGCGCGCACCCCCAGTGGCCACCCCTGGGGGGGGGGGGGGGGGGCGCCGCCCGCTCGCGCACGCGAGCGAACAGGCGCAGCGCGCCTTCGGCAATCAGCAGCCAGGGTCCTGCAGAGGGCGGCGCGTGGCGGAAGGGGCCGAGCGGCGGACGACCGACTCTCAGGACGACGACTGGAGGAGACGAGGACGAGGACGAGGACGAGGGCGAGGACGAGGACGAGGAGGAGGAGGAGGAGGAGGAGGAGGACGACGACGACGACGGACGACCAACGACAGACGGCCAACGACTGACGACCAAAGACTGACGACCGCCGACGACGACGACGATGACTTGTCTGCCCGAGTGGAAACGAAGCATGCGGCTAAACTCGAGCTGGATCCAGCATGAAACACGATCGTCGTGGACGTTGTTCTCTGAAGCCGAAGCTGCGTGTTGGTGGCTATAAGTACTGTTGTCGCAATGACATGTGCTGAATCCAAGCCTCTACACGAAAATGTGGCGGGCGCGCACTCACACATACACACACACACACACACACACACACACATGAGCGCTCAGTGGCCTTCCGGGGCCGACTGCTATCGCGCCGAGAGCGAAAACTTGAGAATCGATGGGTAGAGCGAACGTGTCAGACACAAGTAGGCGACGATGCGTGCATTTGAAGTGGTCTGTTATTAAACTAAGGAAAAGCGCCCGCAGAAATCCGAGCACACCTTCGAGACCGACGGTGGACAGCACACACACACACAATGCCCACTCGAAAAGCTAATACTCACACTTATTAGCATGATCCTTCTTGACGCGCACACGCGCGCGCCCATTCGAGCGACCACGCGGCCCCGCTGATTGTTGCGGCCGCCAACCTTGGAACTGCCGCCCACGTAGCGCCGAGACGGGACAAGAGAGCCCTGAGACGGCCCAAGAGAGCCTCGAGAAGGCTTCAGGAGCTCCGAAAACGCAACTAGAGGGCTCCAAGATGATCCCCCAAAGGCCCTCCATTGTTCAAAATCTGTAACCCAGATTGCGTTTTACATTGTTGTGCTCTCGCGCTTTTTTGACCTCGCAACGCCCAAGACGTTTCAGGAGTCTCCAGATGAACCCAAGGCACCCCAAGATGTCCCCAAGAGGGCCCCCAAGCGGCCCAAGAGGACCCCAAGAGAACCCAAGAGGACAGCCCAAGAGGCTCCCACGACGGCGACAGACGCCCCCAAGAGGGTTCCCAGGGAGGCCCAAGCCGAACTCAGTTGGCGCCCCTCCCCCGAAATTGGCTCCCGAGTCGGCTCAACAGGCCCCCGAAACGCCTGCAAGATTTTGCCAGTCAAGCCCCCAGAACCCCTAGAGAGGCTCTCTACGAGACCTCAAACAAACGGGTCCCAAGGGGCCTCCAGCACTTCTTCCAAGACGCCCCCCAGCAGGGTTCGCTGGCATACGCGACGCGAAAGAATCTCGATGCTGCGCGCAACTCTGCCAAACTACCAAGAGGCGGCCAGTGATTCGCCGCCGAATCCTGCAGATCGTGACAACAATCGCTGGCGATCGTAATCATCTAGCTTCCACGGTCCACACCCTTTGGCCTGCGGTTTCAACTTTTCACGGTCGACAACACCCCATTTCCCTCCTCCGAGCTCCCCGCCCTGGCCCCCCTTCCTCCCTCTGAGGGCGCACGAGAGGGGAGACCAGCTCAAGGGGGGGAACATCGAGCTGGAACCGGCGACACATCGTCGTTCGGCGATAGGCCCCAGTTTCGAAACCGCACGTTCCTGGGCGGGGTGGACAGCCAGGCCACTATCGGCGATCAGTGGGCGATAGGGGGTCGATGCGTCCCCCCCGAAGCCCATCGCCCCCCAAAGGTTGCCCACAGTCCCTACTCTCGGCGGTGACGATGGGGGCGAACAGACCAGGGGCGCGCATTCAACGCATTCGCCGAGGAGCCTCGCCGAAGACATGGACCATCGGCCCGCCTGGATACATGTATGGCTACCCCATGACCGATTCGCCCCCTATCTTGGCCTCCGATACTCCCCTCTCCTCGCCCCCCTTCCCGGCAGAGAGGAAAGGAGGGGGCATCGATGGCGGCGAGGAGGCCAGGGGCAACTGACAGAGGGAGCGGGCGGCCCTCTACGGTCCGACTTCCACGGGGATGTCCGCTTCTGAGTTCTTTACCTCGCTCGTCGGGCCTTCCTGGCTCGCCATCGTCATCTTCGGGCGGCGCTGGGCTGTACTCGGGCCGAACATGTATATCCGCTCGCAGGGCACAACATGTCGCCGGGGCCCCTGCCGCGAAGGGGAGAGCAGGGAAGAGGCAGGAGCAGGAGGAGGCAGGAGGCAGGAGGGAGGCAGGGAGCAAGTGAAGGCAAGAGGCTTTTTTGCTGTAGGCCGCTGCTGTGACAAGCTTCTGGAGAGATTGGCAAGCAGGAAAATATGAAAGTGCATAAAAGCCAGGGTATCACGAAGTCTGTCATTCGCGAAGAAAAAACCCCAGAGCGGACATCATGTCTGCTGCGTCGCAAGGCCCTGCACAATTGGCAGGAAAGCAACATTCGAATTCGCACCTGCTGCCATCAGCCGAAAGGCGACCTCCAAAGCCGGTGCCCTCAGCGACGGCTGCTGCTGCAACTCCGAGAGCACAGCTTCGCCGTCAGCGAAGCGGCCCAGCAAGGCAACGTCAGTGTCGTGATGTCCGTGGCGAGGTCCCCACGGGAGGCCTCAAAATGGAAGGCATCGCGTCCGGAGGAGCGCCAGAAACCTGCAGCTGCTCCGGACCGAGCTCGGTCACATGCGAACTCACATTATTCTTATTCTTCTTGCGCTAATTATTCTTCTTCCTCTTCGGGGCCACCTCCGTAGCGCCAGCAGCCAGCGAGGGTACAGAAGAAGACGAGGAACTATCATCCCACCCGTGATGGACACCGCCACTATGGGCTGACATGTCCAGGACACCGCCACTCTGGGCTGACGTGCCTACACCGAAAGGCGACTCCGAGGCACCGCCACTGACGGCTGACGTGCCGGAGCCGTCAAGCGTGACACCGCCACTAAGGGCTAACATGTCGGGGGCTGCACCTTCACCACCTGCATCGGGAAAGGACCCGTCGCCGATGTAGAAGGTCTTCACCTCCGAGGTGGCGTCCGTGGCATCCTCGTTCCTGCTGGCGGAGTCGGAGGTGACGGCGGCGTGACCGGAGCAGGCAAGAGGCAGGAGGGAGGGAGGGAGGGAGGGAGGAGGGAGGAGAGAGGAGGCAGACGGGAGGAGGGAGGAGGAGGCAGGAGAAGGCAGGAGGAGGCAGGAGAGAGGGAGGGAGGGAGGGAAGGAGGGAGGCAGGGAAGAGGAGGAGAAGGAGGAGGAGCGAGGGAAGGAGGGAGACAGGGAGGATGAGGAGGAGGAAAACCAATATAAACCCCAGACGCATTAACGATGTTGAAATACACACTCCCTCCAAGATCCCTCTTCATAGGCCCATACAAGAGACCATTTCCACTGAAGAAACTGCCCACTTGGGGGACAGCCGTGTGAATATGTTGCAAAACGCCAGTCTCAGGACGTCAACGCCACGAGTGAACCTGTCTCGTGCGTCTTGGCGATCCTGTATCGCGCCAGGATACCATTCCTGAGATTTGAGCAACACGAATCAACGTAACTGTTGGGCCCTGACAATCCTGAATCGCTCCCAAACACGATTTCTGATACGCTAAACACGAGAACAATTGGAAACTCCTGCACATGCTCGAAACGAATGTGCGCGGCGTTAAAGCGAGAGCCACATTTTGAAAAGGAACCGCCATCAATCCGTTAAACTCATGTATATGCTACAAACGCATGTGCGCGGCGCTAAGGCGAGACCCACACTGTGAAAACCACCCACCCTCATTCCGTGAAACTCTTGCAAATGTTTAAGACGAGTGAGCGCGGCGCTAAGGCGAGAGCCACATGTTGAGAACCACCCGCCCTCCATCTGCGAAACTGGATGAAACTCAAGGAAAAACGCCCGGCCCGCCCTTTCGACCAGAGTTATCTATAAGGAAAAGGAATGGAGGAGAAGGAGGAGGAGGAGGAGAGAGAGGAGAGGGAGGAGGAGGAGGAGGAGGAGGAGGAGGAGGAGGAAGAGGAAGAGGAAGAGAAAGAGGAGGAGGAGGAGGAGGAGGAAGAGCAGGGAAGAGGAGAGCAAGGAAGAGGAGAGCAGGGAAGAGGCAGGAACAGGAGGCAGGAGGCAGGAGGGAGGCAAGGGGGCAAGTGGAGGGAGGATGGAGGAGGAAGAGGAGGGAAGGAGGGAGGGAGGCAGGGAAGGAGGGAGGCAGAGAAGAGGCGGAGGAGGAGGAGGAGGAGGGAGGGAAGGAGGGAGACAGGGAGGAGGAGGAGGAGGAGGAGGAGGAGCAGGAGAAAGAGGAGGAGGAGGAGGAGTAGCAGGAGAAAGAGGAGGAGGAGCAGGAGGAGGAAGAAGACTCCCCCCCTTCCTCTTCGGCGGAGAGGCAAGGCTCCTGCAGCGGCCGAGCGTCGGCGCTGCCCGCCATGCGCGGCCCCCGGCCCGTCGGGCACCCCTCTCGAGGGCCGCTGGGAGCCCCCCTCGGAAGGGCCGCCGCGCGCGGACGCGACCTGGCGGCGCCGCCAGCGGGCCCCCCCAGGAAGGCGAAGCGAAGCGAAGCGCCGGAGTCGCGCGCGCTCCGCTACGGAGCCCGCCCGCGCCCGTCGGGGCACGGCGTGGCAGTCGTAGGCCACAGGAGGGGGGGAGGGAGGCGGAGGGGTGGTGCGAGGACAGCAGATAATCAAGTCTACAGTGAGGAAGACGGGGGAAGGGCAAGGCCGTGGACAGGTATGGGCGCAAAGTTGTCGGAGCCCGAGAGGGTTCCCGTTCTAGCCCGGACCCCACTGGACGCCTGGGTAGGTAGCACGGGCGGAATTCGGTCCCCGCGATTAGCCGATTGGTTTGGGCGGCGTACACGTTCGAGGTCCAGTTTCGCGTTTATGAGAGTAGCGGGTCGTGTCAGACGAAAGGGGGGATAGTAGAGGGGGGTAGCGAATCAGCTCACGTGGATGGCTGTCCCTTCCCCTGAGCATGGCATTGCTAGGGCTCCCTCATCCCTCCCCCGTCGACTGGGCTGCCAGACAGGGACAGGCCCTCGCACAGCGCCCCCTCGGAGGGGGGCCGGGCTGCTGGCGCGCTCCGCGGGGAGCGAAGCCCGGGCCACGGCTGCGGGGGAGGAGGGTGGGGCGGAGAAGGGGGGAAGGAGGGGGGGGGGAAGGAGAGGGGGCAGGGCAAGCTAGGTGCGCTCGCGCCACATCTCGCATCCCTTCCCATTGCGCTGACTCTCCCCACCTAGCCTATGGGACCAGGTTCTCATTTGTTTTGAACAACCGATGGGTGCGAGGCGCGGTCGTAACCAGGGTCCCCAGGATTCCTTCCTTGGCCTTGCTTCCTGACAAAGGGTCTCTCCAGGGTTCCGCAGTCCTGTTTCCTTACAAGACCTTGCCTGAGTTACTTGGTCTTCGTTCCTTGGTTTCTTGATCTTGGTTCCTTGGTTCCCTGGTCTCGTTTCCTTGCTTTGGAGTCCTTGATTCCATATGGACATGGTTTCTCGGTTCAGTGGTCCTGGTTCCTGAGTTCCTTGGTCTTGGATCATTGATTTGAATTCCCTGATGATTTGGGCATCGCGTAGTCTTCTCTTCGGGCATCGCGTGATCTTCCTTTGTCTTGGTCGACTCACTCATGCTTACTTTAGCACCTGTTCTCAGGACTGTGGTCGCGCCAGGTCAATTTGTGTATCCGCCGGCGATTGTCATTGTGGGCCTAAAAATCCAAAACAATCCCATCGTTGTATACGCAATCGGGCAAATTGGGCTGCGAGAATTGGAGGAGGTGGCAAATGAACAAAGGATGAGCACGAGGAACAGGAGCAGGCTGAGGAAGGAGGAAGACGAGGACGAACAACAGCAGCAGCAGGAGCTGGAGCAGAAGGAGTGGGAGGAACGGGAGGACCAGCAAAGGCGGGAGAGAGGAAAAGCAACGACGGGAAATGAGTCGGACGCAGAGATCTGGCCCGGGCTGGGGCGAGAACGCGATTCTGAACGACGGGAGCGAAGCACCGATCCTGGAAAGAGGCCCACGCTGCCGCGGCAGTACCATTTTGAAGCACCGAGAACGCCCAAATTGGAAACAAACATCGGGAAAACCAAAATAAAAAAAGCGATACGCGAAGAGGGCGGAACGTCTTCCGGACAGAGTCAGGGGAGAAGGGAGAGTAGTAGTCATATCAGTCTAGCTGCGCTCGCGCTATATCTGACATCCTACCCCTTCCACCCATCCCTTCCCGCTGCGCTGACTTTGTTCCCTATCCGCAGACGCATGTCATAGGGAGCCTGGGCTTCAAAATAAAAATGCATCGTGTCATGCGCAATCGGAAAAATAGAGCTGCGTACATAATGCAGGAGCAGGAGGCGGATGAGCAAAAGGAAAAGAAGGATAATAAGGAAAGAAGACGAGGACGAAGTGCAGCAGTAGGAACTGAGAGGGAAAGAGCTGGGGGAGCAGGAGGACCAGCGAAGGCGGAGGACGGGAAAGGAGGGAGGCGACGACGATAAGAACGAACTCGGATCCAGGAAAGTGGCCCACGCTGGGGCGAGAGCACGATTCTCAACGACGGGAGCAAAGCGCCGATCCTGAAATGAGGCCCACGCTGCAGCGGGAGCACCACATTTTGAAAGGACAGAAATAGTTCGGACAGCAAAGCCAGCTCGGACCTATCCTGCGTGCAAAAAGTGATACGCGGAGTGGGGCGCGCGGCTCTCAGACCGTCTGCGGAGGAGATGGGAGGATAGTATTCAGATTGCTCACTTGTTGAAAAATGATCAAACAGGAAGAAACGGATGGGAACAAGGGGGAAGGGGGGAGAAGGGAAAAATTGGCTAGGGAGCAGGGGAGGGCCCAAATGAAAATATACGCAGGAGGGCGGAGAGCAGGAGGGAGGAAAAGAGAGGAAACAAAAAAAACATGGAGGACATGAGAGCAAAATGACGCTTAAAAACGGGTCTGTAGGGAGGAGCACGAGGAGGTAGAGAAGTGAGGAAAGAGGAGGTGGAGGTGTAGGAGGAAGAGGACGCGGAAGGAGGGGGAGGAAGGGGAGGCAAGAAGGGATGGCAGGAGGGGACGAGGACGGAAAGGGAAGAGGGAGTATGGGGAGCGGAGCAGGAAGGGGAGAAAGAGGAACGGGAGGAGGGGGTGTTGGGAAACCGCCAGTAGTTCTGAGAGACCCGTTGTCCAGTCGATGGCACAAGGTAAAATAGATACCGACCGAAGGATAGATACCTTTCGTGCCGCATGAGCCTTCCAGGCGAATAGACAGAGCTGCAGCACTGGTCACGTGGGGCGAGCGTGCCTGCAGCCGTCGTCGTCGAACCGTCCTCGTCACCACCCTCGCCGCCCTCGCCGTCCTGGCCGTCCCCCCAGAGAGCTCTCCCCCCCGCGGGACGCGGACAGAAGGACCCCCCCCCCCCCGCGCCCCCTGTGTCCGAGCCGGCGCGCGGAGCTCGGGCGGCGCCGCGCGCTCTCCGGGGCACGGGCACGCCTTGCCATGTCGTCGGCCACCGACACTGCGCCGAGTGGTTCTTCGAGGCGGCTGGCGCTGGAGTCCGGCCGAGGGTCCTCCACGGGCAAGAGTGAGGGGGGAAACGTTGGGGGGACGGGGGGCGCCTGGTTCCTCCTGCCTGTATCCTCCTTTTCCTCCTCCTCCTCCTCCTACTCATCCTCCTCCTTCTCTTCCTCCTGCTTTTCCTCCTCCTCTTTCTCCTCCTCCTCCTCGTCCTCCTCCTCTTGTGATGAGCATCCTTCACATTATTATGATTATTAGAATGATTAGTATTAGTAGTACTCGTAGCATCATGATTATTAATCACATTAGCCGTATAATCTTGTAAGGTTATACAGTTTCTTATTAATGCCATTAGTTGTGTTATTCGTATCTCATCCTTATGATTGGTATTATCAATTATGGTATGATCATTACTGTTCTTATTAATCGTGGTATTATTAATATTCGTGCTCTTTTCAATACTAGTAGTATCATTCCCCTTATGATTATTATTGTTACTCTTCTTAATACAATCAATATCATTATCAGTATGGTTCGTCATCATCCTCCTCATTATCCTCCTCCTCATTATCCACCTCCTCATCATCATCATCATTATCCTTCTCGTCCTCGTCCTCGTCCTCGTCCTCCTCCTCCACCTCCTCCTCCTCCTCCTCCTCCTCCTACTCCTCATCCTCCTCCTCCTCCCCCTCCCTCCTCCCTCCTCCCTCCTCCCTCCTCCCTCCTCCCTCCTCCCTCCTCCTCCTCCCCCTCCTCCTCCCCCTCCTCCTCCTTGTCCTCATCTTCTCTTTCGTCCTCTTTATCATGTGTTCGCGTTTGTTTTATGTGTGTCTCTCGCAGCGGCGCGGCCACACGCGCCCCGGTGGCAGGCGCAAAGGACTCGCCCACTGCCCTGAGGAATCCTCCATAAGCGCCCACCAGTCTTAAGACGGGGGCCATCCTCCTCTCCTTCCTCCCCCTTCTTTTTGTTATTCGTGTTACTCGTATGATCAGTCTTGCCCGTATCATAAAAACCAGCATTACCAGTATTGTTAGCATTGCTCCTCTTACTACTAATAAAACATTTGTCCTGTTCTTGTCAGTAGTACTAAGATTCGCATTATTCTTCATGTTGCCATGAATCAGATTGTAATGATTCCTCCGCCTCCGCCTCCTCCTCCTCGTGGGCGATCTGCACGATGCATGAAAGCCTGTAGTCCCACTGTGCACGACCACAGACAAGGAGAAGGATCAAACAGACACACCCTCCCTCCCTGCCTCGCATCCTGGGCCTGCGCTGCCGCCTGGCGCTAGAGCGACTGCGCCAAGTCCCCCAGCGGTGACCTGGCATTCGGCGCAGCTGAGCCAAGTGCGCACGCGGCGCTCGGCAACCTGCCCGCGAGGAGGGCCCTGAGGCTCTTTTGACTTGGGATTGGGGGGCGCATTTCTCACGCGAAGCCAGGGCCTTCGCGGTCGAGAAGGCCCCGCAAGACGCGCAGAAAAGCACGGGACCCCATGAGGGACCGCCTAGGCAGCATGCAGAGAATGCTGGTTACACCCAGGGTTGCTGGGCAATCTGAGAAGAGACGGATTCAACCTGCCGTTGCAAACAAACCGCGTCTTGGGACTGACGCGCCTCGCAGAACTCGCATCTCCAACGGTCGCAATTCCAGTTGGGTGCGCGGAGGTCTTTCGGGCAACGCGAGCCGCTGGGCCCCCCCTGTTGAGCTCCCCGAAGATCTCTCCAGGGGCGGGCCACTCGGAGGGAGTCAATCAAACCCATAGCCTCGCAGCACGATGCATCGCAGCGCTTGACCGGGCGGTCAATTCCAGCAGCCTGCATCGGAGAGAAGTCACGTAGCCGTGCGCCCTGGGCCGCCAGCCAGTCGGCGCACGCATTGCCTCTGATCGCTGCCAGGCCCCCGTCTCAGCTCGCCCGATCGGCCCGCTGGGCCTTACTCTTGGAATCGAGCCAACCGATTGGGATATCTGCCGCAATGTCTCGACCAAGTGGGCACCGATCGAATTGCGCGACCTATCTGAATGGTGGTTTAAGCCTGCTCTGAGCAACGCTTTGTCGTCAACGGTGAAGCCAGCTGGCAAGCCCCCTTCAGCATGGATAGCGCCCGCCATGAGCGCGGCCCGTTCTCCGGCCCCAGACCTTTGGCCAGAAAGCTTTGGCACGGGCCAAACAATTCCACGGCGCGCATCTCCTTGGCCCCCCAACTCGCAGACACCAAATCCAGCGCGCGCTTGCTCACCAAGCGCGCGCCTTATGCAGCTGCCGTCGGGTTAGAGCTTAGCACGGCGGGTGAACTCAAATCTAGCACGCGGCCCTGAGGCAGCCCTACAGTGGAGCCCCCAGTCATCCGCAGGCTCTGGGACATCAAACTTAGGCAGCCAAGCTCGCGCGCACGGGGTGTTCCGCTGTCCCGCGGAAGAGGCGTCCTTGCGCAGGTCAACGCAAGTTGAGGATTGTGCGTGGCCCTGTGGGAGCTACGATTGCTACACTCATGGGGTTCAAGTCTGAACCTGTGGCTGCTGCCCAATGGGATACGTAGGCTGGCGAGAGGGCGCGTCCCTTCTTGTTCCGAGGAGAATTTCAGCGAGCTGTCGTTAGATGATTATGTTCACTTCCAACATCTGAACGACTCCATGGATCGAATCCTATGGGCGCGGGCGCCCACGCACACACAAGAATGGCGATGACTTGCACAGGAGCTGACGTGAGCATGATACGACAAGAAATGAATCGATTTGCCAAGAAAGGGGGTCACGATCTGACTGGCTTAAAAACGGTGGCGACTACTGGCGGACAATGGACAGGTGCAAGAATGCTGGCCGCTGGGCACAGCATCCCGGCATCGTGCCCGCGATGCGGGCAGGAGGAGGAGACGTTGTTTCACAGAATTTGGAAATGTAGTGCGGACTATGGGCACTACGAGTTCACATGTTCAGGTCGCCCAACGTCTGGCTCCACGGGGCCACCACCAAGAGCGAGACGATCCCTGAGTTTGGCTAAGAAAAGCCGCCATCGATCGCTACCTGGACTGACATCCCTCGTAATCCCCTCGTGTTTGCCGAGTAAAATGGAGACAGCTCGGGAGGTGAGCACAGTCATGATGCCCGCCGTCGTAGAGTTGGCGTCGTTTCCCTGGCACTCGGATCGGGTCCGAGAGCTCTTGGCCCCATCGCTGGTTTCGCCGCGGCGCTCTCGGGTAGCACGCAGACGGCCCCCAAGGCCGAGATCTCGGCCTCCGCGGAGGCCATCGAACGAGTGTCGGAAACAGGCACGGTTTCACTGGTCGTGTTTCCCTGGCCCAGGTCTGGTCCCAAGGAGTTGCGTCTCACCTGGCCTCGCCCCCTGCCCCTCGTGCCAGGACCAGGATTCTGGGTGGAGGCTTCGATGGGGGCGGGATATCGTAGTTTCCTGGGCCCCCTCGCACGTCAGCGAATCCAATATCGCGACCGAGGACGACCTTCGTAGAACCATAGGAAGCGAACGTGCTGACGCCTTCGCGGGGCAAGCGGCCCGCGTTGGCTTTTCCGAATTCATCCTGGGCCCTCCCCCCGACGAGACGCGGAGGCGGCCCTGGTCTTACGTCGGGCAAGGAGAGCCCTGGCCGCTTCCGTTGCCGCGGATCCCTGGACTGCCAGTCGTCCTGGGGCCCCTGCGGGCCTTCGTGTCCCCGCCCTGGCCAGATCCCTCCGTGACAGCGCCCACCAGTGGCTCAGGATTGGAGCCCAGTATTCCTGCAGGAGTTGATCCCAATTCGAGGGTCGTGAGTCCATTCGCTCTGGGGTTCTTACCCGTTGTGTCCCGTCGCCGCAGGGTGTCGGCATCGTTCCCCTGCGTGGCCCACAGATGGTCGCTGGCAAACTCTTGAATGCTTCTCACCGTCTGCAATTTAGGGGCCGAGACTGGTTGGCTGTGCGCATGCTTTGTGGCAAACCGGCCAGTTCGGATCCCCGTTGGCTCGTCGGGCGGTGTCTGCCCTCCCCGAAAGGAGCCTAAGACCTGGCCCGTAATTCCAGAGCCTGTATCCGCATTTAGGCGACCCTCCCAATAGCTGGTTGACGGTCTGGCCCCATCTATACTTGACTACCGTTGCCATTCATATCCGCAGCATCCGCATGATCCTCCTCCTCCTCCTCCTCCTCCTCCTCCTCCTCCTCCTCCTCCTCCTCCCGTCCCCCCTCCACCCCTCCACCCCTCCACTCCACCACTTCCCTCCGTGAACACACGCTGGTTCTGCGAACAAAAAAACTCTGCCGCCTCGCCGCCGCTAGACGAGGGGGGGACGCCCCAGGCGCAGTCCTCGGGGCCAGAGGGCCGCGCCCCCGCCACCAGGCTGCTGCCTCGTTGTGGCGGCGCCGCCGCGGCGCGCTCTGCGGGATCTGAAGGCACGGGGGGGTCCTCCTCCTCCTCCTCCTCCTCCTCCTCCTCCTCCTCGTCTATGGCAGTGCCCTTGCAACTCTCACAGTGTTCACGTCCGCGTCCAGCTGAGTGAGCACCTCAGGCACGAGGCAGTCTCTGAATTTGACACCTGTCCTGTTTTCTGGGGGAGAGGGCTCATTCCCTTGGATTGGTTTGCGCTTCCACCTGCGCCTGAGGAGCGCCACCTGGAGTTTCAGGAGTGCGAGCCCTCTGTCCGCTTCCCAGGGGGCATTTACGGGACTGCCGGCACCGGGGGGGGCCTGGTCCAAGCATCCCGTGCTGCGCCGAGTGGCCTTCGCCTTTGCCCGCCTTGAGACTGCTGGGAACCAGTTTTCTGGAGCCACGGAGTTTCTGGCTGAGTTGAAGGTAAACGTCCAACGGTTCCCAGGGCCGAGCTGACCGCCCTTATTGAAGTTCTTAGGCATGTTAGGGTTGATGAAGCTCTCACGCTTGTCTGTGATCACATTAACCATGTGAACGCCTACGGCAAGGGGCGGCATCACACTTATCGTCTTGCCAATGCTGACCTTTGGTGGGAGTTCTGGCACTTGTACTCGCCCCGTACGGCTGACACGACCCTTGTGAATTGCCGCTCTCATCTTGATGACCCCGCCAAGTTTGAGCGTTATTGGAGGACCGCGGTCGCGGAGCATGCTTTCATCAATCGCGTGGCCGACTCTCTAACAGACCAGCGGGCAGAACAGGCACAACTCCCAGCACACCTGTGTAGGGACGTGCTGGAGCTGGAAGCCAAAGCCAAGTCTGTTCTGCTCCGCGCGGCTTCGATCACGATTGAAATAGCGTCCCGGCCGAAAGATAGCTCGCGTGTTGTTGCTGAGAGCCCAATCGATCGCACGGAGAGAGCCAAGCAGCGCAGGACAGCGCTCGTCCGCTCCTCGCTGCACCAGTTTTTTCTTGCAGCACCCAAATCTTGGCGGTGCTCGAAGTGTGGCCTCCATGCTCGTGAAAGATCAAGGGACTTTCGGATCGGGTCTTGTCTGCCTGTCCGGCCCTTGCCCCCAGGCCTCCCGTCTCGCTCCCTAGGGTTGTCCCGTCCCTGGAGCCTCTGGCCCCCGTGGATGAGTGGCTTTGGCGTCGTTTGGACATGGAGGACCCCCCACAGCGTGTTGCTCACCCTGCCTATGTTAATGGGCAGCAGTTGCATTCCAGCCATGAGCTGTGGTTTAAAGGTCGGTTTACTTTTTGTGGGTTGTGTGGAGCCTGGGCCAATCAGAGACCAGTCAATCTTCTGGTTGGTTGCACTGTGGCCCTTGAAGGCCCCCACAAGATCACCCCCAGGCAGCTGCAGGCTCTCCAGCGTGTTCGCAAAGGGAAGCCTCCTCAGCAGTCTGCGTCCGAATGGGGCACTGCGGAGGGATTTGACCTCTAGATTTTTCTGCCACCAAGTCTTAACCTGTCTGTCAGAGTTTGGCTTGGTGTAGCACACAATGAAAAAAACTCCTCCTCCTCCTCCTCCTCATCCTTCTCCCCCCCTCCTCCTCCTCCTCCTCCTCCTCCTCCTCCTCTTCCTCCTCCTCCTCCTCCTTCTCCTCCTCCTCCTCCTCATCATCATCATCATCATCATCAGCAGCAGCATCATCATCATCACATTCCCCTGCTTAACAATAGTATTGCTGTTATTCCGAAATGTGCGTCTTATATATATATAAAATAAAACAGTCGCATCATTATTAAAGTTGATAGCGATATTGCTATTACAATCTATTAGTCTTAGCAGTAGCATCATCAGTATCCGTCATATTGTGTAATAACAGTGTTAGTCTTAGTTCTGTTATTCGTAATATCTATCTATATATATGTTTATAAACATATATGTATATATATGGTTCGAAATGTTAGTAGTATTCACGTTAGTACTCGTTTTATTCGGAACACTACTATTCGCATTATCCTGACTGTTTGTATTGTTAGTATCCGTACTACTAGAAACTATCCGTAGTATTATCATTCGCAACCGTATTGCTATTACAATACATGAACTTATGTTTATGATTGAGCAGTGTGACTACTACTAGTATGTCATTTTTTCTTGTTCTTGCTCATCCACCTCCGTCTCCTCCTGCTCCTCCTCCTCCTCCTTCGCCTCCTCCTCCAACTTTGCCTCCTTTTCCTCCTCCTCCTCCTCTTCCTCCTCCTGCTCCTCTTCCTCCTCCTCTCTCTCCCCTCCCCCCTCCACAATTACATAATATGAATACTACTCTCTTCTCTCCCCTGATGATGTCCGGAAAAAAGTTCGGCCCCTCTCCGCGCACTGTTTCTTACACACAAGATTTCCAAGAACTGCTTGTTTTCGAGAAGGCCGTTCCCGCTGGAGCGGTGGCCTCATTTTCGGCCTTCCGCTCGTTCCGAATCGTGTTCCCGCTGCAGCGCCGGCCTCATTTCCGCGCTTCCGTTCGTTCCGAATCGCGCTCCCGCCGCAGCGCTGGCCTCATATCCTGGTTTGCATATGTGTGTTTGGCAGTCCGATTTTTGTTCGGTCCTTCAACATGTTGTTCCCGCTGCAGCGCTGGCCCGTTTTCTGCGCCCTTGGTTATTCCGAAACGTACTCCCGCTGCAGCGCGGGCGTTTTCGGTCATTCCAAATTGGCCCCAAATCTAAACAGCTACCACTCGGAAGAAACATCGCAAGTGATTCTGCGTCTGGTGTCGATTCGTTGAGTTCTCGGGCCGCAGAAGGCGGGAGCCCCCGTTCCTGCTTTCAGAAGGCGATGTTGCCAGCAGGGCCAGCGGGTGCTCTCCGTCAGCCCCGCCTTGTGGGCAGGCTCTCGGGGAGCCCAGGGAGCGAAATATGTAACCGCGACTCCAGACTGACCCAAACCCTTCGAAGACGATCCACTTACCCTCCAAGGAACCGGGTGCCCTTCCATGACATGCTGTGCGGTGTTCTGTCCTGCGCCGCCGTGCGACGGAATGCTCTGCGTTGAAATGCTTTATGATGGATGCAATGCTTCACTACGCAATGCCACGCCATGCTATGACATTATACGCTCTGCCGTGCTCTTTTACGCCATGCCATGCCGTGCTCTACGATGCATCGCGCACCTCTCGCGATCATTGCCCTGCTCGACATCCGACTGCGTGAATATAGAGGAGAGCTACGCCATGTGAAAGGATGGGACGGAGGAGTGGGACGCCAGATGTTACGCGAGCGCACCTAGCTTACCCCTCCCCCCTCCCCCCTCCCCTCCCCCCTCCTCCCTTCTCACTCCCCTCTCTCCGCTCCTCCCTCCTCCCTCTTTCCGTAGCCATTTTGGCTCAAGCCATTTCGCGCTCAGGGAGCGCTGCTGGTGCTTACTTCGAAGCGGCGTCAGTGCCAGCGAGCCTTTCACACCATCACGAGCCGCTCAGTGGGGCCGCGCCCGCCATGGGCGGCCCGCAAGGCGGAGGAGGAGGAAACGTGCTGCCAGGACCCAAGTACCCGTGTTGGAGTTGTGGGCGGTGCGGAGAGACCGGCAACTGGGCCAGCAGGCTCAAGCGCAGCGGCTGCGGCGACGGTGCCACTGTCAAGATCGCCCAAGCCGCACGAGCTGCAGGGACGGCGGCGCGCGGCAAGCAGAGCCCAGGTGCAGGCCGTCCTTGCTGCGCCTGGGCCAAAGGACCTCCAGCGGGCGGCAGCCTTGCCAAGGAAGTCCAGGCGCTCAAGTCGCAGCTGGCGGCCCCGCAGCAAGGAGGGGGGCGCGGCGGAGCCAGCAAGTCCAAGGCCCCCTCCCAGTCAGGCGGGCCAGACGTGTCGGACCTGTCCTTCGCGCAGGCGCTCGCCTGCCTCAACGGTCAAGGGGTCGACGCGCCGGCGATCTCCACCGTCGAGTAGGCCAAGTTCAAGGCCTGCGAGTCGCGTCCGCCGGCCCGCGGCCACCGCCGCACGCCACAGAGTGGAGAAGGACCCGATCGCAGTGGGGCTGGCTGGCCTCGACGAGGCAGTCACCAGTTCTGACGAGGCCCAGGCGGCGCTCGAGACGCCCCAGCGCCTGCGGCGCGAGGCCCGTGCAGCGGCCCACGCGCCACAAGGCGCCCAAGGAGGCGTTGCTGGCGATCCTGGTTCTGGTCCAGCTGAACAGCCTGCTGATGCCCCCACGGGCAGGCCTGCCCAAGCCAAGGACTATGACAGCGACTTCCAGCAGGGGCTCAAGCGGGCGATGGCAGCTGAGAACGCAGAGCAGGAAGAGGCCAAGGATCAGCTGCGCGGCCTCGTCCGGGCAGCAGCCAGGCCGCGGGGCGGCCAGCCCCCAAGCACTCGAAATCGGCGAGAGCAAAGGGGCCCACAGGGGGCCCCTGAGGCCCCCTCGGGGCCCCAGGGCCCTCGGAGAACCCAGGGCCCCGCGCCAGGGAGCCCAGAGTGCTCTGACAATATATGCAAACGTCAGGCGGGGGAAGGCCTACCCGCGTGAGCATATATACAGCATAGTTTCCCCCTGTCCTCACTGGTCTGCTGCGGGGCTGCGCCCGGAGGCGCGGCCCCATGGGCAGCCGCGATCATCTGCCCACAGCGGCCCCGGAAACAGTAGACCCCCCCCCCGCCCTGGCAAGCTCGTCGAGGCCCACGAACTTGGGTGACCCATCCAGGACAAGCAGCCCTGAAAAGAACACCCGACGGAAGCAAGTCTACCCAAAGCACCGACTGAACTGGCTGCTGGAAAGCGAAGAGGCCCAAGGAATGCGGGGAGATGCACCTGGCGAACCGCTCGACGGCCACGGGGCCGCCCTCCTTGACTCTCCTGGTACGCGCACACATCTGAGGAATGACACAATCTCGCCGAAGGGCGCGCTGGGCAGTCGCACGGCCTGTGAAAGAACGTGCCTGGCGCGCCTCGGCAGAGCAGGCAGAGCTCGTCGTTATGTAGGCTGTGCCTGAACAGCCGCTCGCGGGGCCAGTGAACACCCGAAACCAGACCTCGAAGGCAGCGCTGGTGACGCGTGCTCCAGGCACCCGACTTCTCACGAAACAGCTTGCTGATTCCATCCCAAAAGATCGGGTAAACTTGTTGGCCGTCGTGGCCGTTCTGAGGGATGAGGGGGGCGCCTGTCCGACGCGCGCACCGCCCCTTGCCTAACAAGGGCCCTGGCCCGCGTCGGGGAGAGCTGCAGCAAATTACACTCGAACCTTCCCATTCCCAGCGCAGACAAGACCCGCCCGCCCATCCCTTCTTTTTCTCCATGATGGGCGAGCCACGCGCGGACGTCTGGCTCCGCGCGCCGGGAGGAGCGCCCACTGCCCGGCGGCCACTAAGGTCCACCACTAAGGTCCACCACTGGGCGGGCGCCACGCCTCCCCCCTGGGGACACAGCGCACTCGAGCGACCCTCGCGGGCCACCACAACGGCACCCCCGGACCGAGGGCCGCCTGCGCGACTCCGCAACAAAGCCCACCGCTCTGCCCAGGGAGGGCAGGGTGGGAGAGGAAGAGCAGGAGGGCTGTGTCCGGGCGCAGCTCGGGCCACAATGGCCACGGCGCCCTCGGCATGACACGCGAAGCCCCCCCTACCCTCCATGGTTGGGGCGCTAGGGGAATGCCAGGTTCTTCAATTACTCCGTAATTTTCATAACCTTCCCATTCCCAGCGCAGACAAGACCCGCCCGCCCATCCCTTCTTTTTCTCCATGATGGGCGAGCCACGCGCGGACGTCTGGCTCCGCGCGCCGGGAGGAGCGCCCACTGCCCGGCGGCCACTACGGTCCACCACTGGGCGGGCGCCACGCCTCCCCCACTGGCACAGCCGCGTCCGCCCTGCTGCACCACGGTGGCTGAGGGCACCGCCCGCACAGGCTGTCTGGAGCCATGCGGCGCACCGCCGCCTCCTCGTGCAGAACGAAGCTGGAGCGCCCGGGAGCAGCATAGCGAATGCCGCACCGGGTCTTCCAGAAAACCGACGGCATATCCAGCGCCGCAGAAGCGAGCATGTGGCACCGGCCGCCGCTGATCTGCACCCAGCGCGGCGCGGCGGCCGGGGCAGGCGTAGACGGCGCCGCAGGAGCCACTGAATCGGCGACCGCCCGCAGCTCAGAAGGCGGCGACCACGTCAGCAATTTCTCGTTGACCTGGTCGATCCTGGTCTGGAGGTTCGCCACGACTGCGTCCAGGCGATCTTCTGGCGCCGACAGGCGATCGGCGGCGTCCTCCCCCAAAGCCTTTTCGGAGAGCGCCTCCTCGACGTAGCCGAGAACGGCGGCGGAAGACCACCTGCCGAGGTGCATGATAGCCAGCAGCGGCACTCCGGCCCTGGCGTACCGTTTCGCGCCGGACCTCCTGGCAGTGTGCCCCCCCAGACGGGCGTGATCTGTGGGCGCCAAGGATTGCCATGCCGCCACAACATCCGCCTTCGAAGGCACGGCGCCGCACGTCGATACGAAAACAGGGGTGTCCCACGCAGCGAGGTCATCACCTGCGAGGCCCGCCAGATTCCGCCTCTCTTCGACTACAGAGCGAAGCGCGCAAGGGCCGCACCACGGGTCGCCGCCCGCGCAGCAGCACTTCAAGCTGCGTGTTGCCCCACAGCCACCCTTATCCACTTTGCTAACCGGGAGGAATAAGGAAGCGATGCGCCGCCCTTCATCCCAAGTGAAATGGGCTATCGCCATAGCGGACAGCTCGACCTCGCGCAACATCCAAGAGCACGCCACGATGTAAGCAGACAACGGATGAAGAAGATCAGCGCCCCCCAGTAATCTGGCAGAAGCGTCGGAACGGCGATCGGCCAGGATGCTGTCCCAGCGTAGCTCGGCCGCTTTCGACGGGGGGCCCAACCCTCTGTTGAGCGAGTCTCTGCAGCGCTTGAATACCAGAGCTAACCATGCTGGTATAGCCGCACCCGATTCGATGTGCCCCTGCCGGAGCTCGCACAGGTACCCATACCCAGAACGGAACCTCGCCTCCTTGAGAGCCGCCGCGACGAGCTCGATCCTCTTGCCCGTGAGCGGGTACAGCGGGGTTCCTGGCTCAGCAAGGGCAGCGAGTTCCTCGACTGCCGCACGTTTGCGGGATTTGGTATCCCGGGAAGAGGCCGCGAAAAAGTCCTGTCTCAACCTTGCGAGAGCCTCGGCAGTCCGCCCAGAGTCGAGGAGGATCTCCCTGGCTTCTCTGATGTCGCCCCTCGCCCTCTCAAGACCGGGAGCCTTAGGATGGTCTGCCCGCAGTGGGGCCGGCGACCGCGATCGCCCTCTGGACACCCGTGAACCTGGATTGAACCCCGATGGAGATGATAACAGAGGCCCTGCAGGTACTGCAGTGGTCACTGGCGTGTCCTCGCACGCCCTGCGCTGGAGAGCCTGACAGCGATTCGCCACAAAGGTGTTCCAAGAAAACGGTGCTGGAGGCGGCGCGCCGGCGTCGACCGCCTCCTCGATTGGCCGCCCAGGGCGCGCTGGCAGGACAGGTAGCCGCAGCGGTACCGGAGCGGCGCCCAAAGCGCGAGATGGACGCCCCCCGCGCCGCACGCTCGACCCCCCCTGCGAGGATCGCGCGGTGCCGGAAGACATGGGACGGCGATGCTTGGGCCAATGGGAACGGATAGGTGGGGGCGGAAGGGAGGAAAGGGCGGGTGAAAGATGATGGATGTTTTTATCCACCACGCTCCGCAGTACTCTTTTTCCCTCCATGACCATGAACGGCATCAAATCCACACAGCTGGGACAATCGCACCCCCGCAGGTGCATAAGTGCCCCTGGCTCCAGGCCGGCACCGCACAAGGGGTAAACTCGCAGACACGTGCACCTCCACAGGTGCACAAGTACCCCTGGCTGAGAGCCGGCACCGCACCAGAGGTAAACTCACAGACCAGTGCACCTCCACAGGTGCACAAGTGCCCCTGGCTCACAGCCGGCACCGCACCGGAGGTAAACATCAAGCAGGCGCACTATCGGTGCACAAATAAAGCCGGCACCGCACCAGAGGTAAAGACGCCAGCTGGCACACCTCCACACGTGCACAGGCGCCTCTGGCATCAAGCCGGCACCGCACGAGAGGTAAGCACGCCCCTCCACGAGTGCACAAATGCCTCTGGCTCGAAGCCGGCACCGCACCAGAGGGAGAAATGTAGGCCGGCGTTCCTCCACAGGTGCACAAGTTCCACTGGCTCCTGGCCGGCACCGCACCAGAAGCAACGAGAGCCAACTGAGCCGCGCGCTGCCGGGGAAGCGACACCGCGTGCACTAAAGCACGGTCGCAGCCGCGGAGTTCGGCCTAGCAGGGCAGATTGCAGGCATGGCCTCCACAGCGTGCACAGGACACCTCTGGCTCTAAGCCGGCATCGCAGCGGAGACGGCGTGACGCCCAGCACGGCCTTCACGGCGCTGCACGGACGGCCTCCGGCCTCCGCCCTGCGCGGCGCCCAGAACACGCAAGCGGCAATTGCATGAGGCCGGCAACGCATCAGAGGCTCCGTGGCACCTAAACGGTTGCGAGTGGCGGTGCAAAGAGGAAGAAAAAAAGGGAGGAGGTGATGATTGTCAGTGCAGTTGTTTTCAGCAAAGACCGCGCGGCAGTCCAACTGCGGGTGCGTCCCAGGGCCCTAGGACTAGGGCCAAAACAGCGGCGGGCAGCGTGCATGCCACAAAACAAGACAAGCGTGTACAACATACACACATGGTGGCACGGGCGGCAGAGGGGCAGGGGAGTGCACTCTTCACACTGGGTGAGTACAATGCTGCCCCGATGCCGCTCCCTCTGAAAGGGCAACGCTGCACGCAATTATAATGTATATCAGCCCACGGGCCGAAACACCTCAAGCAGATGCGGCCTGAGGCTCGAAATATAAATATGAATGTCTAGATTCACCAATCCAGACTGTCAACTCAAAAGATATGCATGAGACACCTCAAGCAAGGTGCGGCCTGAGGCTCAAAATATAAATACAAGAATATGAATATCTGGATACACTACTCCAGACGATCAACTCAAAGATATGCATACATCACCGTAGCTCTCACTAGGTCCATCAGCAGCTGCAATCAGGACCTCACGGGCTCGCAGGCCCTGGAACGGCGACCCGACGCTGGGCCTTCCGCTCCTTGGCTCGCTCACGCTGTCCGCGGCGCAGCCGCAGACGGTGTGCCTCCTCATCCTCTTGCTCAGCAGTAGGCACCATGCTGAACAGGCCGTGGCGGAGGAACTGCGATAGTACCTCGTTAGGCTGCACGGCTTTTGTCAACACATCCGCTAGCATGTGGCTATTAGGCAGCCACTTGAACTTGATGGCCTCCTGCTCTATCAAATCCTTGGCCACCAGCAAGTCAATGAGGGTCTGCCGAGACACCGGCATCGACCCGATCTTGGACGTGTGATCGTAGAGCGACTTCGCATCCGTCACGAGCGCCCCTGGAACCTTCAGCGCCAGCCTCCAGTCCCCTTGCAAGGGCGGCTCCCCGTACAAGATTGCCTCAATCAGCAGCCTGAGGTAAAGCTGCCGATCCAAAGCCACGGACATAGCCGCAGATTCTGCGGCCATCGTAGATCCAACAACTCGTGTAATAGTACTGCTCTGAAACTCCACTAGACAGCATACGGTTAGCTCCTTCAAAACTCGGGTGTCCGTAATCATACTCATGAACCCCATCTGGCTCTTACAGCCGGGTTCCTTCGCAAACGAAGCGCCCATAAGCGTGAGCACCTGCAAGCGCTCGATGTCCACACGGCGGATCCGGAGAGTCGCAAGACCTCTCTTGTCGTAGTCCTGAAGCCGGTCGATGATGTCATTGAGCACTCGCAGGTGCAGCAACCTCCGACCTTTCGGATCCTTCTGTGCGAGCGCCGAGACACTATACGCGAGTTGTGGCACCACGCGTGCGACAGGCCACCGCACCTTCTGGAGCAAGCTCCGGTAGTCGTGGTGCTCCTCGGGAGTCATCTCCCGCTCCTCGTTGTCACCCCTTGCAAGGGGGTGCTTCGTCAGCTTGCCGATGTACTCGTGCATGCTGATCTCGATGTGATCAGGGTGGCGCCACCACTCCTCACCGAGATAGGCGATTGCCTCCTTGTCGTTGCCCTTCTTCCAGTGCTTGATGTTGAAGCGACTGTTGATGTTCGCCTTCACCTCCTGGTACTGGGGATCGTGTGGGTCTCCAAACAGCATGCCGTCATCGACGTGCAAGGTCAACATAGCGATCACTTGTCTTTCATTCGATAAACGAAGACAGCTCGAGCACAGCGCAGCTCCACGAAACCGACCTCGTCCGTCAACACCTGGCGGGCTCGGAGATACCACAACCGAGGCGCCTCAGTCAGACCGTACGCCCCTTTCAGCAAGCGCAGCAACGCATAAGGCCGCACGGCTGGCCATCCAGCACCGTCGACGGCTGGAAGCCCGTCCTTAGGAGCCCTCACATACAGCTCCCGTTCCAGCTTCAGCCCGGACAGGAACGCAGTCGCTACGTCGAAACATTCGAATGTCCAATCCATCGCCATTGTGATAGACGCACACACCAGCACAGCCAAAGGGGAAGTAGTAGGCGAATCCGTCCTGAATAGACCAAGCTGCGGATCGAGATGGCCAGGGATGATCAAGCGAGACTTCGCCTCCAGCTCCGGCCCTCGTCCCCGGTTCGTGCGAACCGAACGCATGGGCACCGAGATGATCTTGTCCTTCGGGATGCTCTTCTCCTCCTCCTCGGTGACCAGCTCGACCGTGTTGTTGGCGATCCATTGCCGCCACTCGGCGGCATCGGCCTCGTCGAACTTAGCCTTCTCGTGCTGGTTGAAGTGACGTGGGTCTAGCTCCTTCGCGTTCTGCTTCATCACGAGTGCGAACACGTCGTGCTCGTACCTGGCCTCCTGCAGCCATGCGTCATACACAGATGACACGTTGATCCATTCTTCGTAAGTCATCGGCTGTCGTACAAGCCCCTCCGGAGTGTCCAAATAGTACACCCCTTGTGCATGAGCGTCCGGCTTGTCGTGGTAGAAAAGCGTGAGACCAACCCAGCTGTCCTCCGTGCGCTCGTTGGTACGGTTCGCGCCGTCGTCCTTGTAGGCACACTGGCCCGTAGCGGAGAGCATCACCGAGAGGCGATTGCACTCCCGGTGGCGGTCGTGATCATAGAGTCTCCGCCGTGGCTCTCGGTGTACACGTACTCCTCGTACGACCTTCTGAACGAGCGTGGAGACACCATCCAAGGCATTCTGGTCGAACCACTCCTGAGGCCCCGAGTGCACAACGGCGTTCATGGCCACTTCGCGGAGGGCCGGCAAACCACTCGTAGGAGCAGCCTGCAGACGCGTCTTCTTGATGCAAATCGGCACGTCATCTACCAGGAACTTCCGTTTTCGCTCAAGCTCGAAATCGTCTCTGGGAATCGGCGGCACCGAAGGGCCGCCAGAGCCCGATGCTCCCGGAGAGGCCTTCGGGTACACCTCAGAGGATATCCGCCCTGGAGGGGAACGAGAACGTTCCCTCTTCGGAGGGGGAAGCTGCGGCAGCTGCTGCTGCTCAGGCGGCTCCTCCTCCTTGGCCTGTGCCTCAATGGCGTCCAGGGCCCTCAGGTCCACACGAGGCTGCCTGGACCCCTCGAGCTCCCCATGTCGGTCACGCTCCTTCTTCAAGAACGTCTTCTTCACCTTCTGAACCTTCACCTTGGGCGTGACGTCCACGATGTCGTGGTAAGCGCGGTCATCTCGCTGCTGTGTCAGTCGCACGTCCGTCTGGATGGACTCCGCAGCTGCGGCCTCCTGGGAGGAGGCGTGCCGGAGCTGCTCACGAGCAACAAGTAGCACGTGACCACGCCAGGATACGTAGTAACGGCTGTTGGACTCCTTCGCGATCACAGTCGCAGGACCCCGCCATCTTTCAGGATCTTGCCGACGACGTCCCTTGAACGGATTCGGTGCCCAGAAATACACCCTCGATCCTGGGCACAGATCACCGACGACCGTCGGCGCCTGTCGTAGCAACGCCCTCCGCACCTTGTCCGTCGCGTCGCGCTCCAGCAACATCATCTTTGCTGCGGTGCGGATTTGGGACGAACGCCAAGCTATGCCCTTGGCGCCGAGGACCGACATGAGAACCTCATCGTCGTCCCTGTTAGTCACCTCCGTAAAGTTCAAGATCCGCCCGAAGACAGCCTGCTCCGGGGTCAATCCATTGCGGCTGATCGTGGAGTTTTTCGCATTGATGATGGCAGCCAGGGCCACAGTAGACATCGACTTGCCCTGGACGTGGAACTCGTGCACCACCTTGCCCCAGATAGTGCCGAGCAATCCTCCGTGGCGCTCGGCCAGGCCATGCTGCCATGCTGCATGAGCTCCCGTCGTCTTCGTATTAATGCCGAACTGCTCCATCAACGCGTTGAAGTAGCCCTCGAACTCGCCGCCCTGATCGATCACGATGTTTTCTGGCACGCCGTAATGCTTGAACCACTCGTTCATGATCTGGCGTGCTACGTGCTTGGCCGTCCTATTCTTGAGAAGGCAGGCGCAGTGCCATCCCGTACCGGCATCCACCATGCTGAGGACCACCAGCTGCTCCTTGGCCGCGTCCCGTAGGTACTTCACGTCGATCACAACCGTCACATTGAAGCCGAATGGTCGCACATCCGCCGTCCCTTGCACCGGACGGGGCGGCGCCTCCGACTCAGCACAAGTCGGACACTGCCAATGCTTCGCGTATGCCAACGCGTTAGGTGTGGCACCGCCGAGACGCAGCATCTTGATGAACGTCGGTCGGCTGGGGTGTCCAAGACCGCGATGGGCCTTGCGCACAGCACGTCGCGTACTTCGCGGAATCTTCATCATGATGTCCTGCCGCACCACCTCTGGAAGCTCCATTTCTGACCAGGAGGCTGCAACCTCCTCCTCCTCCGCAGGGTGCTGCATGGACTCCTCCTTCACCGTCTTCTGCAGTGCCTCGCGAATCTCTGCTCGAACCTCCTGCGGTGTTTTGCCCCACTCAGGTCTCTCCGAAACGTCCCTGGGAACCTCTCCATGACCATGCTCCGCGGGCTCGGGTCCATAACTCCTGGGCTCCTCCGTGGGGTCAGGGAGTTGTGCTGCAGGAAAACTCGAGTTCTCGAACTGCCAGGCCAAATGATCCGCGGCACCGCTCATCACAGCCGTGCCGAACTCCTCTGCGCAGCTCCCGCGCACGGCCGTGCAAACCCCAGGGTTCGCCAACACTCTCGTGGTGTCCTTGAGGCAGATTGCGTCCTCGAATGCTGGGTTCGACTTCGTTGCACTCACGGGTGGCTGGCTCCAGATTGTCGATTGCGCGTGGTCCATTACCATGGCTGCGCGTCCCCTTGCAGCTTGCCACTGCATCACCTCGTCCGTGAACGAGAGCAACATGCGGTACTCGGTCCGCTCTCGGCGTTGCCGGCGCACTCGCATAGGCCTTCGCTGGTCGACACTCTGCATCCGACTCCATGCCGTAGGAGGTGGGGACAAAGCCACGAAGTCTGGGTCCACTGCGACCAGGTACGCCCGTGCCTCGTTCCTGCCCTGGACCGTCAGGAGGTCGAACTCTGGCGCTGCGATGGGCTGGTGGGCGTCCCATCCCATGCTCGCCGCCAGGATCGTGAGTTGGCAAGCCCATGCGAAGACCTCTACGATCCTCCAGGGCCCCGGCCGCCGCCGGGTCTCCTTCTGAAAGGGCAGTGCACGTTCCTCCTGGTAGTACCTGAGGGCGTCCTGCTCCTGCTGATCAGCCCGAAGCTTCCTGTTCGCCATTTCCTCGGTCATCAGAACCTCCAGCTCCTTCAGGTTGCTCCGGACGTGCCTGCGAGCACCTTTCGTCATGAAAACCTCGTTGTCCGCGTTCTCCATGAAAACCTCCTCGTCACTCGATGCCGTCTCCGCGGACTCTGGGTCGCTGGTGTGATAGTGGGATGTGCTCAGCTCTGAGTCGCCTGCGTCCTGGCCGTCGTTGCTGTCAGAATCGTGCGAGTCCTCCTCCTCGACGGTCTCAGCGACGCTGCGCTCATCCTTCTCCTCGTGACTCGCAGTTCCGCTGAACATCTCGTCTGCGAGCTCGTCCTGCTCCTCGGACTGTCCGACGGGGAAGGCACTCGTGACCGGTGCCGGGAAATCCAGCAATGACACGCACGGATGCCCGGACGCAGCCGGGACCAACGGCTTGGTCACACCATTCGCCGTGAAAGTACCGCTCCTGAAGCTGATTGCTGCGTCCCACTCTGCCATCTCATCAGGGCCGATGAGACCTGGCACCTCGGCATCGACCTCGGAGATCACAACTTCGCCCTGCGTACCGTTGATGCCGACTGTGTAGCACCACGCACGCTCTGACAAGAGCGGCACGCCTGGGCCGAACTTGAAGTACTCGCGCTGATTGATGCTGTGGTACGGCACGCCCATGGCATCCAAAGTCTTCTGCAGCTCGACATGCCACGGACGTCCACCGACAGCCCGCTTGCAGCCCGTGTCAATCATAGCCAGCCCCGCGGGCAAGACAACAAGCATGACGGACTGCTCATCTACCACCTTGCGGGGGCACTCCTCTCGGGTGGTGACCATGTGGGCCGCAGATCCCCCTTTTGCTGCCCAAGGGTCTGCGCCCTTTGCTGCCCAGGGGTCCGCGCCCCCTTTGACGGCAACATCCTCCCCAGTCGGGGCGGCAGACGTTAGTCCTGGCACAGCTCCGTCTGGGGTGTTCTTGGAAGGTTCCCCTTCATCCTTCTTGGGCTTCTCCAGCGTGTAATGAATCACCGACTTCAGCGAACACTTCTTGCACTTCGCGAAGATCACGGTGCCGTTTGACTGCCACTTCAACTCGCCCACAGGATGAACACATTCAGCCTGCTGCTGCATGAGCTCGGGGTCGAACTTCGCCTTCGGGCCTGGAACCAGCCTCTCGCCGTCGAACTGCGAGTCGTACATGGCTCGATGCATCTGCTGCTTCTCCAGGTCACTCTGCGTGGCACCGACACTCATGACGTAGCTCCGTCCAGAGGCGGTGACTACACGCGGGACTCCAGATGCAGCTGAAGATGCCGTCGCAGCGGCAGGGGCACCTGAGCTCGCGGCTCCTGGAGGCGCTGGAAGGTGGACACGCCGTCGTATTGCCTCCATGTTCTTCCACACGCTTCCGACTCCCTGCTGCTCAGGAGATGTGGGCAGGGCACGCTCTGGCAGAGGTGCCTGCTCACGTCGCTTCTGTAGGCCGTCGTAGACCTCGCATGGGTTCAATCGGGTGTGCATCTCCATCTCCTGTTTCTCTATCAGCGCGAGGCGATCCAGCAACTCAGCTTTATCACGCTGCAAAACCTCTAGTCGTTTCTTTTCCTCGCTCTTTCTCACTTCCTCGGAGGCTCCTGCCATGACCCAGTCCTCTTCCTTAGGGACAGCGGCGGCCTCCCCAGTCGGAGCGGCAGACGTTAGTCCAGGCACAGCTCCGTCTGGGGATTCATTGGTCTTCGATGCTCCCTTTGCCGACGCCTCCACCACGTATGCGGGATGGGCCCTCGCAGGGCCGCTGGATAAGGAGAAATCTGGCTTCTCGCAGCGGCGCGTGTAGAGATTGAGGCGCACGATGCGATCGTTCTTAGCGATGAAGTGGATGGTTGCCGGCGGCGCCAGGTAATCCCTGAAGATATCCCGACGCGGATACCAGCTGCAGAAGATCGCGTCCATCTCCTCTGGCGTGAACGGCACCTCCTTATCCTCACGCCGCTGGTCGTTGTCGTCCTCGGTGGCCTCAGGATCCTCGCTGGCCTCGTCCTCGTTCTTCACCTCCTTGCTGCTTCTTGCCTTCTTTCTCTCTTTCTTCTCTTCTTTGCTGCTCCTCGCCTTCTTCTTCTTCTCTTTCTTTTCTTCCTTTTCTTCCTTCTCACCGCGTTCTTCTAGTGGACTCCGCTTCCCTTTCTTCACACCGCGGCCTCCTGGTGTACTCCGCGACCTTGAACGCGAGGAAGCCTCCGCCTCGGGCGGAGGAAGGGCGCGAGGCTCGCGAAGAACAGCTCCCCGATCACGCTGGCGGTCGCCCCGACGATCTCGATGATGATCTTCACGCTGCTTGGTGTCACGACTCCCGCCTTCACCGCGCCGATCGTCACGGGGCTTGGTATCACGATTGCCGCCCATCACGATCTTGAATATAGTTGCCGTGATCTCGTCGAGATCCACCTCAGCCGCCGTACAAGGCCTCGATGTGGTCAGCTGCAGGCGCACGAGCCGACCCTGGACGAAGTCGAGGCTCTCGAAGCGGCCTTGCTTGAAGAAGATAGGCTTCTTGTTCGTCACGCGCTCCACGATGTGATGGACCGTGGCAAGGTCAGGAAACTCCAACTCCACGCTGTGCCCCTTTGCGTGGGTGTTGGCCAGAATGCGATGGCAACGCACGACAGCATCCTCGTCCTCCTGATCCTCCCCGCGCCTGGCACGGGCGCGCGCGCGTTCATCACTGCTCTGTGCGGCCCCTGGGCCGTCGTCGGCGTCCTGGCGTAGGCTCGGCGCAGGCATGCTTTTGGGCCTGGGGTGCATAATGATCCGCTCTGGCGCGTCCGCTCGACCCTCCACTGGATGCCTCTGGGCAGGCACCGACTGGGGAGCACGGCGCCATGGAGCGCGGCCACGACGCTCCTCGGCACTGCCTGCCATGCCAACCCAGTGGACGATCGGTCCATGCACCTGCCTAGGCGCCGGCGGCTTCACAGAGGTCCGCTGGTTGGGCGACGCTGGCTGGCCATTCTTAGGCCCGATCTTGTTGTACGGCTCGCGCTCGCCACTCTTCACCTTGGGGCACTCCGGGTCGCCACGCCAGTGGCCAGGCTGATCGCAGTCAGCACACCGGCTGTTAGCCTTGCGCTGGTCTGTCGGCTTCCGACCAGCCTGGAAGGAGCCGCTAGCGTTGATCTTCTTGGGGTCCCGCTGCCGAGGAGCAACGAACCCGCGCTTCTGACGCTGTACCGCCGTCTTCTGCTTGGCCCTCCAGCCGGCCAAGAACGCTTCCTGAAGATCCTCCGGTGCCTCGTACTCCTCGTCGTCAGGCCCGTCGTTGTCCGACACCAGCTCCTCGTCGACCTCAGCGCCGTCCTCGAAGAGGGTGCCCTCGGCCCCTCCATGGTCTCCATCGTCCTGGTCGTCTGCTTCATCTTCGTCATGATGCGCCTCCTCGAGGTCGCCGTGGTGTTCATCGTAGTCTTCGCCGTTCTCTACCTCGTGTACGTGCTGGCCAGGGCGTCCTCGCAGCACGCATGGCCTACGAGCCATGGGAGGGTGCGGATAGCGACCGCCCGAACTCCCAGAGGAGCGCCCGTGCTCACGCTGCGCCGCAAACGGCGAGCGGCGAGGGAGCACTGAGCGCTTCTCGGTGTCGTGCACCTTCGAATAGGCTGCCTTCAGCACAACCTCCATCCGCTTCGAGTCGTAGATGCCGCCACAGTTGAAGAGCACCTGCGCTCGCTCCTTCTGCGACAGTCCAGCGCCACGAAGCATCTTGCTTGCCAATGCGCGATCGCTGATCGCTGATGCGGGATCCTCGAGCTGCAACTCCATGCGCTTCTTGCGCAGGTACGTGGTCCAATCCATGATCGGCTGCCCAGCTCGACGGTGTGCTCGCTCCCAATCCTGATGCACCTGATCGAGGCGCTCGTGATCCATCTTCTCGAAGGCGTCGTCGTAGATAGCAAAGATGGTCTCGAGCGTCTCCTCGCGTCGGAGGTCCGACGCGTCAAGCACCTCGATGAGCTCTTTGGCTCGACCTGTCACTTGACTGTAGATGATCAGGCCCAGCTCCACGTCTGAGAGCTGATTGAGGTTGCGGATGACTTCAACCTCCTTGCGCCACTCTCGGTACTTCTTAGTACTCGTACCGACTCCACCATCGAACTCTGGGAGCCTCACCTGCGACAGCAGTAGACGTGTACGTCTGGGACCGCCGTCGCCACGATCCCGATGCAAGGCCAAGAGCTCCCGCCGGGTCTCGGCCATCACGCGCAGGACTGCATGCAGGTCCGGGGGACCTGTGCCTGCGGAGGACGCCGCCTCCACGTCTGAGCCGTCGTGGCTGGTGGCCATGGCGGCCCACGCGGGTGGTCACAACCACCGAAGCAGAGCACGCAGTGCTTCCGCTGGAGCTTACTAGCTCCGCTACCAATGTCAGTGCAGTTGTTTTCAGCAAAGACCGCGCGGCAGTCCAACTGCGGGTGCGTCCCAGGGCCCTAGGACTAGGGCCAAAACAGCGGCGGGCAGCGTGCATGCCACAAAACAAGACAAGCGTGTACAACATACACACATGGTGGCACGGGCGGCAGAGGGGCAGGGGAGTGCACTCTTCACAATGATGACGAGGAGGGAGGGCGGGGCCCGCACCGACTCTGTGACATTCACGCTGCTGCCAGATGTGCCGGTGGCCCTCCTCTGCGCACCCGCCGCCTGGCCGAACTGTAGCTCGTTCCGGCCGCGCGGCCGATTCTGGCCACTCGAGGGGGGAGGGGGCGGGCGAGGAGGAACTGCAAGGAGGATCAGGGGGGAGAAGTCCCGAGGTCGATGCGGTTTTCAAAAAATCTGCGGGCCAAGCGCCAGCGCCGCCTCTCTTTGGGCGCCGTGTCGCGCATCGCAACCCCAACGACTCTGCAAGAAGGAAAAAAAACGACAATGGCCCCGGGCTCAGGCGACGAGAAAATATAAAATTATATTCACACGTATGCGCGTGTCTCCTCAAGTGCACAGGTGCCCATGGCTGCCGGCCGGCACCGCACCAGAGGCGCGCCGCTAATACCACTGGCCGTCGGCCGGTACCAGGCGCATTACGCGTGGACCTCCACTCTGGACACGGGCACCCCAGGCCGCCCCTACTGGAACTCTTGGCCGGTGCCGCCCCGGAGGTGCAATGAAGACCACGCCGTTGAGCCCACCTGGGAGTTTTCCGCGTAGCCCCACATGTCCGGGTGGAGGACGGGGGACGGGAGGTTGTAGAAGTCGGCGTCCCTGTTCTTGACCTTCCTGTTCTTCGCCTTGCAGACGTGGCCGCTGCAGTCCTGCCCTCGCTGGTCCGCGGGGGCCGTTAAACGGCGTAGCCAGTCAGCCACTGTGTTGACAGCGCCTGAAATGTGAACGACGGTCAGGTTCGATGTTCTGGCGAGCTCGAGCGTGGCCGCGAGCTCGGCCGCCATGAAATTCAAGACCTTGTTCGGGGACGAAAGCTTCTGCGCCACACCCTGTGCAGCCATGGAATCGACACGGAGGTCGAGCGTAGCTGCCGCACCTTTCAAGAAATGTGCCCATGCTCTGGTAGAGACAAGTATCGCCAAAAATTCAGCAACTGCCTGCGCAGTGGACGAGCCGATGGCGATTCCCAGTTGCGTCACATCAGCGGCGCTTAAATCGGAGGCAATGTACTCGATAATGATGCCGGCGCTGTTGTCGAACAGCGTAGCCCCGATGCCCCAAGGAGAAGCATCCGTGGTAATCGAGAACCTGGGCGGCCCCGGGTGCAAGCAGACCTCGCGCACCCTGGCGGTGCGGCAGCCCTGCCAGACAGTGAGCAGCCAGGTAAATGCCAAGCGGCCTCTTCGGGCGTCCACAAGATGGCCCTTCGGCCGCCGGTCCCGGCGCTGAGTTCGTCGCCTCTCCTCTGCGCCGGACGCGGCGTCACGGGCAGCAGAGGAAACGACAGCCCACATAATATTGACAGCCCGCCTGGTCCTAGGGAGGACCCCGGCTGCCCAGGACAGCTTGCCGACCAGCTGACGTAGCCTTCGGAGGCCGATCATACTTGCCCCGTTGCAATGAGAAATTTCGGCGGTCAGCTCGGCAAGAAATTTGTCCAATACCGTGAGCCGCACAGTCTGAGCAATCATGGCCGCCGATCCACTCACTCTACGAGGGCCCCCATCTGGCCTTTGCCCCACGAGAGCGACACTCCGAAAGCAATAAATGTCCAGATTCCCATAGCAAGACAAAATCTTTGCGTGTATGGCGACCCTGTCAGGGCCCACAACGGGTCGTCCATGTACAGCTGCAGGCGGGCCTCGCCGGGGATATACATGCCTTGGATCAGCCGGGCCATCGCCGCAGCCAGCCGCCCCCACAGCAGCGGCGCGGATTTTAGCCCGAACGACATCATCACCCACACCATGACAACTGCTGAGCGCCAATCCCGTGTCAGACAATGTCGCAACTCGGCGGGATGGACACGGAAGTGCTGATAGGCGTCCCGCATGTCAGCAGATGCCAGCAGCACGCTGTTTTCCATCGCCGGTGCTGCCGGGACCATCGCCCGAAGGTCGTCGATGACATCCGCGACGCGCGGAAGCACCGGCCTCTCTGGGACTGTCGCTCTGGCGTTCTGCCCGCCCCGCAACATATCGATTATGATGCGGCGTTTCACGCTCCCGTCGCCCTTCTGCTTCAGGATCAATGCGAGCCTGGCAACGGAGCCGTCCGGAAAGCGTTTCAAGGCCTCCGCCTCCTCGAAAATGAAGAAGAAGCCGTTCCCCTCTAGCCTGTCGAGCTCCGCCTCGGCATCCGCCGGGCTGTCGTCGAGGCTCGAGTAATTGCCGACTCCAGACGACAAGGCCTCCTCCAGCGTCAGCAGGTGCCTGTCCGACGCGGTCGGCTCCACGGGAGGGAAAATCCCGCATGGAACAATCGGCTTCTCAATGCCGAGCGGGACGCCTTGCTCTATCCAGTCCTGGAGCTGGCTCTCCGCGTCGCCCGCGGCCTCGAGCCACGTCTGAATGAGGGCGCCCTGCAGGGGGGAGCGCCGGCCGAGCTCGTAAGACAACTGCCGCTCTTCCGGGGCGCCGAAAACAGACCGGAATCGACGGCGCAGGTCTGCGACGCTCTCCTCCGGAGGGCCCGCGTACTTGGGGTTGCCCAGCATGTCGACGACGCCCAGCGCGTCCGGCCGCTCCTCCACGAACGCGGAGAAGGCCGCCCGCGCCGCCGACCCAGCCCTAGCAAGGCCAGGATTGAGACCAACGGCCCGCGCAGGACAGCGCATGCCGCCGGGGAAAGTGCGGTTCTCCATCTCCCTCGCTGCTTTGCGCGACGGCTGGCCAGCGAGCCCGGAGGGCGGCGGCGGCTGGGCGGCCGGCAGCGAGACTGCCCGCGGGCGCGGGCGTCCCCGGGCCAGCATGCACTCCCAGTGGGCCCACTCGGCTCGGATCGTGAGCTGCCACACCCGCACCACCAGACTGGCGTACTGGTCGCACAACGAGCGCGGGTACGCGCTGCTGGCGCGCCCCGAGGCTGACGACGTTGACGGCGGGTGCCAATCGTGCTGACACTCCCCAGAAAGGGAGGCGAGCCCCGGGAGCCAGCCTCGGATCGACACGCGCAGTCCGCTGTCCACGTCCCAGCGGCACAACGGGAACGTCGCGACGTGGGCGTCCTGCCGCGGCCAGTCTACGAGCCCCAGCGCCGCGCCTGGTTTGATCTCGACAGTGCGGGTCGCCTGGGCCAGCAGGCGCCTCGAGGCAGACGCCGCCGCGGCTCCCAGGGGCGAGACTAGCGCTGCTGCGCGGGCGGCTGCCTCGGGGGCGCCACCGGGGGCGCCGCCGTGGAAGCCGTCGGCGTCCCCCGACGCGAGATCCGCCCGCAGGCCGTCGAACCTCGCCCTGGCCGCGTCGTGCCAGAAGTGGGCGGCAGCCAGCCCGACCTTCGAGGCCTCTGCCACGACGGCCTCACCGATGTTGCAATCCGCGGAGCCCGACAGCCAGTGGTGGAAGGCGAACGATCGCCGCTGCCAGAAAGCCTCCTTGGACGGGTGCGTCTCGAGGAGCGCAACCACTTTCGGCGGAAACAGGGACCAAGGTTCGGCCAGCATCGCTTCTCGAGGTGGGCCGGGCGCCGCTGCTGGCGCCCCCAGTTGCCCGCTACCCTCGGCCAGAGAAGCGTGTCCTTGTAGTGAAAGGCAGCCCAGGGGCGCGGCGGCCACGCCTGGGCTGGGCGCAGTAGGTACTCCGACCTCACGGGGGCCTGCGCGCGGTGCACCCACCGCCCCCGCGAGGCCGCTGCAGGGGTCTACCCCTTCCACCGCTTGCCCCCGCGGCCCTTGCCGCCGCCGGAGCCGCCCTTGTCTGCGCCCTTGCCGCCGCAGCCCTGGCACTTCTTCTCGTGCCCGGCGTGGTTCGGAGAGAAGCACACATGGCAGACGCGCCGCCTCCCGGCGGGGCACCTCGAGCCCGGCGCGGCCAGGCGGCAGGCGCCGAAGCCCTTGGAGAACTGGAAGCATACCTGCTTCTCCCGCTCCTCGCCCCAGCGGCGGGGCGAGCGGCTCCTCTGCTGCCCGCGGTGGCCGCTGCGCGGCGGGGAGCGCGCCCGGCGGCTGCGGGAACGCTCCTGGCGGGCCGGCGGCGAGGCGGGCCGGCCGGCGCGCCCGTCTGCCCGGGCGGCGTAGCGACCCCAGCCGGTAGGCGCGACTGCGCTGGCGCCACCCGGAAGGATCCGCACGGCGAGCCGCTCGTCTGGGTCCAATGGGACGCCCTTGCCACCTTTGGCCGCCCAGGCCGTCGCCGGGTTCGTGACCTGGTCGTTCCAGTAGTCCCTGTCGGCCGTCGCCAGGTAGAAGAGGGCAGTCCACGGCTTGGCCGGGCCCCACTCCCTCGGCGCGGGCTTCCCCGCAGAAAGATCCGCGCGCACCGAGCGGCGAAGGCGCTCGATGTGGTCACAACGGAGCTTGTCGTCCGCCATGTAGACGAGGTGCCAAGCCTCCGGCCACAGCGCGCTCAGCCTCTCGATGTGGCGGGCGCAACCGTCGAGCGCGGCCCTGGCGACAATTCCGAGCATCAGGCAGGCCGTGGCGAAGACCCGCCAGGCCGCCTGCCATTGCTCGAAATTCGCCGGGCCCGGGAGCTCCCGGGCCATCCACCCGCCCCCAGGCAGCGGGAGCCACGCCCGGAACTTCATGTTCCGCCGGACATTGCGGTCGAAGGGCCCGAAAACGCCGAAATCGGCGCATGGCGTGGAGTGGAGCTCGCGGGTCCGGTGATCCAGCGCCGTGAGCTGCTCGAGCGACGGCTGGTCCTCTGGCACCGGCTGCTCACCGCCAGTGAGTGCTCCGTAGTTCTGGCTCCACTTGATGTGCATGTTGTCGTCCGCGAGAGGAATCTCCAAGGCGTCGCCTTGGTCCAACACCTCTGCCATCTTCACGATGCGGCCCTTGGCTGCTGCGGCAGCCGGGGCGGCCGGCGGCGCCGTCGAGGCCGGCGGCGGCGCGAACGGGTCCACATCGATGTAGTCATCCCACGCTGCCGGGCCCCCCTCGGCTGCGAGGGCGATCTGGCGCGCCAGGCGCCACACAAGCCCCCACTGCACTATCTGAATTGGGTGGAGCGCTGCGCCATTGAGCTTGGCGTACGTTCCCGCCGCAACGATCGCATCGGCCGGGAGGAGTGCGACGTTGCGGATGTTGCTACCAAGATGGCCCACGACTTCCTCGAAGGCCTTGAAAGCGTCGATGTTGAGGCCGGCCCATGTGACCAGCTCGCTGATGCTTTGCCACGCCATGGCCTCGGCCCTCGTAGGGAACAGCGCCATCGCACGTGCACCCCACCTGGCAAGACCGCGATGGAATGGGAAAGAAGAGAAGTAAGAGAGGAAGAGCAGGAGGGCTGTGTCCGGGCGCAGCTCGGGCCACAATGGCCACGGCGCCCTCGGCATGACACGCGAAGCCCCCCCTACCCTCCATGGTTGGGGCGCTAGGGGAATGCCAGGTTCTTCAATTACTCCGTAATTTTCATAACCCGAGATCATTGACCACATGCCGCTGGCCCTCGAAGTCCCAGCCGAGCCCGCGCTGCGCGAGCAATGCCACGTCGCTCGGGGGCGCAGCCGATCTCCACGGGTGTCTCGTTTTCTGAAACTTGGCCATGGAGCGCTGCGCCTTGCCGGCCAGGACCTGGGCCTTCGGGGCCGATTCCCAGACAGCCGCGACGGGCATCTTGGACCCCAGGCTGCAGGTGCACATGCGGAGCCCGACCGAAGCGCCTCTGGGGAGCTCGCCGAGGGAACTAGCTGCACCAACGCGCGGGCCCGCTATCTGGGCAGGGGCCAAAGGGCCGCAGCAGCGGTGCCCATTCGATGAACCATCCCGATCTCCGCTCCAGCCTGCTGCAAAATCTTCAACCTCCTGGAACGAGCCGACGACGAAGCTAAACGAGCACTCTGGGCGCCGACCCTCCTGACCCCGCCCAGCGCCGCGTTGGCCCCGAGATTCCCAGCGGCGTTCGCCATGCACATGGGAGGGGGGCTCCAAAGCTGAGAGAAGAGCTCTTCAACGTCCCGAGAGCATAGGTAGGCGCATTTCTTGTACTCCACTGGCAGCGTCAGCTGCTTGAAAGATTTAAAGAGAGACCCCGCTCCACCTACTAAATGCAAAACGACCTGGACCCTTGGACAGCAGCACTGCAGGGTAATGTCGTCGACGACATTTCTCAGGTAAAGCGAGTTCCGCTACTCCCTGGCCTCCAACAACGGGCCGAACAAAAACATCTCAGCGAACGTCGTGGCTTCCGAGTAGCCGGCGATAATCGCCCCATTCGACTCGACGACCTGAGAAGCCACCCTTCCATGGAGCAGCGCGCAGAAGCCAGCGTAGATGGTGCCATGCCCTCTCATGAGCCTGACTGGGAACCCGAACCTCATGGCAGCCCCTAGCAGATGACCGCAGGCAACATTCTCATTGAACGTAGCCGAGCCCAAGAGCGCGGAAGCCGATTCGAAGCCTGCTTTCCTACAGTGCGCACCGAACAGGTTGCGAACCCATTCAGCTCACTCGCAGGGAGTTTCTGGCCCCGAACCCCAGAAAAAAAAGTCGAACGCGCGGGGCTTCCCCCACGATCTGCAATATGGCTGCCGGAGACGACTCTAGAGCTTTATGAAAAAAAGAGTTTTATAAATATATATTTTTTTCTTTTTTTCTTTTTTTTTTTTTTTTTAAAAAAAAAAAAAAATAAAAAAAAAAAAAAAAAAAAAAAAAAAAAAAAAAAAAAAAAAAAAAAAAAAAAAAAAAAAAAAAAAAAAAAAAAAAAAAAAAAAAAAAAAAAAAAAAAAAAAAAAAAAAAAAAAAAAAAAAAAAAAAAAAAAAAAAAAAAAAAAAAAAAAGCAGCCCGATGGGCCCGACCGCGCCAGTCGGTGCGTCCAGGAAAACATTGTTGGGCATGTAAAGGACAATCGCCCCAGGATTGATCTCGAAAAGAGCCAGGGTTTCCGACGAGCGAAACTGATGACTTTCAGGCAGCTGCAGGACCCTTTCGGGGTGGAAGCCGCCCCAGCCCAGACCCGCCGAGGGCCCATAGTGCTTGCGCGCCCTGCAAAGATCACCCAAACAAAGGGGCGCTAGGTCAGGCTCGTCGGGCGGGATTTCCCAAGCATGCGGGAGGGCCTGAGACCACATAGGCTGCCAAACGTCAAGAAATTGCT
>CAUYUJ010016793.1:536828-701828 GCA_963575745.1 Prorocentrum cordatum
CCCCGTCCCCCATCCTCCGCTCCGCTCCCATCTCCCATCGACCGCCCCCTCCGATGTCGCTGCCGTCGCCGTCGCCGCCAGCGGCGGCACGCACGGCGCGACCGCCGCCGTCGACCAGCTAGCCCGGAGAGTCCCTCCTGGCCTCGCCGGCGGCGACCGCGCGCCCCCGTGCTGCTCGGCCCGGGGCCCTGGGCCGCCGCATGCCGCGAGGCCAGAGAACAGCGCGCCAAGGGCCGCGGCGCTGGCCTGGCGCCAAGGGGGGGGGGGGGCGGCGCTAAGGGGAGGCCGGGGGAGGGTGGTGGGCGAGCGCATGGACGACCTCGTCTGCGACCGAGCAGGTGCGGCCGAACCCTAACCCCTCGGGAGGGTCGGCAAGGGAATTGCTCAGAGAAAGCAGCTGCTAGGGCAGCGCACGGTCGAGAAGGCCCATGGCTGCACTGTCCAGGAGTAGCCCCAGGCGGGAGTGGAAGGGGGAGGGAGCGACGGCACTATGAATCGGTTACCCACCTAAGGCACGGTGGCCGCGAGCGTCCACCGCGAGGGAGGAGATGACTATAGTAAGCCCAGGATGCATCGCAGATGCTGCAATATGCCCACGCGTCCCGAGTCTCCGACTCGTCTACAAGCATTCCTGTTCCCTGTGCCAGTGACCCCTGAAAGACGAGCGCCCCATGGTGCTGCATTACAGGGAGAACCCCGTTTTGAAGAGGAGCTGCCATCCATGCTTTAGCTATCACAGAAGGACGACGACGAGGCATGATCGCTCAGTCCAGATAAGTACCCAGCGAGAGCCACGTTTTGAAAAGAGCCGCCCTCAATCCATGCAAATGTTCTCCAACTGTGACCGCTTGGTCATAAATTCTTGGGTACACCTCAAGCGGGAACCCCTATTTCAAAATGAACCGCCCTCCATTCGTGTATATGTCGCACACTGCTGGATTTCTCAGCAGACGGAGTCAGGGTGTATCAAACGAAAGCTTTAGTCTAAAAGCAAAAACAAACAAACAAACAAACAAGCCAACAACCAACCAAACAAACCAACGAAAACGCTCTCCATGCGTTTAACAGGTGGGAACGTTTAAAACACGTGTGTTCGGCACTAAGGCGAGAGCCCCATTTTGATCCCCCCCCCTCCACCCGAGCAAGTGTTGGAAAAGATGTGCACGGCGCTGAGGCGAGAACCCCGATTTGATCACCACCACCCGTCCATCCACGCAACAGTTGGAAGCTGTAAGACGTATGTGCGCGGCGCTAAAGGCGAGAGCCAATTTGTAAATCACACTACCGTTCCATCCATCCTCTGCACAACTGTTGGAGACGTTTAAGACGAATGTACGCAGCGCTGAGACGAGAAACACGTTTTAAATGTCAAGCTTTGGAGTCATAGAACGGAGACGCAAGCTCTGGCGAAACGCCTGGCCCGCCCTACCGACACGTCTGGCGGACCGACGAGAAAGAGTGATACGTAGCACCCCGCACTTGCGGATCAGAGTGAGGCAGCGGCGGCACGGGCGAACCGCCCCCAAGTGTAGCCTCCAAGTGCAGCACCCATGCACAGCCCCCAAGTGGCCCCCACGTGTAGCCCCTGCGTAGCTCCCGAGTGAAGCCCCAAAGAGTAGCCCCTATGTGTAGGCCCCAAGAGTAGCCCCCACGTGTAGACCCCATGTGTAGCCCCCAAGTGTGCCCCTTATAAGTAGCCTGACGTGTAGCCCCCAGAGCGTCCAGCCACGCGCGCAGGGAGAAGCAAAGCCGGTCGGGCACCCTCACTCTGATATCAGAAATTGACTGCCAGCGTGTCGAACTCCCAACAGAGGGGAATGGCACTGTGGATGTGGGAGATACGTGGCAAGGCGCCCACGGGCGGCCGCCCACGCAACGCCCACGAGGCGCCCACGGGCGGCAACCGACCGGGTACCAGGCGAAACCTCGGCACACCCACCCAGCGCATGGGGGGCCAACGAGGCATCGTCCTCCTCCTGCTGCTCCTGCTTCTCCTCCTCGCCACTGAGTGCGGAGGCACCCCCGCGCCAGGATACCCCCGCCAGCAATGTGTGCGCTGCGCGCGGTGGTGCCAGGCCTCGCATTCCTGGATAAAGCGTTAAACCCAGGTTCTGCGGTGCCCACAAATAGACGGGTTCTTGTCGTTGCTTTGGACATCGCCGCAGAGTGCAGAAACCGTAACCGCAGCTCCGCTTCTGACTCCGCATCCTCCTCCTCCTCCTCCTCCTCCTCCTCCTCCTCCTCCTCCTCCTCCTCCTCCTCCTCCTCCTCCTCCTCCTCCTCCTCCTCCTCCTCCTGCCATCGTCCACCTCCCGCCTCCCCCCCATCCCTTTGCAACCCCCATCGGCGGCCTGGCCAGTGCTGCTCGAGCCCGCCGCGATGGCGTGGGACCTCTGGGGCGGTGCTGCAGCCGCCCACCCACCCACCCCTGTGGCGCAGCCGCGCCTGATGGCGCAGCGGCAGAGAAGCATGCGCACGCATGCGCACGCATGCCTGAGACGTCTTGCTGCACCAGGGCAGGGGCGAGGGCTGGAGGGCCCCCTCGTGTTCCGCCCCCCCCTTCCCCCGGGCCGCCCATCGCCCTTGCCCCGTGGCCGAGCGGCCCCTACCTGTTTCGGAACATGCTCATCCCGGTCTCGGAGCCGTCTTCGCCTCTTCCAGCAAGAATTGGAATGGGCGGGCGGTAAACGCGAAGCATTACCAACTGCCTCCTTCTCCTCCCAGACGTGTTGGTAGTGCTGGCCAGGCATTCCGTCCGAGAAGACTTGCAACAGTTACACATATGGAGGGCGAGTTCTTTTCAAGATCTGGCTCTCGCCTTGTCGCCTTGGCACCGCGCACGTCCCTCTGAACTCTCCTCCAAAAGCTGCACCGATGGAGGGCGGATCCTTTTTGCAGCGTGGCTCTCTCATTGCCGTCTCACAGAGTCGTCTGACAAGTCCCCAAACAGGTACACGGCTGGTGTGGGACCTCGGCGGCCTCGGCGTCCGGAGGCGGCGGCCCCTCCGCACGCAGGGGCTGTGGGCGACCCCGGCGCTGCGGTGCCGCTGGCCCCGATGGCCGGCCTGAAGGCGGTGGGCGTGAGGACCCGTGGCCGCGGAGGGACCGCCGACAAACGGGCGCGCGGCGGCGCCACCTCCCCGACGGAGCCAGTCGCCCACGGACAGCCGCTGCCCGCGCGGCGAAGAGTGCCTGTCCCGCCTTCGGCGGCGCGTGGCCACGCTGCGGGTGGGCGAGGGCCTGCATCGGCTGCATGCGCCACGGCTGCTGCACCTCCTCGGGCAAGGGCAGCCTTCTAATTCTGGCTGCACGCCGCAGAGACACCAGGCGGCCGGGGCTGTCGCGCTCCCTGAATGGACGGCATCCTGCCACGGCGGCCACCCAGTGGCTGCAACTGGCGTAGCGGGCTCGCACTCTGGGCTGTGAGAGTTCCACCGTCTGCTTGCGCGTGCTCGCACGTGGCTCGCCCCGCGGGCGTGCGACTGGCTTCCTGTGCCGAGCGTGGCGCAATCCCCTAGGCCGCGCGAGGCTCCCGAGAGCTTCCAGGTGGCGGCGGTGCGCATGGGCCCACCCTGCCACATAACACGGGTGCAGTCGACCGCCCAGGCTGCTTAACGCCTTCGTCGTCGTCGTCGTCGCCGCCGCCGCCGCCGCCGCCGCCGCCGCCGCCGCCGCCGCCGCCGCCGCCGCCGCCGCCGTCGTCGTCGTCGTCGTCGTCGTCGTCGTCGTCGTCGTCGTCGTCGTCGTCGTCGTCGTCGTCGTCGTCGTCGTCGTCGTCGTCGTCGTCGTCGTCGTCGTCGTCGTCGTCTTCAATTCATGTTCCTCCTCGCTGTCGTCATCCTCGTCCTCCTCCTCCTCCAGCCCCATGGCAGAGCGGGCCGCTGCGGCCTCTGCGACTCCTCCATGGCGCGCCTCCACGCCGCGGCGCACAAAAGGCAGCTTGCGGTGGCAACATGACGAATCTCACGACGGCCTCCCTCCACACACCCAAACATTCAGCATCACGGCTCTGGCTGTGGCGGGCAGCCGTTGCTCACGTCCGCTCTCGAGACACCGCGGCGGGCGCATCCCAGCAGCAGTGGCAGCTCACGGCGGTGGATTTCCGAAGCTGCAAGAGATGCCCGATTACAAGTACGACGCTCCTGCGAACCCCCCTTCGGTCCGGTCGGGCGAGAGGGGGGCTTGTTCAGTAGGGATCGGCGAATCAGCTCATGTAGCTAATTTGTCCAGCGCCTCCCAGCAACGGAGGCGCCAATGTATCGAAGAAAGCGCCTGGCGACGGAGCGGAGAGCAGCTGCACGCAGCTGATTTCGACACCCCCGCTGTCCCAATACCCCCTTTCGTCCGACCCGATTCGAACTGCAAGGCCGACATGATGCCACTCACACGACAGCCGGGCGGCGCACCTCGCGCTCGCGGCGGCTGCTGCTGCCGCGGCGGCCGCGGCGGCCTCTCGATGCACGGGCACCGGGGGTGGAACCTGGAAGAGACTCACGGAACACGCCGACTACCGCCAACGTCCGATAAAGCTCTGCGGGCCCTCCCAGCTGTCCACTCGTAACAAAACGAATCTGAACATCATGCGTTGAGAACACGCCAAACTCTGCCCAACGCGATCACTGGTCAGTAAACCAGGGCCTTGTTTCCTGATACTACTTGGCAGAAGTGGGCGGGTAAGGGAGGGAGGGGACGGAGCAAGAAAGGGCAGAATCAGGATACGTGGAGAAAAAGCATGATAGGCTGAGACAAGGAGAACGTGACAGAGAAGGGCGGGTACAGTGGTGACAGAGAACGTGGCAGAGAGAGGAGAGAGAACGTGACATGAACATGATACATAAACACGATCAGGATAAACAAGATGGACGCCCAGCACAAACCACCTGCCAGGCGGACTTGTTCGGGCGTGCTTTCAGGCCGAGATGGAGATGCAATCAGACGTTGGAGTGCAAGCAATAACACAAGCTGCACTACTATTGGGAGACACCAAAGAGCGTGATAATTGACGCGCTACTCACGCGCAAACAATACTATGAAATGCACGCTCAATTGCGCAAAATACAGCCCGCCCCTTTCCACTCGCCCGCGAACGCAGCTCATGCGGCTGCCCAACTGTTTTTGCCCCAGTGCGCACGGGTGGATTGCTCTTAGAGGGTATTGCGGGTCTTGAGTCGTCTGGCTGCAACTTCGGTCCTCTGCCAACGCTCTAAAAAAGTAGAACTGCAATGTGTATTCGCAGAACTCTGCTGCACAAGTATTTCATTACGCATAGCGCCACCAGCTGATACGAGGTAGCCGAGCTTAGCATGACAGACTCGCAACAAGACTCGTTTGGCAGAGAGCAAGGTATTACCCAGCGCGTCGCCTGTCGTGGAGAGGTACATGAGGCTGCCGCCTCACCCAGCGAGAGGTTGCAAATGCACATGGAATGCGTATCGAGCAAGATAGATTGAAAGGTGGCCCAGAAAGGTGTTGCGACGCAGAACGTGTACAGCCTGTATCTCGAAGACCCGACTTTCTGCCAGTCCCTGAATGTCAAGTCAAGCTCGCCAGAACGAAGGGCCAACGGCGTGTCACATCTTGCAAGCACGCTCACCCTCCACTGGCCAATACATGAACGATGTATTCGAAGGGCGGACCACCTGCGCGAGGACGCGCCTGGGGTGTGCTGACGCGAACGTATACAAGCTCCCCCCTCTCGCGCTAAGAACGAAACCCCGCAGCTGCTTTGACGCCACCCTGCGTGGTTCCTGCGGTGTCCCCCAGCCCAACCTGAGACCCGTGAGGGACACCAATAGGGATACTCAAAGGCCAAGCAAGCACGCTTTCCACGACAAACCACACCTCGAGATCCTCACCGACACCGCTGACAATAATCAGAACCTCCACTTCCCCTGTGTGAGCATTTGACTTGCCTCGCCCAAGGCCCCAAAAAAACGTCAGACTTTTTTCAGCGTGCTACTTGCACTGTTTTCTTTTCAACCTGGCCGCGAAGGGTCCGAGGTTCTACAAAAAGCAACCAGGAAATTCACCGGAGGCACTTGCAACCTACCAGAGACACGTTTTCAAGCCCTCGCCCAGGGAGCTCCCCTTGTCAGGCTGCCCACAAAGGACCCACAATCGGCCCCGAGATCGCCATGCCCCAGAGAACGCCTGTCACCCGTGCCAACACAGTTTCTGGTCAAGTGCTCCGTTGATTACCAAGGCGACTAAAGGAAGTCCAGACGGTCCAAGAGTGCCCCGACACGTCCCGAGAGCGCCCCAAGATGGACGGCCCAGGAGGGAGGTCAACAACACAGCCACAGAGGCCCCCAGACCAGACAAATACCAGCCCACGAAGCTCAAGACCAGACCAAGGAGGGCTGGGCCCTGCACTCAAAATTCGCCTGGAGCGCGTTCTGACAAGAATTTCGAGGCCAGCCCAGCCGTGGCCACGAGGACGCCCCAGAAGGCCCGAGAAGTTGCCCCAAAGCCACCAAGTTACCCTGGCGACGTACCCAACCCCTGCGCACTGCAGGGCAGGAGTAGCTTGGGATGTTTGATGAGAGGGCGACGACGTGACATGGACGCATATACTTCTGCGAGCGGCATCCCGGAGGTCCGCAGGTCCCTGATCAAGGGAAACATGCTGGACCCACCAGCAGTCCTCGAAAGTGGCGACAGTTTCGCAGATCGCAGCCCCCTGGGGTCGCAGATCGCAGCCCCCCCCCAGGGACGGCCAGGTCCCGCTCAGGTCTGCGCGGTGCCTCACTCCGCTGGACCCACCAGCAACCCTCGAAAGTGGCGACAATGTCGCAGATCGCAGCCCCCCAGGGACGGCGAGGTCCCGCTCAGGTCTGCGCGGTGCCTCACTCCGCTGGACCCACCAGCAGCCCTCGAAAGGGGCGACAATGTCGCAAATCGCAGCCCCCCAAGGACGGCAAGGTCCCGCTCAGGTCTGCGCGGTGCCTCACTCCGCTGGACCCACCAGCAACCCTTGAAGGTGGCGACAATGTAACAGATCGCAGCCCCTTAGGGACGGCGAGGTCTCGCTCAAGTTTGCGCGGGGCCTCAACCCGCTGGACCCACCAGCAACCCTTGAAGGTGGCGACAATGTAACAGATCGCAGCCCCTTAGGGACGGCGAGGTCCCGCCCAGGTCTGCGCGGTGCCCCACCCCGCTGGACCCACCAACAGCCCTCGAAAGTGGCGACAATGTCGCAGATCGCAGCCCCCAGGGACGGCGAGGTCCCGCTCAGGTCGGCGCGGTGCCTCAGCTGGACCCACCAGCAGCCCTGAAGAATGGCAACACCGACGCAAATGGCAACCCCCCAAAGACGGCGAGGTCCCGCTCAGGTCTGCGCGGTGCCTCACTCCGCTGGACCCTCCAGCAACACTCGAAACTGGCGACAACGTCGCAGATCGCAGCCCCCCAAGGACGGCGAGGTCCCACTCGGGTCTGCGCGGGGCCTCAATCCACTAGCCCCAACAGCAGCCCTCGAAAATGGCGACAATGCCGCAGATCGCAGCGCAGTGCCTCACCCCGCTGGGCCCACCAGCAGCCCCCGAAAGTGGCGACAACGTCGCAAAACGCAGCCCCACATGGCCGGCGAGGTCCCGCTCAGGTCAACGCGATGCCTGACTCCGCTAGACCCACCAAAAGCACCCGAAAGTGGCGACAGTGTCGCAGGTTGCAGCCCCCCAGGGACGGCGAGGTCTGCACGGTGCCCCCCTCCGCTGGGCCCACCAGCACCCTCGAAAGTGGCGACAACGTCGCAGATCGCAAGCCCCCAGGGACGGACAGGTCCCGCTCAGGTCTGCGCGGTGCCTCATCCCGCTGGACCCACCAACAGCCGCCGAAAATGGCGACAATGTCGCAGATCGCAGCCCCCCAGGGACGGCGAGGTCCCGCTCAGGTCTGCGCGGTGCCTCACTCCGCTGGACCCACCAGCAGCCCTCGAAAGTGGCGACATCGTCGCAGATCGAAGCCCCCCAAGGACGGCGAGGTCCCGCTCAGGTCTGCGCGGCGCCTCACTCCGCTGGACCCACCACGCACACGAAGCCGCGCCTAGACGGCGCACTGGCACGGAAGTGCTGCGAACATGCGCACGCGGGAAAATAATGAAAAAGTAAGTACGCCATGCAGGGGGAAAGGCATGAAATCACCAACAGTCTGTGTACTTGGTGACCCGCTGTTCGCACGCCTGCAAGCGAAACGCGCCAAGGGGAAATGGGGGAGAGGAGGAGGAAGAGGAGAACAAAGGGAAGTCCAGCTACCGCTTGCAATACTGTTTGGCTACCGCGTGCCAGTCTGAATAACTCCGCAACAAAGTTTGGAGAGCATCGGGGCCATTGCCCGCCACTGCTAAGGCCTCAGCGCGTAGATACGTTGCCCACTGCATCCGAGGTCGCCCTCTCGATCGCGAAGAATCCCATCTTCGAGGCATGATCTTCCGCGCGTGGCCCTCGTAGAACACCATTTTCCTACGCAAACTTCTGGCGCTGTCCCGGGCGAGCTCACCGCGCAACTTCAGCTGTCTTTCCAGTAAGATCGCGGTCAGTAGGGGGGGGCCGTGCGCTCTCGCGCACTTCGGCGTTGCTCGCGCGAGATCCACGCAGGTTGGACGTTGAAGATCTGTCGTAAGAATCTTGCTTGAAAACCAAATATCCGGCCCCTGTCTGCTTTGAGCAGCACGCACGACTCCAGCCCATACAGTAGTTCTGAGAATGCGCACGATTCCAAGATCTGCGTCTTCCGCGCCCCAGCCAAATTGGCGCGGTTCCATGCCGCACAAAGTTTCTGAAATATACCTTTGGCCTCTCCCCAGCGCCGCGCGCGCTCTGCTCGCGGCCCCCCGTCTGCGCTGATAAGACCACCCAGATAAATTGCACGATCTGTAGTTTTAATGGCTCCCCCATCAGGACCGAAAATATCTCCACCAGCTCGCGCTTGTAGTAGTATAGTTTTGTCTGCGTCGAGCTCCAAACCATGCGCTTCTCCAATGTCAACAACGAAGCCCAGACGCGCCTGCAACGCGCCCGGGCCAGCGGAGACAAGCATGGCATCGTCGGCGCACAACGCCTGTTGTGATCAGATGTGGCTCGGCCGGCCCATCCGGCCATTCCGCGGCCAAACGAGAATCCACCGTCTCCAAGATAATCGACACCACGAAAATAAACAGATAAAGAGATAGAGGGCATCCCTGGGCAATACCGGCGGATTGCGGTCTCGTCGACGATGTGGCACTCCCCTCTCCCGCAATGAATTGGCGCATTGCGTAAATGCCCCTGATCATTTCCACCATCGCACCCAGCGCCCCGAATTGCTCAAGCCCGCGCGCAAGACCTGCTGGGTTCACGCGGCCAAACGCTTTTCTCCACCATACTTGTCTTCCAGCGAGGCGTCGATTAGTCGGCGCACTGAGAATAGCGCTTCGCCGGTGCCACGGCGTGGCCACAATCCGCGCTGAGATTCTCGCGAAGCTTCTTCGGCCCCTCCGCGTCTCAATATTTGCAACAATATACTTGCCAATATGTTATACCCCACTGCGAGCAACGATATTGGTCTGTAATGTGACGGCAAGGTTGTGCCACCTTCCTTGAAAATACGTATAACTGGTGATTTCTCCCATGCCCCATGTCTTCCACGGGTTATTCAGGCATCTCTTACCCAGCAAGCGTCACATAGAGACGTGAATAGATCCAGTGCTCTATCGCCGTCGCCTAGCGCCCCCCACAGCTCAGGCGGCACGTCGTCGACCCTGGCAGCTCGTTGGACCCGGAACTGTTCGATTGCCTGCTCTGTTTCTTCCGTCCTGATCGGGCCCGCGTCGACTTTCAGAGAAGCTCCTCCATCGATTGACTGCGGTGGTGCACCTTCCTGCGCAGGCGGTCGCCATTGCACTGTCTCCAAGTAGGTCCCCATTGTCTGTGCACGGTCAGCTGATTCAACCAGCTTGCCCGCGCGCACGTGAAGGCGCCCGCTGCATCCCGAAGGCGCCCGCGCGTACGTGAACTTGGTTTGCGCAAGTGTTTCATGGTTTCGCACGCGTCTGCTTCGATGCTGTCCGTGAGCCAATTCTTCCTGTCGGCCTTCGCAGACTGCTGGATCAGCTTGTCCATGGTTTTGTCCTCAATGCCACTCCAGCGCATTTTGTTCCGCTCCTCGTCGACGACATGGAGAGTTCGATCCGATATCCATGGCCGGCTTCGCCGTGCAAACCGGCGCGGAAGAGGGGCGGCTGCAGCATGCAACATACAGCGCACTACTGCTGAAGAGCGGTCGGAGATAGATTCGCGACGCGGTTCGTTCTCCCACTGCTCCAGAAATAACTGCGCGCACGTTTTTCTGGCCCCAAGATCCCGCATCATGCTGCTATCCAGTCTGGGTTCACGACGCGCGCGGTCCTTTTTGGGGATTGGCGATCTCCACGTCGACAACCTGAACAACATGATGCGACTGAAAAGACGCTGCCGGTCGCTCCATGTTGAAGAAACTGCGGATAACCATTCTTCGCCAACGACGACGTGACCCATTTTTTCACAATCTCCTGGCACGATACAAGCAGAGGGCTTGATTCCGGTATTGCGGTAAGCGATCGCATGTTCATCGCCTGCGTTGACGAACGCGTTCGCAATGCACGCGTCCAGGGAGCCACATAGTTCCAAGAGGAGCTCTCTATTGGATAGTGGGCTCCACGGTGATGCGGCGCTCTTGAAATCGTACTCTCCGATGACGCCCCCCTCCCCAGCGCATGAATCCAGCAATCTCGCATTAAAATCTCCCAGAATAATGATTGCACCATGCGAACGGCATTGCGTAGCGAAAGCTACCAAATTCGTGTAGTACTCGCGCTGGACCTCGTCGGCGTGCTCGTTCGTTGAGACATACGCTGTTACCAGAATAGGTATGCCCCCATGAACTCGCATCCGTAAGCTTGCCAGTCGATTGTCTTTTTGGATGTATCCCTTCACCGAATGTTTGTGCCCAGGGTGCTACGATAAACCCCACTCCTGCGTGTTCTCTGGAATCTTGTTCGTGTCCGGAGAGAATGACAAAGAAGCCTTCGAAATCATAGATTGATGATCCACGGCAGTGCGTCTCTTGGAGGCAGAGGACTGCGAAATCGAGATCACGCATGTGCTTAATTACCTCATAGAGCTTGCACGGCAAATCCAAGTCGATGCCTTCGACATTCCATGTGGCTATTCTGCCGCAGTGCATTTGCGAGCATGGGAATGTTACCCATCTGCCTGCTCTACATGCGCTCGCAATGCCAATGCGCCGTCCGAATCCTTACTCAGAACTTCCTGCCCCACCTTTCTTGCCCTTTCCACTTCCCTTCGAAACCCGGCCCAGCGTCTCGTTCGCCCTGTTGGTGAGGTGCTGCACTTCCGGACTCTTGGTGAGCTCCTCCCAGTTTGCCCAAGGGTGCGCCCACTCAATCTGGATAGTGCTGCCCACGACCCGTGCGGTCACGACTGGTTCTTTAGCCATCTTCAGCGCGTTACTGTCCGTGTCCACGCGTACCTCCCCTTTGGAATAGCCCCAATCCACAAACTGCTTCCAGAACCCAAATAACAAACTCTCCGGCACGCGTTTTTCTATGAGCTTATCGGCGCGAGTCCACGCGATGTTGTTGGCATGTCTAATTTGTGCTTGACCAAAAAAAAAAATGTCCCGGGAGGCGACGGTAGCGAACCTTATGGAGGCAATGCTGTTGAACTCGCTTCACGAAGATGTCGATGTACTCTGGTGCCTGAAGTCGGGCGAATTGCTCTTTCAGAAAAGTCCCAGCCGCGTCAAAATCAAAACAATCACCCAAACCACCAACGACTGCATTACACTCCTGGCTGCTATCCCTGTGAGGTTTGCTAACTTTTCCAGTTCCGTTTACTTTGCTTTCGATTTCGGCGGTAATACTTGGCGTTGCTGCGGACGTCATCGATGGGGACCTGGTACCGGATTGTTCTAAGAAGTCCATCCGATCGGAAAGTTTCTGCATGTCGTTCTTGATCGGGTCAAGGGCCTCGTTCAGTTCTACTCTGGATACCCCGTGCTGTTTGATAGCTTCGATATCCTTGTGGATGGGCGTCAGGTACTGCTTAGACATGCCCTCGATTGCGGTCATGCTGATGCCTCCCATTGACAGCGAAAAGAAAACACGAGGAGGGAGGATGCAGGAGGAAGGTAGTAAGGAAGGAAGGACGCGCGAGCACTGCTCTAATCAAATCGAATACCAAACCAAGGAGGGTTGGGCAGAGCAGAGCAGAGCGCCGGAAAACGTCCTGGAAGGACGGCCCTATGAGAGCCCGGCGGGGGCGCCGGAGCGCCAGAAGGCTCATTCGTTGTAGTTGCCGCATGTAGTCCAAGAAGCCTTTTTCACGAGTCTTCCACCATGGTAGGTTCTGGGCCAACACCCACCATTTGGAATCGTTGTCGGTGTCGACCACGTCATGTAGATAAGATACAATGTCATCATGCCAAAGCTTCTTTTGCCCGCCATGTCGTCGAAGAACAACAAAAAAGACACTATCGTCGAAACCTCGACGCCCCTAAATCTTGATGCGCGTCCGTCGACGACGACGACGACGACGACGACGACGACGACGACGACGACGACGACGACGACGACTACGAGGACGACGACGACGACGACGACGACGACGACGACGACGACGACGACGACGACGACGGAGTCGACGACGACGACGACGGTAACGATGATGAGTCGGGGATCTTCTGACCCGGGTGACCTGGGTCAGCAGGACACCAAAAAACTGCATGCAGGAAACAAAGCTGCAACGCAAGTCTTCGCAAACCCGGGAGGGGGTTTTCGCAGGATCCTGCAGGATCCGGTGCCCTGGCTGACCCCCGTTTGCATTGACCCCCATCTCTCTTGAGCCCCGAATGAGCAGCGGGCGGCGGCGCCCGGGCCCGCCTCCTCAAGAAGCTGCGCCGCCGCCTGGATGGGCGGCGCGGGCGGGGTGCCCTCTCCTCCTCCTCCTCCTCGCTTCTCCTCGCTTCTCCTCGCTTCTCCTCCTCCTCCTCCTCCTCCTCCTCCTCCTCCTCCTCCTCCTCCTCGTCCTCCTCCTCCTCCTCCTCCTCCTCCTCCTCCTGGTAGGATTGTTGGCTCGCGCGTCGCTTCGCTGGGACGGCCCGCCGTCCCGCCGCCTCGCCGATGCCGCCGACGACGGACGCCCTCTCCGCGGCGCCGCTGGAGGCCGCGCGCGGCGCGGCCCTGGCGGTGCACGCCGCCGCTGGGCTCACCAGCGGCGCAGGACTTCGGGACGCTGCGCGTCTTGCCCGCGCCGCCGAGGCTCTGCTGCGCACGGCGGGGGCCGTGCTGGCCGCGACCGCCGCCCCTGCGCCCGCGGCGGCGCCGCCAGCGGAGCCCGCGGCTGCCCCTCGGAGGCGGCGGCGACGGCCTCGCGGCCGCGGCGGGGCGAAGGGAGCGGCTGGGGCGGTCCAGCACGGCCTCGGCGCCGACGGCAACGGCGGCCGCGGCGGCGGGCGGCACCCTGCTGGACGAGCTCCGCCGCCGCCCCTGCTGGACGACTCCTGGGCAGGCGGCCGGCCCCCGCGGCGGGCGGCCGCCACGGCGGCGACGGGCGGCGGGCGGCCTCCTGGCGCGCGCGGCATGGCACTGGCACATGCCATGGCGGCTCAGCTCGGCGTGGACTCCCACGAGCTGGGCGCCCGCCTTCGCGGAGAGCCCCCCATCGCTCTGGGGCCCCCCCTTCCAGAAGGGCCTGCTGCGTCACGTCGCGGACCTCCTGGCGGAGGCCCCGGGGCAGAGGGAGGTGGCGGTGGGGGATTGGCAGGGGGCCCGCCGCGTAGCGTGCAGGCCCGCCACCCCTCCCCTCCGTCCGCCACCCCCCCCCCCTCCGTCCGCCACATGGCGCTCGTCCTCGGCATTCGCCACTACATGTTCTTCTGATCCTGAGGTGTGTCCGAGTTGGAGGCGCTCTCGGTGGCACTCATCACTCATCCCTCCTCCTCCTCCTCCTCCTCCTCCTCCTCCTCCTCCTTCTCCTCCTCCTAGTTCCTCATCCTCATCCGCTGTTTCTCCTCTTTCTCCACCCTCCAACAAAAATCGAACCTTCGAGCTGGACCTCAAGCGATTCAGCGGATCGATCTGGCGTGTTACTGCAACGCGGCTGTTTTGCACAAAGGTTGGAGCGACACCTTGCGTACCGAGGTCCCGATGCGGATCCGTGGTTTCGTGTGAGGGACGCCCTCTCGAGCAGAGGGCAAGGAGAAGGTCGGGTCTCGCGGTTTCCCTCCCATGTCGACCCAGACGATCCGCCCCTCACAGAGGATGAACATCCTCTTGCTTGCCGCCTCGGGGCCGCTGGCATCTTAGCAGGTGCCGCTGATCAGCGTTCGTGGTCCCACGCTCTCGGAGGAGCGAGGCCGCCTGATGCCGACGTCTGGGACTGCACGGCCGCGCTCGTTGGAAAGCGGGCTGCTCGGGCCATGGTGGATTCCATCAGTTGGGCCCAAAAGAGGCCCTGCTCTGCGGCGAGCACTGCTTGGCGCGCCACGAGCACAAATGGCTCTGCACGGCGTGCCACGCCCGTGTACCTGCTGCAGGGACCGTTGCGTTCAGTTTACCGAGACGCAGTGCCTCGAAGCGCCTCGGGACATCTCAGATCTTGCTGATGTGGAAGGGCCGGTTCGGGCGGTGAACTGGGCGACGGTCGGAGGGAAGCAGTGCCATCGTTTGCACGTTGTGCACTTCTGGCCCACATTTCCACATTCAGGTTGCATGTTCGTTCGGCGTGCGTTAAAAGCGGCCACGGAGGAGCCACGCTACTTGACACGCGAGTGCATCCTGCCACGCTCCAAAAAAAATGTATGCGAACCTTCAGCGGATCAGCAAGGGCCGTGAGGACGGCATCATCAGGCGGCAACCTGTCCCTCCCTGCCCGCCCGTTCAAGTCCCCCCATGGGCGACCGCATGTAGCGGTTGGCCCACACACGCCACCCCGCCTCCCGCCCCACCCACTCCCCCAACCTCCAAGGAAAATCATTGGCCTCTTCCCTGGCCACACCGGCCCTTCAACGGCCACGCAGGGCCGTGAGGACGGCATCCTCAGGGGGGAGGGCAGCCGAAGTCCTCCTCCTCCTCCTCCTCCTCCTCCTCCTCCTCCTCCTCCTCCAGTTTCTAACGGTGGGCAAACACGTGCAACGAGGCTGTTGCATACGTTGCCCTCATTCTCCTCCTCCTCGTTCTCCTCCTCCTCGTCCTCCTCCTCCTCCTCCTCCTCATCATCATCATCATCATCATCACCCTCATCATCCTCATCCGCATCCTCATCCTTATCCTCCCCTTCATCCGCCTCACCCTCCTCATCAGCATCATCATCATCAGCATCAGCAGCAACATCAGCGTCATCATCATCAACATCAACATCAGCAACGACAACAGCAACAACAATAACATTAACAACAACAACAACAACAACAACAACAACAACAACAACAACAACAACAACAACAACAACAACAACAACAACAACAACAACAACAACAACAACCACAACAAGAACAACTACAACATCAACACCAACAACAACCAACAACAACAACCAACCAACCAACCAACCAACCAACCAACCAACCAACCAACAACCACAGCAACAACAACAACCACAACAACAACAACAACAGCAGCACCAACAACAACAGCAGCAGCAGCAGAAGCAGCAGCAGCAACAACAACAACTACAACAATCATTCTAAGACTGTTCGCTCTTACTTGCCCGCGTGTCATTCAAAACGAGTGCCCCACACCCTCGATACCCGGCCTTCTTGTTTTCGAACACACACCCTTTGGAAGGATTATTTCACTTTGCGGGGGGCAGCGGGCTTAGACAGGCGGGCAAACCTGAACGGGCGGACAACCCTTCGTGGGCGTACATGTGCCCGCCATTGAAGTTGGTGTGGGCCCTGCAAAAAAATGAAGGAAGAGTGGGAGGAAGGGAGGGGGAGGGACGAAGGAAGAGGGGAAACGCCAGGAGAGAAGGAGCGAAGAGGGGCGCGGTTGATTAGAGGCAGAGAGAGAAACAGAAAGACAGGTAAGAGAGGTAGAGAAAGAGAGAGAGAGAGGGGAGAGAGAGAGAAAGAAAGAGGGAGGGAGGAGGCAGGAGAGGGGAGGGAGAAGGGAGGAGGGAGAGGAGGGAGAGGGGATAGGGCAGAGAGGCATAAGGATGAGGGAAGAGAGGAGGGGGAGAGAAGGGAGGAGAGGAGGGAGGAGGGAGGAGAGAGAGGGAGGAGGGAGAGGGAGGCAAGAGCGTGAACGTTCGAGGAAGTCCTAGGCGAAAGCGCCGTTCCTAAAGGAAGTCTCGGGCGGGAGCCCACAACGGGCGGGCGATCCCCTGACAGGCGGGTCGGGCGGGTGGGACATTCAAGCGGGATGCCTGAGTATGGCGAGAGCGCGATTACGAAGTAAATTGTAACGGCGTCCCTGGCACAGCGTGTTTCCTGAGCGTCGAAAGCGCGACTCCTGAATACATTGCATGGAAGTCACAGGCGAGAGCGCAATTCCTGAATAAAATGTGAAGGGTTCTCTGGCGGGAGCGGGGGTCTTGATTAAATTGCGAGGAAGTCTTGATTCAATTGCGAGGAAGTCTCAAGCGGGAGCGCCGTTCATGAGTAAATTGTGAGGAAGTCTCAAATGGGAGCGGGGGTCTTGACTAAATTGCGAGGAAGTCACAGGCGGGAGCACCGATCCTGAGTAAATTGGAAGGAAGTCTCAGGAGCGGGGGTCCTGATTAAATTTGGAGGAAGTCTCAGGCGGGAGCCGTTGTTGTTGTAATCCGGGGGGCAGGGGCCCAATTTGAGCACCAAGACGTTCCCTGTCAAAAAACAGGGTGCGAGCGTCGAGGGGCACGCTTTCAGGGAGAAAAAACAATTTGCACCGGTCAGGAGGGATCAACAATAGTTATCCTTCAGAAATGAGAGTTCAACAACACCACCACCACCACAACCAACACCAACACCACCACCACCACCACCAACAACAACAACAACAACATCGTCATCATCATCATCATCATCATCATCATCATCATCATCATCATCATCATCATCATCATCATCATCAGCGTCGTCATCATCATCATCACCAGAATCGTCATCATCATCAACAACATCATCATCAGCGCCATCATCATCGGCATCATCAGAATCATTATCATCCTCAGCATCATCATCAGTAGCATCAGCATCCTATGAATCATCATCATCAGCACCATCAGCATCATCATCAGCGTCAGCATCACCATCATCATTATGAGCATCATCACCATCATCGTCATCATCATCATCAGCATCATCATCATCGTCAGCATCATCATCCTCCTCATCATTATCATCAGCAGCATCAGCGTCATCATCATCAGCATCATTGTCAGCATCATCAACATCAGCATCATCATCGTCATAATCAGAATCATCAACATCATCAGCATCATCATCATCATCATCATCCTAATCATCAGCAGCATCATCATCCTCATCATCATCCTTAGCATCATCATCATCGTCCTCAGTCTCATCATCCTTCTCCTCCCCATCATCGTCCTGCGCATCATCATTATCATCCGAATCCTCAGCAGCAGCAAGAACATCACCATCAACATCATCATCAAAATTAACATGTTCATGATAACCATCACCATCCAAACCATCATCATCATCATCATCGTCATCATCAGCATCAGGCTCATCACCCCCACCACCACCACCACCACCACCACCACCATCATCATCATCATCATCATCATCATCATCATCATCATCATCATCATCATCATCATCATCATCGTCATCATCACCGTCATCGGCATCGTCATCGGCATCATCATGATCATTAGCATCATCAACATCATCATCGTCTTCCGCATTATCATCATCGTCATCATCATCAGCAGCAATAGCATCATCATCACCATCAACATCAGAATCATCATCTTCATAATCACCATATTCATAATCACCATCACCATCATCATCATCATCATCATCATCATCATCATCATCATCATCATCATCCTCATCCTCATCATCATCCTCAGCATCATCATCATCATCCTCATCCTCATCCTCATCCTCATCATCATCCTCAGCATCATCATCATCACCATCGTCACCAGCATCGTCATCGTCATCGTCGTCGTCACCGCCACCATCAGTATCATAAGCATCATCATCATCAGCATCATCATTGTCAGCAGCATCAGCAGCATCAGCAGCATCCTAATCATCATCTTCAGCAGCATCATCATCATCATCATCGTCATCTTCATCATTGTCATCGTCGTCGTCATCATCAGCATCAGCAGCATCCTCATCATCACCACCACCATCATCATCATCATCACCACAACCATCATCATCATAATCATCAACATCATCATCAGGCAGCATCATCAGAATCACCATCACCATCATCAACATCATCGTCCTCCTCCTCCTCCTCCTCCTCCTCCTCCTCATCATCATCATCATCATTCCTCCTTCTCCCTCCCTCCCTCCCTCCCTCTCTCCTGCCGCGCGCTGGCGTAAGTCTGTTGAAGCACTTTATTCTAGGGGGAGGGCGGAGGAGAGAGGGGGACGGGGAGGGGCAGTGGACCATGAAGATGATGGCGGAGATGATGGCGGATAATGGTGGCACACCGCTGTGCTACAGCCCTGGCAGCAAGCCGAAGAGCTTCTGGGCAGCCGGTATCAGCGCGAGCGTCACGGCCCAGGCAGCTGTCGTATGTGGATGAAGGCAGCACTGGAAGCCGAACACGCGCAGGCAGTATTTGCGACGGCCACTGCTGCTGTGCTGCAGGTACGCGGCCCAATCTTTCAGCTCCTTGCGGCGCCAGCACCGCTCCTCGCTTCCGAGCCCAGGGCACTGATGGCAGCATATTAGCCGGAACTTAACCTCGCCGATGAGATCGTCGTACATGCTGGCATTGAGGCGCCCGATGCGCCAAATCACCACCAAAACACCTAGCGTGCGCACGATGTGCCGGAAGACGTAGTGCAGCAGGGTGAAAGGAGAGGACTCGCAGCGCCACCGGGCCACGTCGAAGCTCATTTGGAGAGCTCGCTCCGACACCAAGAACAGGATGACTGGCTGGAGCCTCCTGCCCGTCCACTCCAGCCTGCTGCCAAGCTCTCGGTGCCGCTCGACTCGGTCCTGGCTGGAGAGCTCCTCGAAGCTGTCCTGGAAAGCTTCGCACCTCTCCTGGAGGTGGTGGCATTCCCAGCTCACCAGCAGGCACAAGAAGAGGAACTGCAGCTGGTGCGCCGAGAGGCACAGCACGTACGACCCGATTCCCAGCAGCAACCCGCACGCAACGGCGCGGAGCCACCTCCACGGGACCGCCCTCGACCTGGAAGACCGCACGGTCGTGATGATCAGCGCGGTCGTCGCCGCGAGGAGCAGTGACGACTTAGGAAAGAACATGACCCGCTTGCCCTCCTGGGGGCCGTGGAGGCGAGGGGCTGCCAGCTGCGACGCGTCTCGACGAGCCTCTCGCGCGGCCCCCCCTCCTCCCTCCTCCCTCCTCCCTCCTCCCTCCTCCTCCTCCTCCTCCTCCCTCCCTCCCTCCCTCCCTCCTCCCTCCTCCCTCCCTCCCTCCCTCCCTCCATCCGCCCCTCTCTCCCTCCCTCCTCCCTCCTCCCTCCTCCCTCCCTCCCCTCCCTCCCTCCTCCCTCCTCCCCTCCTCTCCTCCTCTCCTTCCTCCTCCTCCTCCGCCTCCCTCCCTCCCTCCCTCCCTCGTTCCCTCCCTCCCTCCCTCCCTTCCTCCCTCCCTTCCCCCCTCTGTCATAAGCCCAAGTACCAACCACACAGGCCTCAGCCGAGCGAGGCAAAGCAAGCTGAGCAGTGTGCTATCAGGGCGCCACTTACTTCTGCTCGGGGATATCGCGCGGAAGAGCGATGGCCACTGTACTCGTGCCGTCGACTGCTGAGTTTTATGACCCGCCCGGGGCCCGTGCGTTGCGGACGAGGCCACCCCCGAATGGAATGAGCCCGCAGGCACGCTCTTCACGCACGATGCATGTGTACGTAGTGGCTTGGAGCTGACATTGCCGCCGTCCCGGCGGCCGCGTGAAGGCGAACAGCGCGGGTCTACAACCAATTCCACTGATGCGTCGCCGCTTCTGGCTCTCGCCACTCCGCCGCGCTGGCTCCTCCTGTTCCGTCTCCCTCCGCTTCTCCCCCCGCTCTGTGCCTCCTCTCTCCTTTCCTCTTGCTCATCGCTTCTCTCCGCCTTGCTTCATCTCGAAGCAGCGGATTCGTGCTGTCCGCGAACGTGCGGGCGCTTGGCCTGCGCAGTGTACATTGCTCACGTGCCAATTGGACACACGGCGTTTCTTTGTTTGGTCCGCTCCTCGCTCCCTCCCCCCCTCCTAACGCCAACTCAGATCGGCTAGCACGCGAGCCCGAGCCAGGAGGCCCAAAATATTAGCCTGGCGACTATATGCAGCTACGAGTAATGCAGGGTGCGACCTTTCCCTCATAAGTAGCGCGCCGCGACAAGGATGGCGCGCGGGGCGGTGCAACTGGCGGCCACAACACGCGTGAGGGGTGCGCCAAGGTGGGGGTGGACCTGCATGCGGGCGCTGCCACTGTCGCACTCGGCGGAGCCCCCGATGGGACCTCGAAACGTGCGAGGGTGCTCACGATGGGGCCACGAAGCGTGTGAGGGGTGCGCCAAGATGGAGGTGGAACTGCATGCGGGCGCTGCCACTGGGGCTTTCGGTGGAACTCCCTATGGGGCCACGAAACATGCGAGGGGTGCGCCAAGATGGGGGTGGAACTGCATGCGGGCGCTGCCACTGGGGCATTCGGTGGAGCTCCCTATGGGGCCACGAAACGTGCGAGGGTGCGCCAAGATGGGGGTGGAACTGCATGCGGGCGCTGCCACTGGGGCCTTCGGAGGAGCTCCCTATTGGGCCGCGAAGCGTGTGAGGGGTGTACCGAAGAGGGCAGAGGCAGGGATGGGAGGAGGGAGGGGGCAGCGGGAGTGAGTGAGGTGACGCGGGGCGCTGTCGCTTCCGCCTGCAGAAAAACCTGCACCAGCAGAAAGATTTGCTAAAGATCACCTGCAGAAACCATACCACCAGCAAACTCGTTTCCCAATGTCTCCCCACGCAATTTTCGCAACGACAGAGGGGAATGCACCCTCGTGCAATTTGGCCCGTCGGTGTCCCATTGTTCGGCCGCAGACGCACTTTTAATAGTAGAGGAACATATGCATCAGCATAAGCTGTCCGTGCGGACGTATTGGATCAGCGTTGGACCCTCCCTGCCTACCTTGCGCGCGGAAAATGATGCCGTCCTCACTTTCTTCGAACAAAAAAAAAAACTGGGGACGGCGGTGACTCGCCACAGACGCTTTCGATCAGATAGAAGACCTCGCGCCAATTCCCGCCCACCACGCGGGACAAGTGCCGCTGCTCGAGTGGGCGTTTCGTGGAGCTCTTGTCGGGTGCGCCGAAGGGGAAGTCAGGAAACAAGGCCCAACGCATCGTGGCCCGTGGCAGGTGCGCAAACGAGGCGGAGCCGGCGGACGCACTGTGAAAGAGGACAAAGATCCGCCGATCCCCCGCTTGCCAGGGGTGAGAAGGCGCGCGACATGATTGGCTGACCTCTTCCCCGTTTCCCCCTCACCTGGGGTCCAAAATCCTAGTCAGGGGGAAGGGCGGGGGGCCCACGAGCTCGTCAGCGCCTTCCCGAAGCCGCCTGAGCCTCAGAAAGCTCCACACTGAGCGCCACGACAGCCCAAAAGAGCGTCGAAATGGCCACAAGGTAGCCCCTCGCCAGTACAAGATGACTTCAAGGCGGGCCACCAGGCCCCCATGACGGCCCAAAAGTGTCCCTGGAGGACCGCCAAGAAGGCCCAAGAGGCAAGCATCTCCACAGTCCCTGCAGAAAGCTTGCATGTTTTAGCAAACTTGTATTATCGTCTTGACGGCCCCAAGGGCCCCAAAAACAACCCAATAATGGGATCCGACAGGAGTCTGAGTCTAGAGAACACAAGATATCCGCGCGCCCCTGGGCGGGGGGAAACTCTGCAGAAAGCCAATTCGCGAAACCAACCCAGCCAACACTTTAGAACAAGTGTCCAGAAACTCAAGTTTCGCACGAACCTCTCGCGCCAATGCCACAACACTCGAGCCGAGAACACGCGCGCAACACGCCCCCCCCCACCCCCCCAGACTTCGACCCGCAACTCCGAAACGCGACGCGCGCAACGCGCAAGTTAAATTACTACGCAGCCGCGGCCCCCCATCCTCGCAAGCGACGCGCGCAGTCTGCCTCAGGGCCGAGGAGCGTTGAGGATCACTCGGCCGATGCGCCCGTGGCACCCTCGGGGAACTGATACGCAGGGCCACTTGGTCGTTGGCGCACTCGGTCTTTTGGGCCGCTAGGTCACGCGAGGTGGACTGATGATCGCAGCGCAACCGGGCCGCTGGACCCGCGCACCGCTGCGCCATTGGGCCGCGTGGCAACGAGGCAAACGCGCCATCGGCATTCGGCCAACCGATGATGCAGCCGACCACTTGCCCAAGGGCCGCTCGACCGCAATGCCACCCCCCTCCCAGGAGTTGGGCCGCCGGTCAAGTGGCCCCCAGGCTCGCCGCGGACCGATAGACGCCGCGCCCGCTGGGCCACGGGCGCACTGGGCCACGAGGCCGCATGACTGCCGGAACATTGCAGCAAGGCCCGCTGCCGAAATATGCCGCAGAGCCCCAGACCCACCGCTCGCCGCTCCAGCGCGCCAGGTGGGCACGCGGCGCAGGGCGCCTTCCTGCCGCCGAGCCGGCGGGCGCCACGCCACTTGGCAATCGCACCACGAGGCTAGCGGGGGCACTCTGCCGCCTGAGAACCGGGGCTTGGGTCGTTGGGTCGCTACGCCTGGCCTAGACTGCGCCACGGGCCGCCTGGCACGTCGAGCGCAACTCGTTCGCGGGGCAGCGGGGCGGGGGGGGGGCAGGTGCGAAAGCCCGCTAGTTACTAGGCCGCTATATATATATATATATATATATATTATCCGCCGGCCCCCTTGTGGGGCCACCAGGCTGTAGGCGCGAGGTTCGCAGTTTCCTGTACCAGTTGTAGCTTGTAGTTTCCAGTGTTACAGTTCTGCTTCTTTCTGGTTACTGTAACTAGTTGACTTATTGCTGGTTACTGTAACTAGTTGATTGACCGCGCGAGGGGGGGGAGGCCCAAACCGGCTTTTTAGCACCCCCTGGGCGCGTTGTCTGAATTGCTGGGGGGGCTCGAAATCGACACCCCTCACGCAGATCCGCGGGGTCAGGGTCCAAAAACACAGGGGATTTGCCACATTTCTCAAATTCGGTGCCACCCCTCACGCAGATCCGCGGGGTCAGGGTCCAAAAACACAGGGATTTGCCACATTTCTGAAATTCGGTGCCACCCCTCACGCAGATCCGCGGGGTCAGGGTCCAAAAACACAGGGGATTTGCCACATTTCTGAAATTCGGTGCCACCCCTCACGCAGATCCGCGGGGTCAGGGTCCAAAAACACACGGGATTTGCCACATTTCTGAAATTCGGTGCCACCCCTCACGCAGATCCGCGGGGTCAGGGTCCAAAAACACATGGGATTTGCCACATTTCTGAAATTCGGTGCCACCCCTCACGCAGATCCGCGGGGTCAGGGTCCAAAAACACAAGGGATTTGCCACATTTCTGAAATTCGGTGCCACCCCTCACGCAGATCCGCGGGGTCAGGGTCCAAAAACACAGGGGATTTGCCACATTTCTGAAATTCGGTGCCACCCCTCACGCAGATCCGCGGGGTCAGGGTCCAAAAACACAGGGATTTGCCACATTTCTGAAATTCGGTGCCACCCCTCACGCAGATCCGCGGGGTCAGGGTCCAAAAACACAGGGGATTTGCCACATTTCTGAAATTCGGTGCCACCCTTCACGCACATCCATCGCAAGGCGTGGTAACCCAAACTGCGAGAACTCCCTCGGCCCTTTAATCGCAAGGTGTGGTAACCAAGCCCGTAAACCATACACGTCTTACCAATCGCCAGGTGTGGTAACCCCTCTTGTGATCAGTTGGTTTTGCTGATTGCGAATCGGCTTCGCATGAAGTTTCGATACTGCTTCACGACAGCGCCAAGGCCTCATGACTTAGCTCTTCCATGGCCCATTCTCCGAGAGAGGGGGCCGGCGGCAGGGGGCGAAGCCATTACTGATATATATATATATATATATTATATATGTGTGTAGTTATATATATATATATATATATATATATATATATATATATATATATATATGTATATATGTATATATATACATATTTTTTAATCTAATATATATATATATATATATATATGGAAGTAATATACTAATACTAATACTAATAATAACAAACATAAATAATAACAAAATAAAAATAATAAATATATATATATATATGTATATTCTAAAAATATTTTATATATATTATACATATATATGTATATATGTATATAAACATATTTGAAATTTAATATATATATATACATATATATATATATATGAAAGTACTACTAATAGTAATAATAATAACAACAACAATAATAATAACAAACATTATAATAATATATATATATATTGTATGTTTAAATATTTTTTAATGATAACAATAATAATAATCATAATAATAAAATACAATAAAATAAAATAAAATAAAATGAAATAGGAGAAACACACACACAACAAAAAAAAAAAAAAACGGGCCACGCGACACACGCGCCGCGACAACAGCGCGCTGGTCCAGTGACGCATGCGTCGCTGGACCAGCGCGCCACGTTCCCAGCGGGGCGGTGGGCGGCGAGACAGGCGCGCAGCTGCGCACACTTGCAACTGCGAAACGCGTCATCGACGGGCACGCAGCGCCATTGGCGCTAGGCCGATCAGACAGACAACCTGGCCACTGGGCCATCAGCAATGGAAATTCGCCACTGGGCCAACTTGGCATGGACAGAAATGCGCAAGTGGGCGGGGAGGCGGTGGGCAAGTGGACAATATAGACACTCGGCTGCCGAGACGCTGAGAAGCGGGCCATTGGTCACGTGGGCCGCGCGGACTTCGGGGGCAAAATGGGCACGGCGCGGGCGACTCCGAGGGGCGGAGGCGCGGGGGCCTGCGGCAACCAACAGCGCCGAGCGGCTCGCCGTCGCCCCCGGGGGGCACCCAGGGGGCGCGACCATGAAATAGCGGCGCGGCGACGCTGTCCAAATGTGTCAGCGAAGTAGCGCGGGCATTTTCCTGGCTGCAGCATTTCACTGCAAAGAGAAGATGCACAACGCACGGGCGCTGAATTTTTTCTGCGCGGCAAGCCGACGCGCCAGGGGCGCGACGCGAACCTGGCTGGCCTGCGAGGCCCGCAATCAAAATCTGCAACCCCGAGACGACGCCTGGCGTTCACCCGCGCCTGGCCCCGGCGCCGCGCAGCCGGACGGGCCGCGCAGTGCGCCCGCCAGGTCGCCGATCCGACAACGACATGGCGCCACGGCGCAAAGGACAGCATGCCTGGACACGGGGGCACGGGCCCAGATGCCCAGCGGCGTCGTCGCCACGCGCCTACGAGCCGCGCGCGCAACGCACGCGCGAGCAAGCAAGGCGGCCATCCATTGCGCGCCTGCGCCGCCCGCGCCCAGGGCCCCGCTTTCGCACGCCCCCGGCGGCCCTTCCCGCGCCTGGCCGCCCCGCGATTCGGGGCGCCCAGCGGCCGATCGGCAGAATTGCCCGGAGCACCCCCGCCCAGGAGCCAGAGGGGCCGGCGGCGGAATCGCGCAGACGCACGGCGACGCGATTGGCCATCTACCCACTGACCAACTCGCCGAGCGGAGAGCGGAGGCACTCTGCGCGCGCCACTTCAGTCGCTGCGCCCTCGGGCGCAGATTTGATGCGCAGACGGCGCCGCCAACTGGCCGCGCGGACCAGCGGCCGGCGCCCCTTGCGAGCCGAGCCCCGAAGCCCGCGCGAAGCCGAGCGGCGCGATGGCTCGGCCGCCCGCCAGCCGACTGGAGGGTTCAAATGAACGCGACATTTCGCTCGTCGGCCCATCCGCGCGCTGGCCCCGCCGCGCCCCACCGCGCGCTCAGATTGCGCTCGCGGGGCCCGAGAACGCGCGGCCTTGCGACGCGTGGCCCTGAGAGCCGGGCACTGCGAAGCATTTGGCCCGCGGCGCCCGGGGGGCGGCGAGCACCCGCCGCCGCGGCGCTGCATCTCCGACGTCGCCGCGCGCATCCCCGCCGAAGCGCGACGGAGGCTTCAGGCGCGGGCTCGCGTCGCCGTCGCGGCGCGAACGAAGCAGGGACGCGCGCGTCGCATCGGCGGCGCGGCGCCCCCGGTGCGACCGCGGGCTGCGTCGACCTGGCGCCGCGTCTCTCGCGCGACGGCGCGCTTCCCCCCTCGGGCGAGGCGCCCCCCTCGCGCGGTCGCTCCGACACCGCTACCCCGAAAAGGGCACGCGACGCACCCGCGACCTTGCACAACGAGATAAGCGAAATTGCGCGCGCAAGATGTCGAAACACGCTGCTGCCAGCGCAGGCCCGCGAAGCCGCCGCCTCGAAGGAAGACCCCACTCCGTTCACGCAAATGCGCCGGCGACGCTCGACGCCCGAAGGGCGGGCGCGCGCATCGACGCGCGGGCGCAACACAACGATCGCGCGGATGGATAGACTATGGCGCCAAGAAAGCTTCCGAAGTTGACCTCAAGCGCCTGTCTCCGACGCCATCCTCGCAAGATCTTCCTCCATCATGCCTCGCATCCGCCCATCCATCCTCCATCCCATCTTTCCTGGGGGGTCAGACAAAAAGCGGGCGGACTGTGGCAGAAAAGCCTGCGCGTCAAAACGCGCACGGAACAACGCGCCAAACGGGCGCGCGAAATAGAGAATTGCTTTGCCCCAAACATTGCCATCATTAACACTGTGGCGCCGTCATAAGCCGGCACGACCGCTGGTGAAAACCAATTGCGTTAAATCGGTGCTGAGTTTCGAAAACACATAATGTCGGACATCTTGTCTCGATCGTCGAACATATAAATCCTAATACCTCCCAAATCTCACCATGAGGCCTGGACATGCATCCCTTGCCCTCTAGACGCGCTCGTAAGCAGACCCTCATCCTGGCCCAGGAGAGCCCCAAGAGGGACTCAAGAGAGCCCAAGATGAGGATTACGAACTGATATTCCGAGCCCTTCCCCCCAAACACGCCCTTAGAAGCCCCCAAGAAGCCCCCACAAGGCCCCAAAAAGCATCCCAAATGCACCCAAGAGCCCTCCAAGAGGCCCGCGAGAAGCACCCCAAAAGACCCTCACTTTCATCCAAGAGGCTCCTGACCCACAGCCCAGGCACAGGGGCGGGTTGAGCCGAATGCCACTAGATAGCTTCCACCATCGTCGCAAGCTCTGACTCCTGGGGGTGTTCGGAATGGCGTAAGCCGCTTGAAGAAATCCAGGTGCATGGAAATTGGCCCCGACACCAACACAGGGTTGCCTCCGCACACACACACACACACACACACACACACACACACACACACACACACACACACACACACACACACACACACACGCGACCTTAGTCCCCATCTCCCCCTTCCCCTTTTGGACGCCCCCGATCTTCGTATACTGCGAGAAGAAGGCCTTCGTGTAGCGGAAGGCGTCCAGCTCCTGACTGCTGGCGGGCACGCCGGCCTCCCAGTGGTACAGCTTGAAGCACTCCAGCACGCTCATCAGGAGCCAGGCGAGCATGGCGGTGCACGCGTGTCGGTGAAAGAAGGGGGACTGGACCATCCTCCACATCCTGGCGGGAGCTGACGCGGCAGATCGGGCACACGCCCACACAGATGACGTATCCGTGGATCTGGCGCGCGGGCGCCAGATCCGCGGATCGGGGAAGACACCCCCAGGAGCACGAAGCCAGTCCCGCCTCATTTGGCAAAGGAACGCATCGGCTCTGCTGGGAAGCGGCACCCGTCGCCGATCCACGCGACCTCCTCCAGGTTTGCCTTTCCTCGGGCGGGGGGGGGGGGCCTCCCCCGCCCCAGGTCACCACCTGCCCCCTTACCCATTCTGGCCTCCGGGGAGGAGGACGCGGAGGAGAAGAGGAGGCCTCCACCGCACGGTCTTGCGAGCACCATCCTCGGGTGCAGGGAGAGGCCGCCGCCAGGCGCCCGTGGCTCCCCGCGTCCCTCGGCCTCCAGCCCCCTGAGGTACTGGAGCCCGATCAGGGAGCCCACGGCCCAGTAGGAGCGGATGAACAGGCCCTGGCCCATGGCCACGACGCCGCAGTGCCCGTCGTAGACACGGAGTCCCACGACGGCCTCCATCCAGAGCCAGGGTATCGTGAACGTCCGGGCCAGGAAGAACGAGATGAAGGCGACGCTCGTGAGCCCCTGCGTCGGCCATATCGTCGCGAGGCCGCTCTCGAGCACCATCTCCCAGGCTTGCGTACCGAACGGACTCTGCGAGACGCCCTGCCACAGAGCTGGCCGCAGCGCGGGGACCACGAAAGCGATGCAGCGCAAGGCCAGCCTCAGGAGCTTAAGGCTCCCGTGCGCGAGCGCCAGCGCAGGGAACGCTGCCCACTGCGGCTCCTGCGGCACGAAGCCGTTCTCAGGAACGAGGTGCCACATCAGCAAGAGCACGGCCACCAGGTGCAGCGCCATCGTCAGGGGACGCTCCCCGAGCGCCCCGAGCCACTCAGAGGCGCGACCTATGCTGCGCGGTCCCCCGCTGCCCCCAGGAAGCTTCGGCCACTTCGCTGGGCCCTCCCCCACAGCCGCGTCACTGGAGCTCGCTGAGGCGCCCCCGGCAGAGCTCACCGACGCGGCAGGCCCACGGCAGCGTGGCCCAGCACCTCCGGATCCCTCCGCCATCCTGCGCGCGGGCAAGAGTCGCAGGGGCGTCCGCCGCGAGACCGCCTCGGGCGGCACGGCGACCGCGCCCCGGTCCAGGATCGGCAGGGGTAGCAGGAAGCAGCAGCGGCTGCGGCGGCGGCGAGGGCAAGCTGCAGCTGCTGCGGTAGAAAAAAAACAAATGGCGGCTACAAACTGGATGCGGTGGCGGTTCCTGCGGCGTTGGTGACGGCGGAAGTGGCCGCTCTGAGTTCACAATGACAATACATCAATACTTCTGGCACTGTCTGTGCAACTGCCTGTGTGCGTGGGCACTGCCGAAGTACGTAATTTCGGGTTCGATATCATGGTGCCCGAGCTGGCTCCAAGGTGGATTCCAGTGGCGACCCCAGGAGGCCCCAAGATTGCCCCAAGATGGCCCACAAGATGACAACACTGTTGCCAAATATGGCACCAGGCAAAATCTCCACAAGATCGCCCGAGATAGCCCAAGACAGCACCAAGGCACCAAGATTGCCTCGAGATGCCTCCGAGAATGCCCAAGCTGACCCCAGGACGGCCCAGGACTGCCTTGAAATGCCTGCGGGGCCAGGGGCAGAGGGCACAACCCTTCAGATCTGGCCGCTCCCGCCTACAGTGTGGCGGCGTGGGCCGTGCAGAATCACAGATCACTGTGTCGATGTGCTCAGGTGACCAGCAGTGCCTGTGCCTAGTCAAAACCTCCAAGGGGGTTCTCCCTCGGGAGCTGCTCTGCCGGCGGTTCCTCCACAACTGTCTGGGATCGACCAGCTAAAAATGCTGGGGATGGAAACAAAAAAGAAAGCAGCATGGCAACAATGTCATGCAGATAATGGCAGAGCTCTTCCTTCTCAAAGACCATGTGTACGCGCCGGCGCTGGGGCCAAACGGCGACAAGGCCTCCTACTTGACTGGACGAAGGAGCGGGAGGAAGGGAGGGGGAGGAAGCAAAGGGGACTGCGCCGCTCGCCCCGCGCGCCCGCGAGCCCGCGCGCAGCCCAGAGACCAGCGGCTGCGCTGCGCGGCAAGGGTACGGGCCCCGCGCGCAACCAGCACACCTGAGCGAGTCCAAGGGGCAAACCTGTTACGTTTGCCTCAGACACCCAATCCGCCGCGCCTCCCAAGGGGCCCTGCTGCGGCCCGCTGCTGCGGGCAGCTCGTGAAGGTCTTGAGTCCTTTTGAACTTCGATGGGTCGTCTTTCGCCGCGCACTGCAGCTTCTTGGGGCGCTGGTGCTCCAGAGCCACACCTCGCAAAAGTGGGCGCAAGAGAACATCTTGCCCATGCGCTCGGCGACGATGCCTTCGAGTGGCGTGCACAAGGGGGTAGAGGGAAGGGGGAAGGCTTCTTAAAAGAAGGTTGCCTCTTAGAAGGCGCTGGCCGCCCATCTAAGAAGTCAGGGGCGCGCCGATCCTTCGAAGCACACTAGCAATGTCTTAGAAACACATAACAAATTCTTAGAAGCAGAAGCCGCTTCTTAGAAGCAAGCCACCCGCTTCCTAGAAGCGGGCCAAAAACAACTTCTAAAAAGCAGCCGCCAGCTTCTTAGAAGGGGCGCCCGTGCCTTCTAAGAAGGGGCGTTTCTGAGAAACCTTCTCCCTGCCGCCACCCCCTTCAGCGCGTGGCCAGTCGTCGGACTCGTCCGCATCCTGCTCCGGGTTCGCGGTGTGCTTCGAGCTCGTTCGGCCAGCCTGAGCTCCTCCGTTGCATTGCGCTCCGCCTCCTCGACGACAGCCGCCCCCGCCGTTGCTCGCCGTCTCGCGCCTACGCCTCGAGCTGGTCCTGAGGCTGGACGCGTCGATCGTCATCGACTCGACCATCCGAAGCTGGTCCAGGCGTCTCACGTCTTCGCTTGGGCTCCTCCCGCAGCGCGTCGGGCCACTCTGTGAGCTTCTCGACGCCCATCTGCTTGGACGAGCTCATGATTGATCTTGCTGCTTCGCACTCGCCTTCTTGAACTCCAAGTTCGGATGGCAGCCGTGGCGGCCGATGCGCCTCTCGTCGCGCAGGCAGTCTGTGGAGCAGTGCTCGTCAGCCTGGCTTCAGGCTGTGGCGCGTGCCCGACAAACGAAGCAGTGGCGGCGGGCGCCAGGGGCGCTGTGCCAGGGGGGCCATGGGTGCGTCGCGCTGGGGATCCGACGTGCTCGACAAGGTGTAAACAGTCGTCAACCTGATCGGCGACAAGACCGGCGACAAGACTGGAGGCCGAGGCGGTGCTGTGCTGCTTGAAGGCTCCAGGCCAGGCCGTTGCAGGCAGGCTGGGGCGAGCCTCCAAGTTGCGGAAGGTAGCTGCACATTCGGTGCGCCCAGGACTCGCAGCGGCTGTAAGCCAGGTCTGACCGGAGGAAAGTCGCCGCCACTCCAGACCCGATGGCGTGAGCCAAAACGGCTGCGGGAGCAAGGAAAGATGAGGAGGAGGAGGAGGAGGAGGACGGGGAGAGGGGACGAGGGGGAGGACGGCGAGACGGCAAGGAGGCTCGATGCGCTGCTGGCCTCGGCCTGCGCCGCCGGGTCCACCACCCGCTGCGGCCGAGCGAGGCAAGGCATCGCACCTGGGCGGCTGACCCTGCTCATCATCCACCACCCTCCCGCTTCTACTACCTTGTGATACGACTGCTGCCGCTGCTGCTGCTGCTGCCGAGGGAGACCGTGGCCCATGCTTCGAATTCAGAGGAGAGGGAGGGCTACTGTTCGAGGGAGGGGGGGCAATGGGGGGTGGAGGGGAAACAAGGGATTAGTTGGGAGTTTTCCTCTCTGTGTCTTTCTTTATGTTTCCCTCTCTCTCTCTCTTTCTCTCTCTCTCTCTCTCTCTCTTTATCTGTATATCCCTCTCTCTCTCTCTTGTTCTCTATTTCTCTCTCTCTCTCTCTCCTTCTCTGTCTCTCTCTCTCTCTCTGTGTTGTTCTCTCTCTCTCTCTCTCTGTTTTTCTCTCTCTCTCTCTCTCTCTTGTTCGGTATGTATAGTTATAAGTTAAGTATACATGTACATATATACAAATTGCTCTCTCTCTCTCTTATGTTCTCTCTCTCTCTCTCTCTCTTTGACTTGTTTTGTGTATATCGTTATCTTTCTTTGTCTCCCTCTTCTCCCTCTCTCTCTCTCTCTCTCCCTCTCTCCCTCTGAATCAGAGCCATACTAAGGATGGGGCCACCTCGAATAGAGTTCGATCAAAGACTGAACCATCTCAATACTATTGCTTCGGATTTGGATTCGATACACCTCTAATTCAATCCTCTTAGAGGTGGAGCGACCTTTTTAACATAATCCTATCAAGGATGGGGCCAACTGAGGAATGGATCCACCTCTGATTGAAACCTATTGGGGGTGGGGCACCACCTGGTATCCGATCAGGGATGGAGCCACCTCTCAGATAATCCTAGTGGAGATGTTGCACCTTCTGATACGATCCTTTCAAGGTTTAACCAACCTCTGACACCGTCTGGATAGCGATGGGCCCACCTTTAATGTAGTCGTGTTGGGTACGACGCCACCTCGGATGAAGCCCGAACAGGGATGGAACCGTGTGTCATAGAATCCGATCAAGAATGGCCTCACCTCTAATTGAATCTTAGTAGGGTTGGGGCCACCTGCAATGATATCAGATCGGGGATGGAGACACTTCCAATGTAATCCGATTGGGGACGGCCCATCTCGAATATAATCAAATTGGAAGTGGGCCCACCTCGAACATAATATTACGAATGATAAGCAACCTTTTTAAACCATACACTTATATATGTGCTTTGTATGTTTTTTTTACAAAAAAAAAAAAAAGAAAAAAAAACTCACAGCTAAAACATCATATTTGCGGTGGGTCCACCTCCAAAGGAATCCTTTTAAGGAGGAAACCGCGCGTACAAAAGAACATTCATGAAAGGTGGACTCGCCTCTACTCGAATCTCATTCGAAGTGGGCCCACCTCCAAGAGAAACCGATATTGGGGACGAATGAATTGGAATGTAATACCATGAAAGGAGAAACCACCTCACTTTGAATCCTATCGAAAATGGAATTACCGCTGTTAGATCTCAGGATCCCTGGGGCCACCTATGAATAGCCACTGCGATGCCGTGCTAAGCCCTGCTGGCCCCTGCTAGGCCTAGCCGGACCCTGCCAGGCACTGCTGCGCACTGCGGCCCTCGGCTAAGCCCTGATAAGTTCTGCCAGCCACCTGCCAGGCCCAGCGAAGTTCTAGCAGACCCTGTTGGCCCCTAATACGCCTTGTTGGGACCTGCCAACGTTTGCTAGCACCTGCTATCCTTGCTAAGTTTTGCCGGCACATCGATGACCTGCTGAGCCTGCGACGCCTGCCAAGCCATGCGGAGCCACATCAAATATATAATCTCATCAGGGGTGAACCATTACTACTGGAAGCCTATCAAACATGGATCCACCTCTAACATAATCTTGCTAAGAAGGAAGCAATATGTAACAACACCCTACCGAGAAAGGACTCAGCTCCAATAGAATCCCATGAAGGGTGGATCAACCTCCCTAGGGATCCTCCTATGGACGGAAACACGGGAAATTGAACTGCATGCAGCGTGGCTTCACCTAGAACAGAATCATATTAACGGTGGATCCACCCCCAATACAATTCCACGAAGGATGGAAGCACCTGGAGTATAATCATATAAGATGTGGATACGCTTCGATTTGAATCCAAGGGGGAATGGAGCCACCTCTAGTCGAATCATTCCTAAGCCCTGCTAAACCCCTGCTCACCGTTGTTACGCCTTGCCCCGCTGAGCCTTGCTAGCCACTGCGATGCCGTGCTATGCCCTGCTGGCCCCTGCTACGCTCTGCTAGGTCTAGCCACGCCCTGCCAAGCACTGCTAAGCGCGGCTAACCCCTGCTGGTCCTCTGCTAATCCTTGATAAGGTTTGCGAACCACCGTCCAAGCCCAGCGAAGTTCTGATAAGCCCGACCAAGCCCTTTTAGGCTCTGCTAGCTCCTGACATGCCCTGCTGAGACTTGCCTATCGTTGCTAACACCTGCTAGCCATGCTAAGCCCTGTCAACACCTCGGTATCCTGCGAAGCCATGCGAAACCATAGCAACTATCATCTTATCAAGGGTGGACAGATTGCGGACGGAACCCTGTTGGAGGCGTATCCATTTCTACCGGGACCCGATTAAGGAGGAAGCAGTATGAAATACAAACCGATCAGGGAAGGATTATCATCGAATATGATCCCCCGGGAGGTGCATCCACCTCTACTGGGATCATGCTATGGACGGGATCACGGGCACGTGAACTGCATGCAATGAATTCACCTCTAATAAAATATCAGTAGTGGTGGACGGCAGGGTACAAAGCGGAGGCATGGGCATGGGAGAGAGGGGGGAGGAAGGGGCGGGACATTAATGCGCGGGGGGGGGCGCACGAGGAGAGGGAGGGAAGAGAAGAGGGGGGAGGGGGAGAGGAGGACAACAACAACAAGGAAGGAGTGAAGGAGGAATGAGGAGCCAGAAGAGAATGAGGAGTGAAGAAGACGGAAGAGGCGCATGCGCAGAAGCAGAAGGAAGAGGAAACAGAGGAGGAGGAGGAGGAGGAGGAGGAAGAGGAGAAGGAGGAGGAAGAGGAGGGCGAAGAAGAGGACGAGGAATGAAGAGGAAGGGAGAGGGGGTGCCTCACTCCGCTGGACCCACCAGCAGCCTCGAAAGCGGCGACAGCGTCGCAGATCGCAGCCCCCGAGGGACGGCGAGGTCCCGATCAGGTCTGCGCGGTGCCTTATCCGCTGGACCATCCCACAGCAGCCCTCGAAAGCGGCGACAGTGTCGCAGATCGCAGCCCCCCAAGGACGGCGAGGTCCCGATCAGGTCTGCGCGGCGCCTCACTCGGCTGGACCCACCAGCAGCCCTCGAACATGGCGACGCAGATCGCAGCCCCCCAGGGACGGCGAGGTCCCGATCAGGTCTGCGCGGTGTCTCACTCCGCTGGACCCACCAGCAGCCCTCGAAAGCGGCGACAGCGTCGCAGATCGCAGCCCCCGAGGGACGGCGAGGTCCCGATCAAGTCAGCGCGGTGCCTTATCCGCTGGCCCCACCAGCAGCCCTCGAAAGTGACGACAATGTCGCAGATCGCAGCCCCCCAGGGACGGCGAGGTCCCGCTCAGGTCTGCGCGGTGCATCACTCCGCTGGACCCACCAGCAACCCTCGAAAGTGGCGACAATGCCGCAGATCGCAGCCCCCCAGGGACGGCGAGGTCCCGCTCAGGTCTGCGCGGCGCCTCACTCGGCTGGACCCACCAGCAGCCCTCGAACATGGCGACGCAGATCGCAGCCCCCCAGGGACGGCGAGGTCCCGATCAGGTCTGCGCGGTGTCTCACTCCGCTGGACCCACCAGCAGCCCTCGAAAGCGGCGACAGCGTCGCAGATCGCAGCCCCCGAGGGACGGCGAGGTCCCGATCAAGTCAGCGCGGTGCCTTATCCGCTGGCCCCACCAGCAGCCTTCGAAAGTGACGACAATGTCGCAGATCGCAGCCCCCCAGGGACGGCGAGGTCCCGATCAGGTCTGCGCGGTGCATCACTCCGCTGGACCCACCAGCAACCCTCGAAAGTGGCGACAATGCCGCAGATCGCAGCCCCCCAGGGACGGCGAGGTCCCGCTCAGGTCTGCGCGGCGCCTCACTCGGCTGGACCCACCAGCAGCTCTCGAAAGTGGCGAGGATGTCGCAGATCGCAGCCCCCCAGGGACGGCGAGGTCCCGATCAGGTCTGCGCGGTGCCGCACTCCGCTGGACCCACCAGCAGCCCTCGAAAGTGGCGACAATGCCGCAGATCACAGCCCCCCAGGGACGGCGAGGTCCCGATCAGGTCTGCGCGGTGTCCAACTCCGCTGGACCATCAGACAGCAGCCCTCGAAAATGGCGACAATGTCGCAGATCGCAGCCCCCCAGGGACGGCGAGGTCCCGCTCAGGTCTGCGCGGTGCCCAACTCCGCTGGACCATCCCACAGCAGCCCTCGAAAGTGCGACAATGCCGCAGATCGCAGCCCCCAAAGGACGGCGAGGTTCCGCTCAGGTCTGCGCGGTGCCTCACTCCGCTGGACCCACCAGCAGCCCTCGAAAGTGGCGACGGTGTCGCACGTCACAGCCCCCCAGGGACGGCGAGGTCCCGCTCGGGTCTGCGCCGTGCCTCACTCCGCTGGACCCACCAGCAGCCCTCGAAAGTGGCGACAATGCCGCAGATCGCAGCCCCCCAGGGACGGCGAGGTCCTAGACTGGCACCGCATGCAGAGAGAGAGAGAGAGAACAAAAAAAAAAAATGAGAAAGGGAAAGATAAGCAGAGAGAGAGAGAGAGCGAGAGAAAGAGAGCAAGGGAGAAAGAGCGAAACAGAGAAAGAGAGAGAGAGAGAGAGCGGCGAGAGGCAAGAGGCGGGAGGCGGGAGGAGGAGGAGGAGGAGGAGGAGGAGGAAACGCGACCGCAGTGCTCTAGTCAAAACGAATACCCAACCACAGAGGGTTGGGAAACAACTCCCTATGGGGAGGATTAAGAGGAGGAGGAGGAGGATGAGGAGGAGGAGGAGGAGGAGGAGAAGGGGGAGGAGAAGGAGGAGGAGGAGGAGGAGGAGGAGGAGTGGAGGAGGAGGAGTGGAGGGGAAAATGAGGAAGAGGAAGAAGAGGAGGGGCTCGCGGAGCATGCGCACGCGCGCGCGCGATATCAGTGTGAAAGCCTCGAGCGCGCGCCTTCGACCCCCTGTGACAGTCCCCCGCTCTCGAGGAGAAGGCGGAGGAGGAGGACGAGAAGGAGCGGTGGCGGAGGGAGGCTGAGCAACGCGGGGCGCGCGGGGGCCGCGCGCGGTCCGCTCGCTTAGGGGCCCTCCTCGGACCTGAGGGCCCCGGGGCACACAGAGGAGGAGGAACAGGAGGAGGAGGACGAGGAGGACGAGGACGAGGACGAGGAGGAGGAGGAGGAGGAAAACGAGGACGAGGAGCCAAGAATTACGAGCGAAGAAAGAGGAGAGACGGGGTGGAAGAGCAGCGCAGCGCACCATTTGGCGCTCCAGGGGGCAGCGGCGGCTCCTGCGAGCCAGCAGCCTTGGGCGGCGGGTGGCTCGAACGAGAAGGAAAGGGAAGATGAGGAGGGAAGGAGGGACGACGAGGAGGAGGAGGAGGAGGACAAGGAGGAGGAGGAGGAGGAGGGGGAGGAGGAGGGAAGGAAAGAAGGAGCAGGACGAAGAGGAGGAAGGAGGAGGGGGGGAGGAGGAGGGAAGGAAAGAAGGAGGAAAACGAAGAGGAGGAAGGAAGAGGGAAGGAGGAGGAGGAGGAGGAAGGAGGGAAGGTAAGAGAAGATGAAGAGGAGGAAGGGGAGGAGGATGGTGGAGAGGGAGGTTTCCCCCCTTCGTCCTCTTGCTTCCCTTTCTCCTCCTTGTCCTCTTCGCTATTTGCTCTTAATCGTCCTCCTCCTCCTCCTTCTCATCCTCATCCTGCTTCTCCTCCTCCCCCTCCTTCGAGAGATATGCCAAAAAGGTACGGGGCCGCCCATGCGGACGCTGCCGTTGGGGCCTTCGGTGGAGCTCCCAATGGGGCCACGAAGCCTGTCAGGGGTGTACCGAGATGCGCACGCGGAGGGCAGAGGCAGGGAGTGGAGAAGAGAGAGGGAGGAGGAGGAGAAGAAGGAGGAGAAGGAGGAGGAGGAGGAGGAGGAGGAGGAGGAGTGAGAAGCAACGCGGGGAGCTGCGAATTCAAACCGAGGACCCAACACCGCAGGATGCTTGGGAACTACGATGAAACCGTTTGATCGACAGACCCTGTCATGGCCGTCGGATCGAACCCGGCCATGATGGCGAAGTGCGACTGCATGTGGCATGACGTTGGAGTGCCACTTAGCCGTGCAAAAAGTGAGTGCTACTGGCCGCGACAAGGCTGCAACTGGCTTATCGTCAGGAGGAGCAGCCTGCGCTCAGAGAGGCGGGTGGAGAGACTCGTCATGGAAAATTGCCTGCGGTCGGGCACGTCACCCAGCAACGGTTCTGATTCGTTGTGACGTGGAACTCTCTGGACGCTCGGGCAGCGACGCGCAAATTCCACCTGGCACTGCCGACCCGTGACCCAAGTAGAATGATCGTTGCGGGGTGCATAGCTGGTGCCTGGCGAACTATATCAAAAAAAACCCAAGCCATCCTGATAATCCTTCTTAGTTTCCTCGTCTACATCTCTCCCTGCTTCAAGACGACTCATGAATATATCCATTACTGTCCAGTGGTGTGGGAGATCGTGAGTTTGAGTACCCCGACGGGAGTAAAGAAGCCTTTGAGGCGCACAGCATGGATTCCATTCCAGTCCAGGCCTGGGCTTCTATGGCGGCGTTTCGGATATGTATCATCAAACTGCCAGGTGCTGCGAGGTCGGACACCATTGCGTAGATGGGCCCCCTTCTGCAGCGCTGTACACACTCACTTATTGTAAGCTGCTGGCACCTGCGAAAATGGAGCACGCCTCATTGATCATATTGAACCGCCACAAAATCAAACACGTTCCCACCCGGATACGAGCCGCCGGCAAGTAAAGAGATGGAGTGTGAACAGTGCCAGCAAGAGTGAAAAGCTGCCGACAAGTGCGAAGAACGGCTCCAAGTGAAGCTCTGGTGGCACTGAGCTGAACAACTACCAGCGGTTAGTTTCTGGAATACAATTTGCCAAAGACCTGCTTGTAGCGATCCAATATCCTGTCATGTCAAAGCTCTCAGGAGGACTGAGCGTGGAGCCATCGTAGCTTTCGGACTCTGGCGCTTGCAAACAATACTACGGGCAGTCTTTCCAAAATAGCATACAGAGGACACAAGCAAAAACACAACAATAACAACAACGACAACAACGACAGCAACAACAACAACAACAACAACAACAACAGCAGCATCAACAACAACAACAACAACAGCAGCAACAACAGCAACAATAATATTACCCTCATGCGCGATGTTTCCACACGAAGCATGCGACATCAGGATAACAATCCACAACATGGGGGACTCTTGTTCTATAGCGGGGCCCGTTATTCTCATTCCCAGATCTCTGGCCCAATGAGGTCTTGCAAGCACCTCCTCCGAGGAATTTCAACATATCCCGCCTCGAAAACACATGCCCGCGCCTTGCTGCGCCGATGCGAGACCGCCAGTGGAACCCCAGCGAAGGGTAAAGCACAAGGAAGTATCGAACGACAGGATTGCCTTGGTGGGGATGGGGGCTGTCGGCGGTGAGGCAAGGACCTGGCCCTGAATAGAAAGGGAGGAAGTCTCGAGCAGGGCTGCTGTTGTTGCTGGGAGCGGCGCCAATGCTGAAGAGAGTAGGGCGCTAGTCCAGCATAAAACAAAACGAAGTCTCGAGCGGGAACGCTGGTTTTGTTGGGACGGCGGCTTTCGGCGGCGAGGAGGAACACCGCCTTGAGCAAGAAAGGAGGACGCATCGAGCGGGAGCCGTGGTTTTGTCGGGCGGCGAAGAACAGCACCGTCCCGAGGAAAAAGGGAGGAAACCTCGAGCGGAAGCGTTGTTCTTGCTGGGAGCGGCGCCACTTCAGAAAAGAATTGGGCGCCAGTCCAGCGTAATACGGAAGGAAGTCTCGGGCGGGAGCGTTGGTTTTGTCGGGTCGGCGGTTGTCGGCGGCGAGGAGGAACACCGCCTTGAGTAAGAAGGGAGGAAGCATCGAGCGGGAGCCGTGGTTTTGTCGGGACAGGGGGTTGTCGGCGGCGAGTAACAGCACCGTCTTAAGGAAAAAAGAACGAAGCCTCGAGCGGGAGCGTTGTTCTTGCTGGGAGCGGCGCCAATTCAAAAGAGAAATGGGCGCCAGTCCAGCGTAAAACGGAAGGAAGTCTCGGGCGGGAACGCTGGTTTTGTTGGGGCGGCTGCTTTCGGAGGCGATGAGGCACACCGCCTTGAGTAAGAAGGGAGGAAGCCTCGAGCGGGAGCCGTGGTTTTGTCGGGACGGGGGCTGTCGGCGGCGAGTAACAGCACCGTCTTCAGGAATTACTCCGACGGAAGAACCCCACATAAGAATCCTCTGGGCGAATCTGGAAAAAAAAAAAAAAAAAAAAAAAAAAAAAAAAAAAAAAAAAAAAAAAAAAAAAAAAAAAAAAAAAAAATCACAGTCGTCCTCGTGGTTGGTGAGGCGCCCTGGCTGTCTCTTCTGCGTATATTTCCTCTCGCCTTGGCGCGGGCCCCCCTTCCACTCGCTACGTTGTCCCCATCCTCGCCCCCCTGTTTGTTCCGCGCCCCGCCACCTCCTCCCCTTCCTGTTGCATGAGCGCGCACGTCGATGTTCCTCGGCGCCGCCGCCGCCACGGCCAGCACAGGCGCGTTCTCTACTGGTCACGTCGCGCAGCCGTTGGGGCAACCCCGCGGGCCAGGCTGTCGGGACAACCCCGCGAGCCGTTGGCGCGCAAGACCAAGCCGTTGGGACAACCCCGCGGGCTTCGAGCGAGGCGCAGCCGCGCTCAGGCGGAAGGCAGCACGAAGCCCAGCTCTGCCGCGAGCTGCTTCGCCTCCGCCCTGGACAAAACCGCTCTCTTGTCGAACTCCAGGAGCGCCTTCCGCAGGGACGCCGGCGGCCCGCACTCCAGGAACTCTCGCGGCGGCGGCCGCAGGATCAGCATGTTCCGCATGCACGTGGCGCGGGAGAACATGACGTAGAGGTGCAGCCACCACTGCTCGTCCGACATGCCCGTGCGGCCAGCGTCCTCGTCTCTCGCGCAGTCGATGGTGACGCCCTTGCGCAGCGTCTGGCCCTGCGACAGCGTGGAGGTCAGGTAGGACGCGTGCGTCAGGGTGAACCCCTGAGCCCCCGCTCGGATTACCAACATGATCTGCGGGCCCCATAGGGAGGGGGCTCCCGCTTGAAACTTCCTCACAATTCACTCACAGACGAAGCTCCCGCCTGAGACTTCCTCCATATTCAGGCTTGAGGAGCCCAAAATTGACGACAGGTACATGATTCCGATGACCCGCTCGGATTACCAACATGATCTGCGGGCCCCATAGGGAGGGGGCTCCCGCCTGAGACTTCCTCACAATTCACTCAGAGACGAGGCTCCCGCCTGAGACTTCCTCCATTTTCAGGCTTGACGAGCCCAAAAGTGACGACAGTTACAAGTTTCCGATGACCCGCTCGGATTACCAACATGATCTGCGGGCCCCATAGGGAGGGGGCTCCCGCCTGAGCCTTCCTCAGAATTCACTCACAGACGGGGCTCCCGCCTGAGACTTCCTCCAAATTCAAGCTTGAGGAGCCCAAAAGTGACGACAGTTATAAGTTTCCGATGACCCGCTCGGATTACCAACATGATCTGCGGGCCCCATAGGGAGGGAGCTCCCGCCTGAGACTTCCTCCCAATTCACTCACAGACGAGGCTCCCGCCTGAGACTTCCTCCATTTTCAGGCTTGACGAGCCCAAAAGTGACGACAGTTACAGGTTTCCGATGACCCGCTCGGATTACCAACATGATCTGCGGGCCCCATAGGGAGGGGGCTCCCGCCTGAGCTTCCTCAGAATTCACTCACAGACGACGCTCCCGCCTGAGACTTCCTCCATTTCAGGCTTGAGGAGCCCAAAAGTGACGACAGTTACAGGTTTCCGATAACCCGCTCGGATTACCAACATGATCTGCAGGCCCCATAGGGAGGGAGCTCCCGCCTGAGACTTCCTCCCAATTCACTCACAGACGAGGCTCCCGCCTGAGACTTCCTCCATTTTCAGGCTTGACGAGCCCAAAAGTGACGACAGTTACAGGTTTCCGATGACCCGCTCGGATTACCAACATGATCTGCGGGCCCCATAGGGAGGGGGCTCCCGCCTGAGACTTCCTCACAATTTACTCAACGATGATGAGGATGAGGATGATGAGTGGTGGTGAAGATGAGTGGTGAAGAGGATGATGATTGATTGTGAGTGGTGGTGGCGATGATGATGTTAGAATGAGGATGATGCCGATGCCGATGATGATGATGATGATGATGTCGTGAGCGTGTGAGAGAGTGCGAGTGATGATGATGATGAGTATGTGAGTGACTAAGCATGTGAGAGAGCATCATCGATGATGCTGATGAGGTTGATGATGAGAGAGTGTGAGTGAGTGTGAGTGGGTGTGTGTGTGTGTGTTCCTGTCCTGTTCCTGCGCGGGGTGTCCAGAGAAAACAAGAACCCCACTTTGGATGTGGGGAAAAAGGGAGGAAGCCTCGAGCGGGAGCGTTGTTCTTGCTGGGAGCGGCGCCAATTCAGACGAGAATTGGGCGCCAGTCCAGCGTAAAACGGAAGGACGTCTCGGGCGGGAGCGCTGGTTTTGTCGGGGCGGCGGTTTTCGGCGGCGAGGAGGAGCACCGCCTTGAGTAAAGAAGGGAGGAAGCATCGAGCGGGAGCGTTGTTTTTGCTGGGGGCGGCGCCGATGAGAGAAAGACTAGCGCGCCAGTCCAAGATAAAGCGAAAGGAAGTCTCGAGCGGGAGCGCTGGTTCTGTTAGGACGGCGGCTTTCGGCGGCGAGCAAGAAAACCAGTCCTGAATAAAAAAAGAGAAAGTCTCGAGCGGGAGCGTTCTTGTTGTTGGGGGGCCGGTTTTGGCGGTTCCCCAAACCGCTCGAGCGTGAGCCTCATTTTCAATGAAAATGTAGCCGGCGCCTCGGCGAGAGCGCCAAGGCGCCTTTAAGTGGTCCAACAATAGTAATGGCATTTGACATTCAACAACAGCAGCAACAACAACAACAACAACAACAACAACAACAATTACTAGCACGTGGGGACACACCGTTCTCACCAGTGCCAGGGTTTTCATAGGAGGCGGGCAATACCCCCACTTTGTGGGGGGGCCGGTTCAAGCTCTACCAAATTTCCAAACGACTCTTCGCCACCACCCACACCCAGCTTCCCGCCCTATGACGTTCGGACACTTCACTTCGTGGCATGCGGACGACCGTGGCTACTATTCAGGGCCCCGCGGCCGACGACGACGGCGTGCGCGCGCGAAGAAAAAACGAATGTGTCCCGCATGGTATTATTTGACAGGGATGATGGCCCTGGCAGGTGCGCAACCGTTGTCGCAGAAGTTCGAAAAAGTTGCTCGCAAAAGCCCGTTTGACAGAAATGTTTAAAAAGTGTTGGGTTTCCTACGAATCCGCAAGAGCGCGCGGGATGAGATTTTGACATTTTTTTGTTGAAAAACCATTGGTTTTTTGATGTTTTTATGTTAAAATCGCTGCGAACACTAAGGTTTTGGAAGGATTTCGTCTTGCGCGCGCGAATGTCCACTTTACCTTATTTTTTGCAAGGGATTCTTGAAATTTGATTATATTAGAACAAGAAATGTCATTTTCTATTGTTTTTTGCAAGGGAAAGCGGATTACAACAAAACAACCGGATCCTGTACACACCCTCTTTTCTGAGGCTTCCTCACGAAAATGATGAAAATGTAGCTGCGGCCTAGGCGGCGCAGGGGGGGCGCGCACCAGGGGGCCCAACAATAATTATTCTTTAGAATAAATAATGTTCAACAACAACAACAACAACAACAATTACTAGCACGTGGGGACACTCCGTTCTCACCAGTGCCAGGGTTTTCATAGGAGGCGGGCAATACCCCCACTTTGTGGGGGGGCCGGTTCAAGCTCTACCAAATTTCCAAACGACTCTTCGCCACCACCCACACCCAGCTTCCCGCCCTATGACGTTCGGACACTTCACTTCGTGGCATGCGGACGACCGTGGCTACTATTCAGGGCCCCGCGGCCGACGACGACGGCGTGCGCGCGCGAAGAAAAAACGAATGTGTCCCGCATGGTATTATTTGACAGGGATGATGGCCCTGGCAGGTGCGCAACCGTTGTTGCAGAAGTTCGAAAAAGTTGCTCGCAAAAGCCCGTTTGACAGAAATGTTTAAAAAGTGTTGGGTTTCCTACGAATCCGCAAGAGCGCGCGGGATGAAATTTTGACAATTTTGTTTTGAAAAACCATTGGTTTTTTGATGTTTTTATGTTAAAATCGCTACGAAAACTAAGGTTTTGGAAGGATTTCGTCTTGCGCGCGCGAATGTCCATTTTACCTTATTTGTTGCAAGGGATTCTTGAAGTTTGGATATGTTAGAACAAGAAATGTCCACTTTAGCTTATTCTTTGCAAGGGAAAGCGGGCGTCAACAAAACAACCGGATCTGGACCACATCGTTTTGCCTGAGGCTTCCTCGCGAAAATGATGAAAACGTGGCTGCGGCCTAGGCGCGGCGGGGGGGTCGCGCACCAGGGGCCCCAACAATAATTATTCTTAAGAAGAAATAATCTTCAACAACATCAACAACAACAACAACAACAACAACCACAACAACCACAACAACATCAACAACAACAACAACAACCATTTTAAGGCTGTACGCTCTTACTTGCCCGCGAGTCATGCAACACGTATACCCTACACCCTCGATACCCGCCCTCTTCGTCTTCGATCACACCCCTTTCGGGGGGATTATTTTTCTTTGCTGGGGCCGGCGGGCTTAGACGTACGGGCAAACCGGAACGGGCGGACAATCCTTCGGGGGCGTACATATCTCTGCCCGCCATTGGAATTGGCGCGGGCCCTGCAAGAGGAGGAGGGGAAGAACGAGGGAGAGTGGGAGGAAGGGGAGGGGGAAGGACGAAGGAAGAGGGAAGATACCACGTTGTGAAGGCGTCCTTGGCGCGTGCGTGGTTCCTGAGCGCCGAAACGCAATTCCAGAATAATTTGTGAGGACGTCGCACGCGAGAGCGCAGTCCTGAGTACATTGTGAGGAAATCTCAAGCGGAAGCGGGGGCCCTGACTAAGTTGCGAGGAAGTCTCAAGCGGGAGCGCCGTTCCTGAGCAAATTGCACGGAAGTCTCAGGCGGGAGCGGGGGTCCTCACTAAATTGCGAGGAAGTCTCAGGCGGGAGCGCCGTTCCTGAGTCAATTGCGCGGAAATGTCAGGCAGGAGCGGGGGTCCTGAGTAAAATTCGAAGAAGTCTCAGGCGGGAGCGCCGTTCCCACGTAAATTGCACGGAAGTCTCAGGCGGGAGCGGGGGTCTTGATTACATTGCGAGGAAGTCTCAGACGGGAGCGCCTTTCCTGAGTAAATTGCGCGGAAGTCTCAGGCGGGAGCGGGGGTCCTGAGTAAAAATCGAGGAAGTCTCAGGCGGGAGCCGTTGTTGTTGTAGCCCGGGGGGCAGGGGCACAGTTTGAGCAGGAAGACTTTCCTTGAGAAAAAACAAGGTGCGAGCCCCGGGGGTGGCACTTCAATCGAAAAAAATCAATGTGCACCGGTGGGGGGGGATCAACAATAATTATTCTTCAAGAATGAGAGTTCAACAACAACAACAACAACAACAACAACAACAATTACTAGCACGTGGGGACACTCCGTTCTCACCAGTGCCAGGGTTTTCATACGACGCCCGCCAATACCCCCACTTTGTGGGGGGGCCGGTTCAAGCTCTACCACATTTCCAAACGACTCTTCGCCACCACCCACACCCAGCTTCCCGCCCTATGACGTTCGGACACTTCACTTCGTGGCCTGCGGACGACCGTGGCTACTACACTGGCGCATGGGTACAGTGACTTGTTGTGGTAACATTTTCTGGACGCTAGCTTAGTATACGACCTGTCCCCCTGTTCCAACACTGGACACCTGTACCTACGAGGACCTACGGTGCGATTCGTATGATTTTATGTTGCGCGGTGCTAAAATTCCTAAGAAACCCAATGGTTTTTGAAGATTTCGGCGTGCGCGCGCGAAGAAAAAACGAATGTGTCCCGCATGGTATTATTTGACAGGGATGATGGCCCTGGCAGGTGCGCAACCGTTGTCGCAGAAGTTCGAAAAAGTTGCTCGCAAAAGCCCGTTTGACAGAAATGTTTAAAAAGTGTTGGGTTTCCTACGAATCCGCAAGAGCGCGCGGGATGAGATTTTGACATTTTTTTGTTGAAAAACCATTGGTTTTTTGATGTTTTTATGTTAAAATCGCTGCGAACACTAAGGTTTTGGAAGGATTTCGTCTTGCGCGCGCGAATGTCCACTTTACCTTATTTTTTGCAAGGGATTCTTGAAATTTGATTATATTAGAACAAGAAATGTCATTTTCTATTGTTTTTTGCAAGGGAAAGCGGATTACAACAAAACAACCGGATCCTGTACACACCCTCTTTTCTGAGGCTTCCTCACGAAAATGATGAAAATGTAGCTGCGGCCTAGGCGGCGCAGGGGGGGCGCGCACCAGGGGGCCCAACAATAATTATTCTTTAGAATAAATAATGTTCAACAGCAAGGAACAACCGCGCGTGAGTGCCCCATGGTCCCGGACCTCGTTCCCCGCATACTTCCCTAAGGTGGAACCGCGCGTCTGTGCCCCATTGGCCGGTTCGGACACCCCCCCCCGCCCCCCAGCAACCAGCAACCAGCAACCAGCAAGCAGTAGCCTGGGGCTCCGTTCCCTGCTCCGCTGGCGAATTTGCTCGCATAAGGGTGTGGACTCATCCTCCATGCCACTTTGCCGTGTCTGCACCAGCGAAGCTCCGGAATCTACGGAGTCCTATCGGACCCTTAGGGGTGGATCCAGCTCTAATAGAATCCTATTACTGGTGCATCCAGCTCTACTACAATCCTATTAGTGGTGGGTCCACCTCTACTACAATCCTATTAGTGGTGGATCCACCTCTACTACAATCCTATTAGTGGTGGATCCACCTCTACTACAATCCTATTACTGGTGGATCCACTGTGATGCCCTGTGGTGCCAGGGCCACGATGCTCAAGATGAGCGATAAATCCCTGTGGTGCCAGGGCCACGATCCTCGAAAGGGGTGTGCCGAAATATTGTTTCGCTGGAGCTCCCCGTGGGGCCAGGGCCACGATCCTCGAGAGGTGTTTTCCGAAATGAAGAGTCGGTGGAGCTCCCAGTGGGGCCAGGGCCACGATCCTCGAAAGGGGTGTGCCGAAATGAAGCTTCGGTGCAGCTCCCTGCGGAGCCATGGCCGCGATTCTCGATAGGGGTGTGCCGAAATGAAGTTTCGGTGGAGATCCTTGTGGGGCCAGGGCCGAGATCCTCGAGAGGGGTGTGCAGAAATGAAGCTTCGATCCTCGAGAGGGGTGTGCCGAAATGCAGTTTCGGTGGAGCTCCCTGTGGGGCCAAGGCCACGATCCTCGAGAGGGGTGTGCCGAAATGAAACATCGGTGGAGCTCCCCGTGGGGCCAGGGCCACGATCCTCGAGAGGGGTGTGCCGAAATGAAGCTTCGGTGCAGCTCCCTGTGGGTCCAGGGCCACGATTCTCTATAGATGCGTGCTAGAATGAAGCTTCGGAGAAGCTCCCTGTGGCGCCAGGGCCACGATTCTCGAGAGGGGTGTGCCGAAATGAAGCTTCGGTGGAGCTACATGTCGGACCAGGGCCGCGATCCTCGAGAGAGGTGTTCCGAAATGTAGCTTCGGTTAAGCTCCCTGTAGGGCCAGGGTCACGATCCTCGAGAGGGATGTACCGAAATGAAGCTTCGGTGGAGCTCCCTGTGGGGCCAGGGCCAAGATCCTCAGGAGGGGTGTGCCGAAATGAAGCTTGGGACGAGCTCCCTGGGGGTCCAGGGCCACGATCCTCGAGAGGGATGTGCCGAAATAAGCGTCGGTCCAGCTCCCTGTGGGGTCAGGGCCACGGTCCTCGAGAGGGATGTGCCGAAATGAAGTTTCGGTGGGGTTCCCTGCGAAGCCAGGGCCACGATCCTCGAGAGGGGTGTGCCGAAATGAAGCTCTGGTGGAGCGCCCTGTGGAGCCAAAGCAACAATCCCGCGGGGAGGTCCACGGAAATGAAGCTTCGGTGGGCCTCCCTAAAGGATTGTCGTTGGTTGCTGGTTGCTGGGGGGGGGGGAGGGCACGGGGCCCCAACCCCTGTTTATTCCAACAACAACAACAACAACAACAACAACAACAACAACAACAACAACAACAATTACTAGCACGTGGGGACACTCCGTTCTCACCAGTGCCAGGGTTTTCATAGGAGGCGGGCAATACCCCCACTTTGTGGGGGGGCCGGTTCAAGCTCTACCAAATTTCCAAACGACTCTTCGCCACCACCCACACCCAGCTTCCCGCCCTATGACGTTCGGACACTTCACTTCGTGGCATGCGGACGACCGTGGCTACTATTCAGGGCCCCGCGGCCGACGACGACGGCGTGCGCGCGCGAAGAAAAAACGAATGTGTCCCGCATGGTATTATTTGACAGGGATGATGGCCCTGGCAGGTGCGCAACCGTTGTTGCAGAAGTTTGAAAAAGTTGCTCGCAAAAGCCCGTTTGACAGAAATGTTGAAAAAGTGTTGGGTTTCCTACGAATCCGCAAGAGCGCGCGGGATGAAATTTTGACAATTTTTGTTTGAAAAACCATTGGTTTTTTGATGTTTTTATGTTAAAATCGCTACGAAAACAAAGGTTTTGGAAGGATTTCGTCTTGCGCGCGCGAATGTCCACTTTACCTTATTTTTTGCAAGGGATTATTGAAGTTTGGTTATGTTAAAACAAGAAATGTCCACTTTAGCTTATTTGTTGCAAGGGAAAACCGCCTGTAACAAAACAACCGGATCCGGACCAACCCGTTTTGCCTGAGACTTCCTCACGAAAATGATGAAAACGTGGCTGCGGCCTAGGCGCGGCGGGGGGGCCATGCACCAGGGGTTCCAACAATAATTATTCTTTAGAAGTAATAATGTTCAACAACAACAACAACAACAATCATTTTACCCGAACGCTCAGTGTTCTCACCAGTGCCAGGGTTTTCATACGACGCCCGCCAATACCCCCATTTGTGGGGGGGCCGGTTCAAGCTCTACCAAATTTCCAAACGACTCTTCGCCACCACCCACACCCAGCTTCCCGCCCTATGACGTTCGGACACTTCACTTCGTGGCATGCGGACGACCGTGGCTACTACACTGGCGCATGGTTTCAATGACTTATTTGACATGTGTCCCGCATGGTATTATTTGACAGGGATGATGGCCCTGGCAGGTGCGCAACCGTTGTTGCAGAAGTTCGAAAAAGTTGATCGCAAAAGCCCGTTTGACAGAAATGTTTAAAAAGTGTTGGGTTTCCTGCAAATCCGCAAGAGCGCGCGGGATGAAATTGTGACACTTTAAAAAATTTTTTTTTTTTTTTTTTTTTTTTTTTAAAAAAAAAAAAAAAAAAAAAAAAAAAAAAAAAAAAAAAAAAAAAAAAAAAAAAAAAAAAAAAAAAAAAAAAAAAAAAAAAAAAAAAACATTGGTTTTTTGATGTTTTTATGTTGAAATCGTTACGAACACTAAGGTTTTGGAAGGATTTCGTCTTGCGCGCGCGAATGTCCACTTTACCTTATTTTTTGCAAGGGATTCTTGAAGTTTGGTTATTTTAGAACAAGAAATTTCATTTTATAGTGTTTTTTGCAAGGGACAGCGGGGGGGAACAAAACAACCGGATCTTGATGACATCGTATTACCTGAGGCTTCCTCACGAAAATGATGAAAATGTAGCTGCGGCCTAGGCGCGGCGAGGGGGTCGCGCACCAGGGGCCCCAACAATAATTATTCTTTAGAATAAATAATGTTCAACAACAACAATTACTAGCACGTGGGGACACTCCGTTCTCACCAGTGCCAGGGTTTTCATAGGAGGCGGGCAATACCCCCACTTTGTGGGGGGGCCGGTTCAAGCTCTACCAAATTTCCAAACGACTCTTCGCCACCACCCACACCCAGCTTCCCGCCCTATGACGTTCGGACACTTCACTTCGTGGCATGCGGACGACCGTGGCTACTATTCAGGGCCCCGCGGCCGACGACGACGGCGTGCGCGCGCGAAGAAAAAACGAATGTGTCCCGCATGGTATTATTTGACAGGGATGATGGCCCTGGCAGGTGCGCAACCGTTGTCGCAGAAGTTCGAAAAAGTTGCTCGCAAAAGCCCGTTTGACAGAAATGTTTAAAAAGTGTTGGGTTTCCTACGAATCCGCAAGAGCGCGCGGGATGAGATTTTGACATTTTTTTGTTGAAAAACCATTGGTTTTTTGATGTTTTTATGTTAAAATCGCTCCGAACACTAAGCTTTTGGAAGGATTTCGTCTTGCGCGCGCGAATGTCCACTTTACCTTATTTTTTGCAAGGGATTCTTGAAATTTGATTATATTAGAACAAGAAATGTCATTTTCTATTGTTTTTTGCAAGGGAAAGCGGATTACAACAAAACAACCGGATCCTGTACACACCCTCTTTTCTGAGGCTTCCTCACGAAAATGATGAAAATGTAGCTGCGGCCTAGGCGGCGCAGGGGGGGCGCGCACCAGGGGGCCCAACAATAATTATTCTTTAGAATAAATAATGTTCAACAACAACAACAACAACAACAACAACAACAACAACAACAACATCAACATCAACAACAACAACCATTTTAGACTGTTCGCTCTTACTGGCACGTGTGACTTGCATTCTGTATACCCCAACCCTCGAAAACCACCCACTTCGTCTTCGATTGCACCCCCTTTCGGAGAATAAATATTCCTTGCCGGCCACTGACTCAAGTGCGAAGAACTCGAGCGAGAGCGCCGTTCCTGAGCTCGGGGGACTCTCTGGCCAAGGGCTCTCGGAATACATATGGAGAAATAGCAAACGGAAGTATTTGTCGCCGTGTCTGGGCCTCCACCAACTTGCCTGAATTACGAGAAGGTCTCGAGCGAGAGCGCCACTCTTGAGTTCGGGGGCCTCTCTGGCAAGGGCCTTTGCGAACACATCTGGAAGAAGTATCGAACGAGAGCCCTTGTCGTCGTAGTTGGGCCTCCACCAACTTGACTGAGTCACAAGAGAGAGCGAGAGCGCCATTCCTGAGTTCGGGGGCCTTCCTGGCCATGGGGCTCTTGGAGTAAATCGTGAGGAAGTCTCGAGCAGGAGCCCTTGTCGTCGTGGCTGGGGCTCCGCCAACTTGACTGAATTGCGAAGAAGTCTCGAGTGAGAGCGCCGTTCCTGAGTTCGGGGGCCTCTCTGGCCAGGTTGTCTCGGGTTTAATTGTGAACAAGTGTCGAGCGGGAGCCGTTGTCGTTGCAGCTGGGCCTCTAATGGCCCAAATTTACACTCAAGCCAACGCTCGCGCGGGAGCCTCGTTTTCAAAGAAAATGTCGCTGGCGTCAAGGCGAAGGCGCGCAGAATTCCGGAGATCAGCAATACTCACTCTCTAGAAATGAGTACAACAAAAGCAACAATCAGTTTAACACGTTTCGTTCTTATCTGCTGTCGTGCCATTCAACACGACTATCCCAAACCCTCGATACCCGCCCTCTTCGTCTTCAATCGTACCCCTCTTGGGGGTATAGATTCCCTACCTGCCGCCTGTAGTTGGCGCAGCCACTGTAGAACATCAGAACGGAGGGATGAAGGAAGAGACAAGGGGGAGTAAGAAGAATAGAGCACGAGAGAGATATGCAGGACGAGGGTCAGGAGCAGGAGCACAAGCGGCAGAACCAGACGGGCGGGTCGGGCGGGCGGACCCTAGCGGGCAGGTCGGGCGGGCGGGCCGCTGAAACCTCAATCTAACATGAATCGCAAGGAAGTTTCGAGCGATAGCGCAATTCCCAAGTAAATCGTGAGGACATCCCACAATTAGCGAGAGCGTGATTCCTGAGTCTTGGGGATGCGGCGCCGCAATAAATTGCGAGGAAATTCCACGCGAGAGCGCGATTCATGCATTAATCGTGAAATTCCGCGCAAGAGCGCAGGTTTTCAATAAACTGTGAGTGAATAGTTCCCCATATCCTAAGGACTGGGGTTCTTGTTATTACTCTGACGCCTCCCACGCGCGGACTCCTTCCTCCCGCTCGCGCCTCCCTCCTCCCAATGATAATCACCAGATAAGACAAGACAAGATAAGATACTACAAGATAATATAAGATATCACAACATATGATAAGAAGAGATTTCCAGATAAGATGGGATAAGCTAAGCTCACACTCGCACTCTCTCATGATCACAAAACGCTGCCAGGGGCATCATTTGGGAGCCCCAAGGGGGAGCCACCCTGGCTGATCTCACGAGCCCGTTCGCGCCGATTTTGGTGGGACGTCTCAGCTAGAATTGCCGTTTGGCGCCCCCAACATGTATCTCTTGAGAGCCTCATGGTCACAAAACGCTGCCAGGGGCATCATTTGGGAGCCCCAAGGGGGAGCCACCCTGGCTGATCTCACGAGCCCGTTCGCGCCGATTTTGGTGGGACGTCTCAGCTAGAATTGCCGTTTGGCGCCCCCAACATGTATCTCTTGAGAGCCTCATGGTCGCAAAACGCTGCCAGGGGCATCATTTGGGAGCCCCAAGGGGGAGCCACCCTGGCTGATCTCACGAGCCCGTTCGCGCCGATTTTGGTGGGACGTCTCAGCTAGAATTGCCGTTTGGCGCCCCCAACATGTATCTCTTGAGAGCCTCATGGTCACAAAACGCTGCCAGGGGCATCATTTGGGAGCCCCAAGGGGGAGCCACCCTGGCTGATCTCACGAGCCCGTTCGCGCCGATTTTGGTGGGACGTCTCAGCTAGAATTGCCGTTTGGCGCCCCCAACATGTATCTCTTGAGAGCCTCATGGTCGCAAAACGCTGCCAGGGGCATCATTGGGAGCCCCAAGGGGGAGCCACCCTGGCTGATCTCACGAGCCCGTTCGCGCCGATTTTGGTGGGACGTCTCAGCTAGAATTGCCGTTTGGCGCCCCCAACATGTATCTCTTGAGAGCCTCATGGTCACAAAACGCTGCCAGGGGCATCATTTGGGAGCCCCAAGGGGGAGCCACCCTGGCTGATCTCACGAGCCCGTGACGAGAGAGAGAGAGAGAGAGAGCAGAGAGAGAGAGAGAGGAAGCGAGAGAGAGGGAGAGGAGAGAGAGAGAGAGAGAGAGAGAGAGAGAGAGAGAGAGGGGGAGTTGAGAGAGGAGACAGGCGAGAGAAAGAGAGAAGAGAGAAGAGAGAGAGAGAGAGAGAGAGAAGAGAGAAGAGAGAGAGAGAGAGAGAGAGAGATAGAAGAGAGAGAGAGAGGAGAGAGAGAGAGAGAGAGAGAGTGGAGAGAGAGGGGGGGGGAGAGAGAGAGAGAGAGAGAGAGAGAGAGAGAGAGAGAGAGAGAGAGAGAGAGAGAGAGCGGGAGAGAGCGAGAGAGAGAGAGAGAGCAGAGAGAGAGAGAGAGAGAGCGGGAGAGAGCGAGGGAGAGCGAGAGAGAGCGAGAGAGAGCGAGTGAGAGAGAGAGAGAGAGAGCGAGAGAGAGCGACAGAGAGCGAGAGAGAGCAAGAGAGAGCGAGAGAGCGAAAGAGAGTGAGAGAGAAGAGAGAGAGAGAGATAGAGAGAGAAAGAGAGAGAGAGAGATAGAGAGAGAGAAGAGAAGAGAAGAGAAGAGAAGAGAAGAGAAGGGAAGAGAAGAGAAGAGAAGAGAAGAGAAGAGAAGAGAAGAGAGAGAGCGAGAGAGAGAGAGGGAGAGTGAGAGAGAGAGGAGAGAGCAGAGAGAGAATAGAGAGAAGAGAGAGAGAAGAGAGAGAGAGAGAGGGGCAGAGATAGAGGCAGAGAGAGAGAGGCACAGAGAGAGAGGCAGAGAGAGAGAGAGGCAGAGAGACAGAGGCAGAGAGAGAGAGAGGCAGGGAAAGAGAGGCAGAGACAGAGAGGGCAGAGAGAGAGAGAGACAGAGAGTGCAGAGAGAGCAGAGAGAGAGGCAGCTCAGTCACACTTAAATCCAGATTCGTCCTCACCGAGTCCCACCACCAAGGGAGCGCCACCAAGGAGATGCACATGTGGGGATCCCCACGCAGTGAATAATTTTGTAAGGCGGGAGCCGCTGTTGTTGTATAACGGAGGCCAACAACCCAATATGAGCCTCAAGACGTTCCCTTGCGAAAAACCGAGTACGATCCCCTGGAGGAGCACTTTACTTGTACAAACACAATGGGCACCAGATGGGGATCAACCATAATTTTGTTTGAAGCGGGAATTCAACAACAAATCCTGGCAAAAGACCCAACCAAATGCAACTGCGAGACCCGCAATGCAAATGAAACGAAGGAGGTGGCACGCAAACCGCGAATGGTGGTGAAGGTGGCCCTTTCGCATAGGCAGCACGCCACGGAAAGGACGGGGTGCGGGATAGCGTAGATGGGGGCCAGGCGGGGTGTGTGTGTGGCGGTATGCGGGCCACGAAAAATGTGAAGGGTGTGCCGACATGCATGAGTGCGGCGGCACCATGCGAACACTCCCACTGGGGCCTGCGGCGGAACCCTCTGTGGAGCCACGAAACATGTGAGAGGTGCGCCAAAGCGGGTGTGGCGGCGCCATGCGAACCCTCCCACTGGGGCCTGCGGCGGAACTCTCTACGGAGCCACGAAACATGTGAGAGGTGTGCCAAATGGTGTGGCGGCACCATGCGAACCTTCCCACTGGGGCCTCTGTGGAGCTCCCTATGGGGCCACGAAACTTGTGAGGGGTGTGCCGAAATGGGTGCGGCGGCGGCATGCGACCCCCCCCCCCCACTGGGGCCTGCGGTGGAGCTCCCTATGGGGCCACGAAACGCGTGAGGGGTGTGCCGAAATGGATGCGGCGGCGCCATGCGAACCCCCCCACTGGGGCCTTCGGTCGACCCCCCAATGCACAAAACGTGCGAGTGGTATGCCGAAACGGGCGCGGCGGCGCCAGGCGGACACGAAGCGTGTGAGGGGTATGACGAAATGTGTGCGGCGGCGCAATGCGAACCATCCCACTGGGGCCTTCGGTGGAGCTCCCTATGGGGACACTGGACGTGTGAGGGGTGCGACGCATGGTGCGAAGGCGCCACACGAACACCCCCATTGGGGCCTTCGGCGGACGTGATGTAACGAAAAGTGACTCATGGTGGTGATACTGCTGATGCTGATGCCGATTGGGCTGATGATGATGGCAATGATGATGACGATGACGATGACGATGACGACGAAGACGACGACGACGACGACGATGACGACGACGATGACGATGACGGTCATGATGATGATGATATTGATAATGATAATGATAATGATAATGATGATGATGATGATGATGATGATGATGATGATGATGATGATGGTGATGGTGATGGTGATGGTGATGGTGATGGTGATGGTGATGGTGATGGTGATGGTGATGGTGATGGTGATGGTGATGGTGATTGTGGTGGTGATGATGATTGCGATGATGATGTTGCGGCTGATGATAATGATGATGATCATGACGGTGATGGTGATGGTGAGGATGACGGTGATGATGATGAGATTGATGACGTTGAAGATGACGACTATGAGGATGGCGATGGTGACGATGATGGTGATGACGATGCTGATGATGGTGATGATGATGGTGGCGATTATGGTTATGCTGATGGGGATGGTGATGGTGATGATAATGATGCTGATGATGGTAATGATGATGGTGGTGATACTGATGCTGATGATGATGCTGATGGTGATGATGATGATGCTGATGGTGAAGATGGTGGTGGTGATCATGGTGGTGATGATGGTGATGGTGATGATGGTAACGGTATTGATGATGGTGGTGATGATGGTGATGATGATGTAGATGTTGTTGTTCATGATGATGCTAATGAGAATGATGATGGTGATAATGACGGTGATGACGACGATGAGGATGATGAACATGATGATAACGCCGAGACGGTGACGATGGCGACTGCGCTGACGATGATGATGGTGACGATGACAACAACGACGACGACGATGATAATGACAGTGGTAGTTGTGATGATGATGATGATGATGATGATGATGATGATGATGATGATGATGGTAGTGATGGTGACGATGATGATGGTGATGGTGATGATGCTGATGATGATGGAAGTGGTGATGATGATGGTGTGGTGATGATGATGCTGATAATGATGATGGTAGTTATGATGCTGATATTCATAAGGAGAAGACGGACGGAGATGAGGACGTAGACGAGGACGAGGACGAGAATGATGATGATGATGTTACTGATAATGATGATGATGATGATGATGATGATGATGATGATGATGATGATGATGATGATGATGGTGATGATCATAATGCTGATGTTGATGATGATGACGATCGTAACGGTGATGATAATGGTGACGGTGATGGTGGTGGTAATGGTTATGGTGATGGTGATTGTGATGGTGATAGTGATGGTGATGATCACGATAAATATGATGATGACGATGAAGATGCAGATGAAGATGAAGATGATTATCATGAAGATGACGAGATGGTGAGGGGGAAGGAGAGAAGGAGCGAAACCGTGGGGCGCGGAAGATTCAAAAACGAGGAACCAACACCACAGGATGGTCGGGGGAAAAAATACGAGGAATGAGCTCTCTCAATGTCGGGAAATCCCGCGTTCTCTCTCCCTCTCACTCTATCTCATTCGCCCTCCCCCATCTCCCTCTCCCTCTCGCACACCCTCCCCTCGAATCACCATATCTGCCAGCACGAGAAACAAAGCACCGTCATGAGCCGTCTCGCCTAGAATGCAGCGATGCCCCACAAAAACTGATAGCAACGCCATCTCATTATACGAGAACCAGAAATTGGCACATAACAAAACAACATATGTTAGCAGCGGGGCTTCAAGCCCGAATCAGACCGCCAGGGCCACTGTATACCGAAGACACCTGGGGAGCTGAAAAGATTAACAGCCTGATCATCAAGTGCTCGTTCACCGTCTCTGCACTTGTCCTTCTCCTTTCTCTTGGTCTTCCTCTTGCTTTTGGAGCTGCTCGCCTGTTGCAAAGAGCAATTGGGAAAGGACACGATGCTCAGACTGTCACACCGTCTCCTCGAGCATTCGAGATAAACGCTAGATTGCCGATCTCTTGTACAGAAGAGCCGCCCCTCCAGCATCCTGCAACATCCAATGCGGCGATATTACTAGACACTCCTCACGGTACGCGGATTTAACTCTCAAGGCACCGATCACGTGACACGTCCGCCAATGGTCACATGCTCGCAGCAGCACACTGGAAGTATTTCCGATTGAAAACGGCGCTGGTCTTCACAGCAGCCAGGCTCGGGTGGACTGGAAAAGCAGCACGATCTGATCCTGCCTCGCCTTCATCTGGCATGCGCGCCTGCACACTCTAGCCATAGTGATCCAACATCTACGTGTCTGAAACTTAATGAATGCGGGGGCATCTTAGTTTGTTAACTTCACCACCTGTCTGTTCTGGGCTCTGCTGCCAACTGAACCCTTGGTTAAAAGTGGAGCTGGCAAGAGGCGACCAGGGGAATCATGTTGCAATAGTGATGTCAGGCATTAGGAATGGACACTATGCACATGCCTCTGAATCCCACAAGCCGTCTAGGCAGATGTGACTTAGCGAGATAGCTAATACACCCCGATTCTTCCCTTTCGAGGAGGGGTTTATCCCTCCCCCTACTCACTCCCACGTGGGTCTGCAAGAGAGTCGCAGGTCGTGAGAGCGCCCGGGATGGACAAAGATGGTTCCAGAAGTGACAAGATAGCCCAAGATGGCCCGCAAGATCTTTCAAGATAGCCCAACATGGTTCAAAACAGCCTCCGACAGGCCCCACGTCCGCCCCCAGACGTGTCCAAAGGGCGACGGAAGTACTTCCGAAACCCAAATGCAACCGCTCCAAAACCCAAGGAAATCCATGATTGCTGCCTTCTCGCTGCATCGCTTGTGACGGGCTTGAAGGGCCTCAAGATGGCCGAAGAAGGGCCCCAATATGGAAAGGGACGAAGAAGACCCCATAATGTCCCCAACAGCGCCCACGAGCGCCCCAAGAGGGCCTCAAAAGGCGATGTGTCGGCCCCCGGACTGAGGGGGGAGAATTGAGGACTCCCCCTCCTTTTTTGATCGATGGCCTTCAAGATGGCCCCAAAAAGCTCCCGAAAGCGCCAAATCGGGGCCCAATAGAGCCCGAAAACGGACCGAAAAGAGCACCAATGATACCAAACATAGCCCCCAAAGGGCCCCAAGATGGCCCAAATAAGCTGCCAAACAGTTCCCATATCGACAATTCCGCGAAAGTCTTCATAGTTTCCTCCTGGGCACGCCTAAGCTGATCTCGATCGTCGGCTCGACGGTTTACCCTCCTCTGCGTTCCACTGCGTGCTCCCACATGCTCCTGATCAATGCAACTCGCCTGGGCATCGTTTCCGGATGGGCCGGTGGGTAGACGCCAAGCGTCTAGATTTCCACGCAACAGCTACACATCCATCACGCAGTCGCGCAGCGAATGGGACGCTCGACAGTCACAGCCTGTGGCAAACAGCATTAATTAATAGATGACAAAACATATGCTGGAAATTCATAAACTCATCACGCCATGAAAAGTCAAAGTAAGGGCACAGGGCTTGGCCACAAGGTGATGAAGTGGGAACTTTACTCTTAGGACGACGTCAGTGACGCATCGAAGCATCCCACAAATGATCCCTCCACGGCAAACAAGACGAGAGGTAAGACAACAGCCGTGGGATACAAGGGGCGGGTCATAGATAAACGTGGCCTTTTGTCTGATGTTATGACCCCAAACAGACTCGTACAGGGTCGTGACAAAAAAACTAGTACATAGGACAGCGCTGCCTTGAGCCAAGACAACGTCGGATATAGCGTCCACAATACAGCCTCTCCTTAGGCCTCGTTTAATGTCGGGAGGGGAAGGGCCGAACGCTAGATCCAAGTCCTAACTCATTAGAAACAATAAAGAAGGATGGGGGTAATGTTTTTTACGTCCCCAACAGCACACAGGAACAAGGCACAGAAAAATCATCACAAAGTCTTAAGGCCGGTCGCGGCGCATTGCCTCGCGACCAGCCGCAGACGATTATGGGCAGTCACGGGCAAGACCGCGCGACTGCCCACAGACAATCAGGGGGCGCCCAGCCAGCGGGCCAGAGGTCATAGCGCGCACTGTGTGAGGGGATATGACCTAGCAGTCAGATCCCCTCAAAAAACTTAGAAGGAAAATGCCCGCGGCTGGGTCCTCATGGTGGCTGCGAAACTACGGATATACATACATATATTATTATATACACATACATACATATATATAATATATATATATATATATATATATATATATATATATATATATATGCGCCCGCGGCCGGCCAAAGATAACTACTTGTAGATATACATGCCCGTGTCCGGGCAAGGATAACTACTTGTCTGCATTTGAGCAGTCGTCGTCATTCCTATCCACGGGCCCAGAGCAGGGCCTCCCTATGTTGGCGCTGCATCTATCTTCCCTGCCTCGATAGGGCATGTACTTCTTTATTTCGCAATTGAAGGACTGATTGCCTCCATTGCTCGCAGCAGCAAAGCCCGATCGATACGCCCTTGAATATGACCATCAGTGGTCATGTCCTGCGCATCACACCAGCGCACGCTATGAACAATACCTCGTTCCATCATTCGCCCCATCCAGCTGATGCGCCCCAGCGGGGGACATTCGGCAGCGAGGATTCGACAAAGATTTAAATGCCGACTCAGCGCCCATGGTAAGGATGCCCATAATGCCGGAACCAGCTAACTCCAACATGTCATTCAGTTGAGCGGGCGTTAGGGGCCCAGCATTCTTCAACTCATGAACGCAACTACGATAGGGTAGCAGTCCTCGAGATTACGAGCGGCTGCCAGCGAACGAACCTGCAAGCAATGCGACTTGCAGCACGCATCGATCAGATGTACTACTGCTCTGCCGTTAGGCGCATGTCCACGCCAAGAACAGGTTGGCCCCTCGGACGCCGCGCCCCGCTACCTCGCCATCTTCGCCCCCGCTGAGGCGGCGATATCCGGAACCACTGTGTAGGCCCACCTCCTGTCGGAGTCGCAAGCTGATATATTCTCTTCTGTGGACACTGCTGAAGTTTGCGTGTGGCGGCGTTAAGTCTGCGTACATGGAGGTTTGCGGGCCCCGTTGCTCGTTGCCAGGATAACGCGCACGCCATTGACCACGCCTGATTGATTAGCGCATGCGCCAAGGCGCCACGTAAACTGATGAACACGTCGGATACTGTCTTCGCTGCATTTCTTCTGCTACAGCGCCCGTAAGTTCAGGGCGCTGCATGGGGCAAAACCGCCCATGCATCCATCCTGATCTAGCTGGGCGCGGCCACCCCCCGTCGCAGCGCAGCGCGCGGCGCAATTGGAGTAAGAGTGCTTTTTTTGTTCAGTTAACATGCGCCGGACGTACTTCCCCTACATGTGACGCGCCTGTCAATACTATCCTCCACTCCTGCCATGGTTATGTCATCGACGCGCTTGGCTGTTAGGTGGTTTGGGCTCGTCTCGAAGTCTTCATCGTACGACGTAGGTTTTAGCCCGAATTCTCGCGCGATGGCTCTGAGCTTCAGTGACAATGCCCTAGGGGCGTCTTTGGTGCCAGCGTCCGGCTCAAGACACAACAGGCTGTCTTTGACTCGTCGTGGGACGAGAAGCCAGGCAATGCACGCGGCACCGAGGCTGAACCAGGGGAAAGAGGCCCCTGACAACCCACGATAGGTCAGACCTTTCAAGAAAGCCTCATCGATATCCGGGATGCCATGATCCATTATTCATTGCACGCGGCCGCGCTGGCGAGCAATCTCTGGCTTACTCGACGAGCTGTGCCTGATTAGGTTTCTATGTCAAATGCTTCGATGTCCATATAGCCACGAAGAACAGAGCGTCGTCGCAAAGTTCGCTCCATCTCGCCTTTGACGTCCTTGACAAGTTTCCACTTGCGCACGCATCTAGAGGTCATGATGTTGGCGGCTTTCTCGATGTCCTGCATATTGAATCATGTGTTACCATACCATACTTTGGGATCCGTGCACAAGGCCATGGCTATACTTGTCGGGATGGCTTGCATTTCTGCCTCCGTCAGGAAGTTGCCCTGATCGACGGCCACAGCTCTTTCAGCTGCGGCCGAAACATATATACCCGCGCATTGCGGTTACTCGGTCGTTGCGCAGTGACTCGCGCAGTTGCCCTCACAGAACAACCCTAGCCATGTCAGTAGCGAAGCATAGCTCAACAGACTGTGGCTGTTCGTCCGAATCGAGATCGTAAGTCTTGTCGCATTCGGTGGTCCAAGGCGCCAAGAAGGTTTCGTCGGCGTCATAACTCCGAGCATAACTGATCCCTCGCAAGCGCCCTCGCCCCTCACTGGCCACAGCCGCGAGCGCGCGGTTGTCTGTAACCATCTCGGCGGGCACAGAGCACGGGGACTCCCATGGGGGCGTCTCGAGCAGCCCCCCTTCCTCTTGGAGCTCGCTCGACGCACCGCGTTTCCATGGCGCGTGCTTCCACGTCCATTTCTGATTCCTCAGCAATGGTCGGTAGCCTGCCGTCAAGCGCGGCCGTCGCTGGAGGTCGCTGCCCCTCTTGGGCGTGGCCGCCTGGCGCTGGCGCGCCCGCCAGGTCCCCAAACTTTGAGAGGTCCTCGCCAAAGCCTGCTGACATGGTTTTTGAGGACTTCAAGCACTGAATGTTTCGCGCGCGCGGTTGCAGCGATGTCATGGGCACTGAGCGGTTCCTTCGGATTCGCAGAAGTGGAATCCTAGTGCGACGCCATTGTCATAGTACACAAGGGCACAGCTGTCAGCATAGGGTGCCCCCGGTAACCTGCGGGGGCTTTTAGCCGTTTTCTATCCTACAGTAGCTTCTGAGAAGGAACTGCAAGGTTACATGTATTTCCAAGCGAGAAACGACTCACTGCAGTCATCCGCAAGTTTCCCTGTTGGTCGGCAGGTAGCCAAAGACCATGGCAGGTTTCCCCGCAGGAAGGCTCGCCATGAAGGCCAACGCTGTCCGTGCGTAAAGGGAGTTTGCAATGTGCTGCATCTACGATCAGCGCTTGCATCTTTGGCGCGCGCGCACTGGGCCGCCTGCGCCAGTCCACGGTTGCACGCTTGGGCGTATTCGCGATTGCCAAACCATCTTTCGTTTCCAGAGGGCTTGAGAATTGCTTGATGATTGGCCATCACGTCCATGGGCTTCCTGATGAGAAGGCCATGCGAATCGCGCGGCCCTGTGGGGCACTGCACTGTTGCGCATCGTATTGTGCTTGACTAGCGTCGCCCATAGAGCAGCCCCATGCACCCGGGCGCCAGCCGGCGGTTCCCTGAAGAACACGCGCTGGAGATCGCCTTGCATGACGGCTACCTTCCCACAGAGGGCAACGCGGGGAAGGTCCTCCCTGTGGTGCTGGTGCCAAGTGTCGCAGTTGACTTGGGAGTTAAAGAACGATGGCAAGCCCGCGGTCTTGCAGTTGGGTTGCAGTATAACCATTGCGGCAAAGCACGCGTGCATATAACTTTCCACACAGCTTGTCGCACTCGCAGGTTACCCAGGTCATTGCGGTCTCAAGGGGGCAGCAGGCAGGCTTGGCCAGAAGGCCCGCCTGCCCACGTCATTGGGGGTCGAAACTGCGGGGTCAGATACCCGGCGTCGCGTCGCTGGAGCACGTCATTCCCCCGCTGGTGCCCTGCTCGGCGGCGTTGTGCGACGACGAGCTCGGGTCTCCGATGTGGGGGGTCTGCGGCCTGTCCTCCGCAATCGGGATGTTGGCCCAATCTTTTCTGGGCGTGGCCGCCCTCGATACATAGGGGCCCCCTGCGAGACAGTCCCTCGCCTCCTCCAGATGTGGATGCAAGAGTTTCGTCATCGGGTCTGGGCCCAACTGGTTAGCTGCCGCTTTCACCTCGTGGTGGGCGCCTGCCAGCAGCACGCGCGTCAACTCAAAGCGATCCACCGGGCGATCGGATCGACGACCATAATGACAGCGCCATCCACGGCCGGATCCGCGAAGCGACTCAACGTCTCGCGGATGTGCTCGCCAGTGCCCGGAGCCTGAGATGCTTGCCCGCGGTCGGCCTCTGTCTCGCGCTGGGCTGACATAAATGGGAGCCCCAGCTTCTGACTCGCCCTCTGATCCGGGAGTGGCCTCCCCATATTTCGGGCACTGGATGACCGGGTGCCCCGTGAGCGTCCTTTCCAGCATCAGAACCTGCGCGCCCTTGCCAATCTGCACTTTGCACGCGCGCGGGCCTGGAAAGATAATGCGCCCATTGCCCTCCTCCAGGATCAGGATTATCTTCTTTGACTGCGTGGAGGCAAGGCCAAGGATGGCGGGCAGGTCTGAGCCACATCCTTCAGCGATGTTACCAACACAAGCGCCCACCTTCGTGGTCGGCGGCCTGCTGCGACGCTGGCATCGACGCGCAATCATGAACGCCCCCATAGTCCGGCACTCGGCTGCGCCACTACCAACTCCATTGGCGCACAGCAGCCAGCCTCTCTAGGTCCATGACTTTCGGCATGTGTCCATGCTGGCGGGATTGGTTGTCGAACTCTAGTGCTGCGTCGATTCCGATGACATTGAGAGTCGATCCAATGTCCACCAACATACTGAGTTTACCAAGAATCCGAGTTCTGAGTCCCATCTGCCTTTTGAGCCTCCTCTGTTGGACGATAAACTGGTTCCTCGTCAAGTTCAACTATGTCCCAGCTGCCCAGAAAGGCATTCATGTCTTCCACTGCGGCAGGCTCACGCTCAACTGCCCAGTCGGCGCACCTCTGGGTACTGAGCGGATCGGGCAGTACGTTCGTTTCTTCGCCAGTGGCGCGAACTTCGGTGTCCTGCAGCGTCAACGCTGTGGACAACTCATACATGGCTCTTTCTGCAGCCACTTCCGGCTCCAAGACCGCATCCCTTTCGATGGGGAATCCGCCCTCCTGCTCGCGGCCGAGCGGGGGCTGCGGGGGCGTCTTGGAGCCGCCTGTTTCGCTGCTGTTCCAGGCGGTCCAGCACTGGGTTGTTGAAGGGATTTGGCGTCGCATGGGCAGCAGGTGCCCCCGAGTCGTGCATCGACGGGGCGTTGAATGCAAGTGTCTCCGCATCATATACAAGCGGGATCGGCGTCGCTATTGCTGGGGCGCTGCCGGCATCTGATAGCCCGTGGCCGAGCTTGTCGGAGGAATCGAAATCAAGACTTCATCCAGCCTACTGCGCAGATCAGATTATCTCCTGCGCCTACTGGATGGCAACGGCTGCTGAACTTGATGTGACGACATGTCCCGCATAGGGATACTCCGCCACGATGATACCAGGTCCCCTGCAGATGGCGCATGGGGCCTCTACCTCGGCCCCTGCACTTCCTCTCGGCACGTGCACCCGAGCGTTGCGGCCCCAGCATTCTGCGCGATATTGGCGGCCGCATTGCAGCCTCCACATCTTCTCGGGCAATGCGAAGGGCTCAAGGCACGCCGCGCACTTCGTGAAAGAAATATCCGACACTACAGGCGCCTCTGAGTTCGGGCGCGCCCGCCCTTGCCGCTGCAGCGTAGGCTCCGACACCTCGCGCGAAGACAGTGGTGGTCCGCCCCTGGACCTAGGGGTCGACCTCGCAGTCTGCGCGTGTCCGCGCTGGGCGTTGCTGCTGGAATTGCGTTGCATCCACCTCGGGTTTCGGACACGCGCGGCCCTACGGGCTTCCTCCGCTGTTTGCGTGCGTATTTGCTTTCATCATCGCATGGATGTCGCGCAGATATGTCGGCGAGGTGCTTGCACACGGGTTGATCTCCAGCGCGGGTGGCTGCGCAATCGCATCTGGGTCAGCCGGCGAAGGCCGATAACTGCAAGCGATAGAAATCATCCGCCATATCCCGCGCCACTTGGTTCTGGACAAACTTGCCCACCATTGGCGTTTCATTGATTTCTGCATAGCGATCGGGAAACAGCGGCTAATCCATATGTGGAAGAGCCGGCCCATGAAGTGGAAGGCACGTTGGATGTGCGGCACATGCTAGAACAAATGGCAACCTATCTGGGCGGTCTGCCGATGGGCTCCCATCTGAGCGCCACCCCCAGGGAGGCGCCCAGCTGTTCCGACTTGTCACATCCACTCCGAGCAACCTCAACTCAGACTTGGCTGTCTGCTATTGATGCTGCATGAATCTTTGTTGATCAAGTGCCGACTGCCGACTGCCTGTGTCCAGGCTGGTCTGTTGTTGGGGCTGCCGGCCATTGGGCGCGCCCGCCCCTGACGCTAGGCTCGGCTCGGGCCTAGTAGAGCCAACGTTTGATGGCGGCCTTGCCGGTCCAAAACTTGCGGGCGGCCCTGCTTGCACGCTGCTCAGGGTGGCTGCCCACCGATCGATACCACCGAAAACATCCGATAGATGAGATACATCGTTGGACGGCGGCATCACGCAGGAGGGCGAGCCAGCGTCGGTTGGCAGAGCTGCCTGTGGCCCGGCGTTCGTTGGTGCGGCTATATCGGCGGGTGCCCCCGCGTCCATGAGTGGGCTCATGGCGGTCGCCGGGGCATACATTTCTGCGCCGAGCTGCCCCGCGGGCGCGGCCATCCCCGACACCGAAAAATGCATCGGGCTCGAACCAGCTGCCCTGAAAGGCGACATCACCCATGGTAATCGGCAAATCCCGCTGCCATGGAACTCGCCATACAAATACTGGGGATCGCGCCGGGCCTTTTTTTCGCCCGACGACGGGTTCTAACGCAACCTGCATGATGCACTTGGTCGGAATAATGCCGTTGAAACCGTTCGCCAAAACAATGTCATTAGAGGGGCCGCCGCGCCCTTGCTCCATCTTGCAGAAGACGCGGCATATATCTGAATACGAACAATTCGGTGCCACTCAAGAAGCCAGATCGGATCCTGGCGTCTCCCCGTAGGAATGGGCATCCGCGCACAAACTGCCTGCCGCGCTTTCCTCGTGGGCTGTGCTCTGCACGAAGGACCAGCCCGCGCGCGACGATACTTTCCAGGAATGTCCACCTGGTTCCACGCATGAAGAACCTAGAGGCATCTCTAGCAACCATGGGCGTTTGGCCACCTGAAGCTGTCACTAGAGCGCACAATGATTCTGAGCATAATGTGCCACGAAACGAGCGCCCATTGGCGATTATGATCCACAACGCTGGGACATCCTCGTCATCGCACGTGCATGTCAGCTGGAGGCGGGCCTTCTCGGCACCCGAATTGTCCGTCACATTGGCGATGCGTAGAAGTAACCATGTTACGCAATCGCGCGGCTGGCCGCGCATCCACGCGACGATTTCGTCGCAACCCCTACCACCCGAACTATTAGCCAGGACATCCATAACAGCTACCCATCCATCGCGACGACCCCATGTCCAGCAGTCACTCGCGAATCGCTCAAAGCGGCCGTCATTACGAAATGGCCCATGCCTGCAGGTGCGAGACCACCACTCAGACATAGCAGAAATGAAATCTTGCTGCGGTAACGGGTGGCATGCATAAGTGTTCCTTCTCATCAGGGTTTCCAGGTTCGCTGTTCCCCCCCCTGCCCGTTGCCGAGCTCGACCCCCCTGCGCGCGCAGCAGGTAGCGATGGCGCCCAGTCGCCGCGAAAGGCCGGGCCCTCGCGGGGCGCTGCGGCCCTCGCGGCAACTGGTCGATCAGGCAGGTGCGTCGAGCTGCCCCCGAAACGAGCAGCTCTCCTTTTGACATTGCCTAGACGCCTCGCAGGGCCGCACTTGGGGGGGGCCCTTCCAGCTCCGCCTCTCGGCTTGGCCGCAGCATCTCATTAGGGGCAGCGGTCTCCTGGGCCTCCTGGGCGCGCCCGCCAGCTTCGTTGCCAGGGTCGCCTTCGCCATGGGCGAGTCCGCCCGGCGGCTCCGCAGGCGAGGCAGGCGCGAGGGGCCGCTCCTCTTGCCCCCCCCTTTTCAATCTTCTCGTCCGCCGCCTGAGTCGACGCCGGAGGGGGCGCGGGAGCCTCGGCTGTAGAACTGCCCGCGACCTGACCCGTCGCATTCAGCTCGCGCTGGCAGCAAATACTTCGATCACTCTCCTCGCTAGCCGCTAGCCTCAGCGGGATCGCCCCCCGACGTCGGCGGTGGCAGTCCGCATTGTAGACCTTGGGGATGTCATCATCTTCCAAACCTTCCCAAGCACATTCTGTCTCGGGCTTCAGCATCGGTCGACGGAATGGAATCCCCAATCGACGCGGCCGCCCGTCCGCCTCCGCCGTCGCCACGGTCGGGGATCCAGGGCGTCTCGCCACGACGCGGGCTGTGAGATGGGCGGCCCATTGGGCCGTTGCCGCGATGCTGACTGCGAGCCGGACACGGAGGCACACGGTAGCCCCTGCGAGCATAGATGAGATCTCGCCTGGCGGAGTCACCCTGCGCGCGCCTGTGCCACGCGCGCCGATCCATCCACGGTCCTCGATGGGCGCGGCCCACAGCTCCTCGATCCCATCACGCAAACACTCGGCGCATCGCTCCACCGACATAGCAGCGTCGGCGAAGTCGGCCATCTAAGAAAAAACAAGCAAAACTGGACTGCGAATAAAGGGGCGGTCGCAGTCGGGGAAATCAACGCACCAAATAATGCCCGCTTCGGATTGCTCTGAGCCGCGAAGAACGGATCCACCCCCACCCCCACCCCCCCAGAGCATTGCGCTTGTGAGTGTTTGTCGCTACCGCAGGTATGCCACGTCATCCTTTTACAAATGTTACCCATTGGGTTGAGCCTGCGCCCCTTCCCCTTGCCCATCGTGCGCCTGCGACCCTCGCCTCTACCTTCGCCCCCATTCGCAGTCGGCCCATCGAGCCAGAAACGCGGCCGCGCCGTTGCGGCGCAATCTGCGGGCGCGCCCACCACCTTCGCCGCGGCCCTTTCCTGCGCGGCAGCAGAGGCGACGCGCAGTTCGCCGGAGCTTCCCGACTGGTTTCTTCATGCGTCGCCTCCATCTTCCTCGGGCGTGATGATGGCCTAGGCATGAGCACTGCGTAGCTGCATCCTCACCGGCGGGAAGGTCTGACCAATCGAGATTTTCGGTACCGGAAGAGGAGACCGCATCGGCATCTGCACCGGAATCGGCGACGTCGTCATTTCGTTGGCTAGGTGAGCCCCAGAGGGCGGTCGCGTCAGGTGGTGCAAAGCTGGCCGCTGACGGCCAGCCCATATTTGAGCCAGACGCCTGTTCGTTGTTGGCATTGCTGCTCTTGGCGCCTTTGCCTGAAAGCGTCGTGGACTCAGTGCGCTCTCCATCTGTCCAAATGCCACTCGGCATGGCTGCCGGTACGTCGCTTATTTCGACACAGTAGGTGCCAGCGCTCCGCCCGCTGAAGATGCCCCCGATATCCCCTCGGGAATGCTCAGCCAAGCGTCCATGGCTGCGCATTCGCTCCAGGAGTTGGTCGCACTGTTGTTGGGCACGGGGCATTCGGTGGTTCAGCGGTTGCAGCGGCTGCGCTGCTCGGGAGGTGCCTACTCCCAAAGCGCGAAATATGATTAAAGTAAGGATCAGGAAGCTGGGTCGATTGAAGCCTGCTGAGTCTGCTCGGGACAGCACAGAATCGACGCGTTCACTTCTCGACCCTGAAGTCGATGAGGGCTGTCCCCGAGGTGAGCTGTCGCTCGTCCTCACGGTTTTCGAACTTGCCGCTTAGTAGGTACATGGTGCATGCGAATCCGTCAGTACGCTTAGCCTGTAGAGTGGCACCGTACTTGATGATGGTGGGCGGCACCCCCATGGCTAGTGTGCTAGCCTAGACCGCGCTGTAAAGCAGCGGTTTGTTGGGGTGGAGTCATGATTCCGCTCGCGACGCTAAGTCATGCGTGTACTTCGCGAACAAAGTAAAGGAAGAGTACGTTGCCTGCGGGGCCCCAGAGAGGACCCCGAGTACGCGTTTCATACAGTCCTCCTCCTCGCATGCATGCCACAGCGAGACCCAGGCACACCCAGATGGCTCCAAAGATAGCGACCTTAGCATAGTGCATGGTCTTGTTGTAGCTGCTGAAGTCAGGTTGCGTATCATTGGAAATTGTATCGTCAGTAGGGTTGCGACTGGGTGTCAAGTGCGAAGTGGCCGTCAGCTTGCGGATGCGTATCGGTCCTTGGGTTGTCCGTGGCGCTTGGCCACGCGGAGGGAGATGAGGGTGCAGGAATGTGGGCTACCAGTTGGTTCAAGAGAGTGGGGAGCGTAGTGGCTGAGAGCCGGCGCAGTCGGGCACTCCACTGTGCAGTGGTACGTTGGTATGTGAATAACACCTGAAATAAAAGACAGCCACACAAAATGTAGCCAGCCCCGCTACCAAGTGAAAAAGAAGGGTACGGGGCTTGACCATAAGGCAATAAGCTGTGAACCCTACTCTTAGTATAACGTTGGTGACATATCGAAGTATCCCACAACTCATCCGTCGATGGCAAACAAAACGAGAGGTAAGAGAGAAATCATGGGATAAAGGGACGGATCATAGATACACGTGGCCTTCGTCTGATGCTGTGATCCCAATAGAGTCGCACAGGGTCGTGCAACTAGCAATTTGGACAGCGCTGCCTTGAGCCAAGACAGCGTCGGATATAGCGTGCGCTATACAGCCTCTCCTGAATCCTCGTTTTAAGTCATGTTAGATCCGTGCAATGTGTTTTGAAAACGGAACCTTGGAAAGTACAAGATAGGCACACATGGAAATGACGCGACCCGCCACCTTGAAACGGGAAGTTGCTGGGGTTAATCCGACCCTTATCATCCTAATTGCTGAAGCTGCAGCGCGCTCGCACTCAACCAAGAAACGTCACGGGGGCAGGTCAGAGCAAGTATGGTCATCCAGCGCAGGCCAGCACTGGTCAGCCCGTGAGCGCGCCTCAGGAGAAACATGTCAGTGTAGGTCAGCGAGGGTCAGCGCGAGTCAACACAGATCAGCGCAGGTCTAGCAGACCCGCGCTGACCCGAGCTAAGCTGTTACTGCCGCTGAGGCTACTGCTCCTCCTCCTCCTCCTCCTCCTCCTCCTCCTCCTCCTCCTCCTTACGATGATCGTCATCGTCATCATCCTCCTCGTCATCATCCCCATCATAATCAGAATCATCATCATCATCATCATCATCATCATCAGCAGCAGCAGCAGCATCATCACCATCATCAGCATCATCATCATCATCAGCATCATCAGCAGCATCAGCATCCTCATAATCAGCATTAATCATCATCATCAGCAGCAGCATCAGCATCATCACCATCATAAGCATCGTCATCATCATCAGCAGCAGCATCATCAAGATCCTCATCATTATCAGCATCAGCATCAGCATCAGCATCATTATCATCATAGCATCATCAGCAGCAGCATCATCATCAGCAGCAGCACCATCATCATCATCATCATCATCATCATCATCATCATCATCATCATGTTCATCATCATCATCATCATCATCATCATCATCATCGTCATAGTCTTCATCATCATTACCATCATCATCATCATCATCATCATCAGCAGCAGCAGCAGCATCATCATCAGTCTTATCATTGTCATCATCATCATGATCATCATCATACGCCTCGTCTCTCTCTCTCTTTCCCATCCATCTCCTCCTACTTATCCTCCTCCACCTCCCCACCATCATTCTCCATCTCTTCCTCCTCATCTTTCTCCTCTTGGATCGTGTCCTCCTCCTCCTCCTCCTCCACCATGCTTTGCATTCTGCTGCTCCTGCTCCTACTCCTGCTCATCCTCCAACACAAGTTGCGGGCCCACAGTTGTGTTTCATCTTATCTCCTCCTTCGCCTCCCCCTCCTCCTCCACATGATCCTCGCACTCTTCCTCCTGTTCCTGATCTCCCTCCTCCTCCTCCTCCTCCTCCACCTCCTCCTCCTCCTCCTCCCACGGGGTCTCTGTGGAATATCCCTGGTGCCTTTGCAGAGCACACCTAAGGGTTTAGTGGAATGACCCCCGGGCCCTGGTGGAATCCCTTCTGGGCACCCGCGAAGTGTCCTTGTGGGTTTGGTGTAGTGCGCCTGGAGCTTTGTGGACGGCGTGAGCGGAGCTGACGCTTGGGAGCACGTGGAACCTGGAGCCCCTCCATGTGGAAGAAGGCCCCAGTCCTCTTGCGGAACGGGGCCGGGGTCTTCTGTGGAACGGGCCGCGGCTTCCGCGAGAGAGGCATCGCGCCCCCCGTGGAAGGCACCCTAGGCCTGTGGACGCAATGCGAATCTGACTAAACCGAGGAAGTCTGGCCCCCTGGCTCCCAGATTCGCTGCAATGCGTCGACTATCGAACCCTCGCATGAGCCCGAGCTGCGGACTGGGATCTGACATCACACAGAAAAACATCGACGTGATGCAGGGCGAAATCCTCAGCCGCGCAGCGCGAGGCTGACTGAAACTGGTTGGTCCAAGACGATGAAGTTGGAGCGAGATCTATGTAAAAAATGGTATCCCGCCTGCCCAGGCGACAGGTTCCGAGCCACCCCTGCACTTCCAGCCAGCCAACATGCTTGACTCCCGCACTCGCGCCTTGCCGTCTATGAAATCCACAAGGTCGTCTATGTTTCCTTCCTTCCCGGCTTGTGGCTGCGCCTGCGGCGGTGCCTGGCAGCCGAAGGCGCTACTACGAAATCAAGAAGAGCAATCATCGATGCTAACTAGAGACCAGAGAGAGAGGGAGACAGAGAGAGAAAGATAGAGAGAGAGGGAAACAGAGATACAGAGAGAGAGAGGAAGGAAGGGAGGCGGGAAGGATTGAGAAAGATCCTCCTCGGCGCAGCTGTCATAGTCAGCGGTATTTCCTGATTAAACCTGCAGTGTTCGACTCGACGCCAGCATTGGCCCCATCATCACCCATGGGGACTGGCACTCCTCGGCCCAGAGCCGCGATGGAAGAAAGACAACGACGTGCGGTCAGGGCGGGCCCCTCCTGATTGTACGATCTTGTCTCTCCATCTGCCTTCTCCTCCCCCCATCCGCCCGCTCCTTCCTCCGCTCCTGCTCCACATCCGCCCTCCTACCGCCAGGTCATGAAGCAAGAGGACCACGGACACGGCGACGACGACGACAACAACGACGGCGACGGCGGCGGCGACGACGACGGCGACAGCGACGGCGACGGCGACGGCAACGGCGACGGCGACGGCGACGGCGACGGCGACGGCGACGGCAACGGCGACGGCGACGGCGAAGACGACGACGACGACGACGATGCCGACGTCGACAGCGGCGGCGGCAAGGGCAGCGGCGATAAGGCCAGGGACGAGGGAGGGACGGGGGCAGAGCGGAACACGGGGCGGGCGGGAGGGGGAGAGCGGAGAAGAGGGGGAGACAGGGCCCCGATGGGGCCCCGAGAGCGGTGGGGGGGACCTCCTCGCCCCTCCCCCTCCTCCCCCTCCTCCTCCGTGCTCCCCCGCTTCCCCGCTCCCTCCCTACTCCACCCTCCTCCCTCCTACCCCGCCCCCACTCCTCCATCCTGGCGTCTCCTGCTCCCTCACTCCCTCTTCCTCCCCCCATTTGCCCCCTCCTCACCCTTCCCTCCTCCCTGCGTCGCTCCCTCCCCCTCCTCCACCCCCGTCCCCCTTCTGCTCGAGAGCCAATCTGAACGACGAGAGTAAAGCGCCGATCCAGACGTGGGATCAACGCTGCAGCGGGAGCATCATTGAAAGGCCGAAGCCGTCCTGGGTCTGTGCATATACACCCAGATGTAGATATAGCATGACAATGTTTGAAATCTTGCGCGCTAGAAAGCAACATACGCGGGGAACATGGGCCCCGTTCGGACAGGATCAAGGGAGAGGGACAAGTACTCATACCGAGTAATTGTAGAGGGGGAGGGGGGGAGGGGAGGGGAGGGGAGGGGAGGGGGGAGACGGCGAGGGAGGAGGGGAAGGGAGAGAGAGGGGGAGGTCGAGGGCGAGGGAGGAGGGGGAGGGGCGAGGGGCGGGGAGGGGAGGCGGGGAGGGGAGACGGGGGGGGAGGGGGCGAGGGCGAGCGGAGGGGCCTCGCCGGGCACGGGGGCCCGCTCGTCGGCCAGGCACATGACCTCGGGGCGGTCACGCGGGGGACCAGGGGGCTCGGACCCGCAGATGGAGGGGGGGAGGGGTCTCACGAAAGGTCGAAGAAGGCAGGCTCACGGATGAAGACTGGGCTGCTCAGAGCTAGCTGCATGGCTCGCTGGGCTGCTCGCGGAGCTATTTCCGGGCTCGCTGTATGCCAGTCCCCACTTCTCAACCCTAACCCGCTTGACGGCTTTGACGAGTGAGCAGTACACTTGTTCCAGAAAGAAGCAGTATCCGTCAATATAGCACGTGAGGCTAGAATGAATGCGTGCGGCGCCTCCTTGAGCGGGAAACAAGATCAAGTTCTCGCTTAGTCCGACCTCTTGTTATGACGTCACCTGCTCCTGCCATGGGGCGAGAGACAGCTTCCAGCTTCTGGACACGACGACTGCGAGGATATGCCTCGAGGCCTGAGGAAGTTGCAGAGGCTGAACGCGGATGTGAGCTAACGTGTGCATCCGCATATTCAGAATCGGAAGCACCTTCGCGCATCGCGCCCCGCGACGCGCGACGCGCGGCTATCTTCGTGCCCTCAAGCCGCCCCGTCCCCCCCGCGGAAGGACGGCTCTTCCGCCAAGGCCGCGGCGCACGAAGCGCGATTACCTTCGCGCCTCCGCGGACGACCTGGGGCATTGTACGTCTGACAGGGGACTGGGTGCCCCCGAACTTCTGGCAGGGGAGGAGCGGAGGCGAGGGCCTGGGGTGAGGGGGGGGGGCGGCAGGCGGGCGACCCACTGGACGGTCGGCTGGTGGTCCCTGACGTCGAGCGCCTGCGGCCGCAGGAGCACCCCGACCACGCGGCGGGTGCAGAGAGCGCCCTGCCCCCCGCCCCCGCGCGCGCCTTGCGGTCGGGTGTTGCTGGCCCAGAGGGTGACCCAGCTGCTCCACTGCTCCGTGGAGGCCCAGACAACCTCCAGAGCACCCCTGACGAAGCCCAGAAGGCCCCCTGGGGGCCCCGAAGTGGAAGCTGGAAGCTGGAACCACCTTCGGCCACAACCGTCTCTGGCAATCTCCGATTTGGGCGCCTCGACGAACTTTCCAGAGGTATTGCTGGAATCCCACCAGCCTTCTAGGCGGCGGTGGTGTAAAATATCTTCTCTTTGGCCACTGCTCCTCATTAATATACACTCCATTCCCCCACCAGACCCGGGGCAAACCTTGGAACCATGACGGACCCCCACACACACACACCATTTCTGCCAAAGAACAACGCAAAATACTCTTTGCGGTGAAATCTGGATCATGCGCGGGCACCCCGCGATCACTTCACATTCGTTTTTGATAGGGACGGCGGGGGTGTCAGCATATTGCCTGCTGCGCGCAAGCCCATGATCCCTATCAATGAGCCTTGCCAACTACATGTTGCGGCAAAATCTGGATCATGCGCGGGCACCCCGCGATCACGTTGCAACGTTTGTTGACAGAATCGGCGGTTGTGCTCGCATACACTTTGCAGTAAAACCTAGCCCCTGATAGTGTCCGGGCGCAAGGTTCTAACGGAAACGCGTTTTGTCGGTCGGTGCCCGTGCCGTGGGCTCTCTGGAGGAGGCCACACTTTTCGACGGATGTTCGGCAACTCGCTTGAGGGGGATCCCACCTTCTGAGCCATTATCGGAGTCCGCGCACTGTGCCCTCTGGAGGAAGCCACCCTTGTCAACGAATGCTCGACAAATCGCTTGAGGTGGACCCCACCTCATGAGCAATTATTTGGCATCGGAGCCCCAAGCTCGAATGTTGCCTAAGCGGTGGGGGAACGGGTGGGAGTGAGCGAGACGGCTTGCGCCTTCCAGAGGGTAGCTTGACCCCTCCCCCATGGTCCCCTACCTCAGGTCTGGACCTGGAGGGGCATCGGCAGGTGGCCCTGTTGGGTGTGATTCAAGCTCACTCCCGAGGGTTTGCAGGAGGGGCCGAGTCACCCTGTCAGACAGATAGAGGCCCCGCAGAGGCCGAGATCCCCGCTTCTTCCCTGCCCTTGCTCTTGCTGCTCTCACCCTTTCCTCCCGCTGCCTTCTCGGTTCAATTTTATTATGCTGGGCCCTTGGCCTGAGAGCTACGCCTCGCCTCACCGCGTGAGAGAGTAAAAGATGTATTGGAGCCGCGCGCCCGTCCATATCCCAGTGGTGGCTTGGAGCGAGGCTCGCTGCCCCGGCCTTCGGGCCGTGCGTATTCCACGACGACGTCTGCGACGCGTCCGCCCACGGAATCGACGGCCAGCGCGGTCCTGTTGCTCTGCTACGCAGTGCTCTACATCTTCAGCGTCTGCGACGCCGAGCCCAACGTGAGTGTCAGCGACATCACCACCTACCAGCTCTCCGCACCGGCAAGCGCCGACAGCGATTTCATCCCCCACCTCACCTTCGTGAATAGCGTCAGCGACGACAAGTGCAACGTGAGCGTCATCGACACCACAACCTACCAGCTCTCCTACACGACAAGCGCCGAAAGCGACTTCATCTCTTACCTCATCTTCGTGAACAGCGTCAGCGACGCCAAATGCCACACGAGTGTCAGCGGCACAACCTACCAGCCCTTCGACCCGGCAAGCGCCGACATCTCTCTCGACAAGCTCAGTATCGCATCGGTTATCTTTCTTCTCATTGCGGACATTCGCGAATATCTTATTTCGGCTTTCAGTGCAAAGATGACGGAACAACATTACAATCAGTCAGTCATACCAAGTTGGAACGGAGATCCTGCGAAGTCGCGAGATTACAAACATGAAGTGAAGTTGTGGAAGCTTAGCGAGAATCTTGGAGTGACACAAAGCCGTGCATCGAAGTTAGTCCTCCAGCTCACAGGTACGGCACGTTCGGCCGCGCTCAACATGTCTGAAGAAGATCTACACCCGCCGGCCGAAGAGGACTTCGAGGAGCCCGCCGACAGGAAGCGATATCAGAACCGGAAGGGAATCGAGAACGTGCTCAAGCATCTCGAGGCAAACCTCAGACAACAAAAACCTGTGCAGAAGGGAGAGACGCTCGAGAAATTCTTCGAATCGATATAGCATCACCGCAGAAGGGGAGAATGCATGACAGATTGGCTCGTACGTTTCGAGGCTGGTCTTCAACAGCTTCGCGAGAACGAGGTGGACCTCACCACGGTGGACGACGTCGCCAGTTGTTCTATACTACGTAAAACAGGACTCACAGCAGAACGACGTGAACGCGTCGTGGGCAACATGCCGGATGAACACTACTCGTTCCAGCGAATCCGAGGACTACTCGTACGAATGTTCCCGGACATCCACTCGTCCAAGCGAACCGCCAGTATGCCGTCGCGGCCCTGGCCGCAGCGCTCCAACAGCAGTTGGCAGCATTCGTCACCGAGCCGAGCTCGTTCAGCGAACGTCGTCGACGAGCCCGAGGACGACAGGGACGAGTCGGAGGACGACGGCGACACCGAGGCTGACGTCCAGGACATCGTTCGCCAGGAGCTCGAAGCCTTCAGCGCCGAGCTGGAGCAGTCCAACTTCGCCCTCGGCGAGGTGTTCGATGGCGACGACTCCGCCAAAGTGGAGGCCGCCGCGGAACGACTCGCCGCGATTCCCGAGGCCATGGCAACCATTCGGTCGGCCCGGGAGGCCATCGAAGGCCGCGGGAAGGGCGCGCCGAAGATCCGACCCGCTGGCAGGAACCTCCAAGGCCGCGTGGACCAGCGCAAGAAGACCTCGCAGTGCTGGGACTGCGGCGAGAAGGGGCACTGGACGGGCGACAAGGAGTGCCCATCACCAGGCGCCCGCAAGTACGCCCCCAAGGACAAGCAGAAGGGCGGAGGACGAGGGGTCGCAGGCCGCTCGCACCGCTAGGCCAACATCACCGAGCAGGTCACCGACCAGAACCACGTGGAATTCGGCGACGAGGAGTTTATACTACATCCAGAAGGCCTGGTCACTCCACCACCCGAGACGCTGGTCTCCGAGCGCGTGGTGCCCGAATTACCCACCGTGAACGCCACCGAGACTGGCGAGACGCCCAACGACGACGGGATCGGGGTGATTGACACCGCCTGCCTGCTCTGTGTTGGTGGGCTCGGGTGGTATAAGAAATACAAGAACAGGCTCGTCCAGATGGGGCTCGCCGACCAAATCCTGGAGGAGCCCGAGGACGAAGTCTACAGGTTCGGGAACGGCGGCACGCTCCTGAGCAAGCTGCGCGTCACCGCCCCGCTCGTGCTATGCGGTCGCGCTGGCCGTATCGTGTTCACCGTCGTGGACAGCCCCACACTCGGCCTGCTGATCGGCCGGGACTTCATCCAGCCGTCCAAGATAAACGTCTCGCTCTGGAAGGAGCAGATACGTATCGGGACCCACTCCCAGAAGCTCATCACCAGCAGCGCGGGGCATCCCGCGATTTATCTCCATCCGGAGGAGTGGCTCGCCATCACGGATGCGGGCCACGTGTTCGGCCCGAAGACCGCCGAACCCAAGGCCGCCAACAACGACAAGACGATCTCGCTACCTACGCCGAATACGACGACCAAGGCGGACTCCCTGGTCGAGTCCATCATGAAGCTCATCCCCAAGAAGGAGTTGAACGTACCGAGGCGACTTCAGCCGCGTCGAGTCGCCGGGTAACGGCTTACGGCCGCCTTGGCATCTGCTCTGACCTGCTGCTTTACGACAGCGACGCCGCCTACGTTTACGGCACCCCTGGAGCCGACGACCACTTGCATCGTCGACCCCATGAATGACTGTGTGGCCTGCGGCGTCAAGCCCCACGAAGAGTGCCTGCACCTCGGGTTCTGCTCCGAGTGCGTGTTCAGCCACCCAGTCACGCTAGATATCGACAACGATAGCAAGCCGAAGGAGGTCAACATCGTAGAGAAGGAGCAAATGACAATGCGAAACCTCAACAAGGGGACGAAGAAATAACTCATCGCCGGCAAACGATCGACCATCGTGACTAACAAGAGCGGCATCCTGCCGCACAGGGCCAGCCAGGAAGACCGACTTGGCAAAGTCAGCTACGCGTCCGAGCCCAGTCTCGAACTACAATGCGACCACCCTCTACGAGTGGTGCTGCAACCCCGACAGCAAGCTCAGCGCCATGTGGAAGATGAATGGAGGAGCTGCTGTTCGCTGTGGACTTCAAGGTTACGGTCTCTCTCGAAGGGTTGTAGTGAACAAGCTAGAGGGCAAGATCAGGAAAGACCTACAAAGGGGGAAGAGCGTTCGAATACACGCCGCCTTTCCGTGTACACCATGCACTGCATTGCAGCGCCTCATCCTCAAGATCGACCCCAACAAGGCTGCGCAGCTGCAAGCAGACAGGAGCCACTCCGCGAAGATGACCGACCTGTTCCTGAAGTCGTCAATGAGCCGCCTTCGCAAGGAGTTCGGCAACCAGCTCGCGGTCTCGTTCGAGTGGCCTCGCTACTGCGACGGCTGGGACCAGACGAAGAACTACACCGCAGACGCGCTGAAGAGGCAGCACCCGCGCGTCATTGACTTCGACGGCTGTGCCTACAATCTCAACACCAAGATGAGGGACCCGATCAAGAAGCCGTGGAGGATCATCACCGACCATTACGGAATCGACAACTCGCTGCGCAAGTTTTGCGATGGCATGCACAAGCACGTCGAGGCCCGTGGCCGACTCGCCAAAGACAGCGAGAACTACACCAACGAGCTCGTCACGGCGCTGGTCAAGCAGCTTCGCAAGCCGAACAAGTCGACACACAGCGAAGCGAACCCTACCGGACCAGCAAGAAGGAGAGCCGCTAGAAGGACGGTACCGGCTCCAGCGGCCCCCGAGGATCCATCATGAACAGCAGCGGGGGAACGGACCGTCAAGTCCGCCATCATGCAGCTCCACGTCAATACGGTTGTGCCTCTGCCTGTGCCTGTGCCTGTGCTTGCGCCTGCGCCTGTGCCTGTGCCTGTGCATGTGCCTGTGCCAGCGTGTGTATGTGTGTTTATGTGTGTGTGAGTGTGTGTATGTGTGTGCGTTGTGTGTGGTGTGTGTGTGTGTGTTGTGTGTTGTGTGTGTTGTGTGTTGCGTGTTGTATATTTTGTATGTTGTGTGTATTGTGTGTCGTGTGTTGTATGTTGTGTTTTGTGTGTTGTGTGTTGTGCTGCGAGTGTTGTGTTGTATGTGTGCTGTGTGTTACGTGTGTTGTGTGTTGTGTGTTGTGTGTTGCGTGTGTGTGTGTGTGTTGTGTGCGTTGTGTGTGCGTGTGTGCGCGTGTGGGTTAAAGTGTGTGTGTGTGTTGGTGTATTAGTGTGTGCGTGCCGTGCATGTGTTGCACTTGGACGAGGCGAGAGAGGAAGAAGAGGTGAGGAGGGAGGAGGGAGGGAGGTGAGTGTGTGAGTGTGTGAGTGAGACGCGGGTGCGCCGCGGGTGGGAAGAAAACAAGAGTCCCACCAAGCACGTGGGGAAAAACTAAGGAAAATCTAGGATTTGGGCCTCTTCGGGCTCTCTCGGGATGCCTCTCGGAACTTTATTGGGGCCTCCTGGAGTCCTCTTGGGCTGTTTATTTGCCGTGTTGGGCCCATGTGGGCCACGTTGGGGCCATCTGGGCCGTCTTGGAGCGCCTTGGGGCCGCCCGCTCCCGTTCTGTGGCCCAGCTTGGGCCTGTCCTGGGGCTCTCTTGGGCCGTCTGAGGCTCCTCCAAGGCATTTTTCGGGCTCCCTGGGGCCGTCTTGGGGCTCTGTTGGAGGCCTCGTCGGCGGTCTTGGGGCGGTCTTGGGGCCGTCGTCGGCCGTCTTGGAGCGTCGGAAGGTCGAAAACGCAAGTAACCGAAAAACATCGATAAAACCAATGGAAATCAAGGATTTGGGTCTCTTCGAGCTCTCTAGGAACGCCTCTCGGTCTCTTGAGGCCTCTTGAAGGCCTCTTGAAGGCCTCTTGCGTCTCGGAGCTCTCTGGGGCAGTCTGGGGGCTCCACGGCCCCTCCGGGGTGCTCTGGGAGCGGTCTCGGAGGCCCCAGTCCCCCCACGCGAGCTCGAGGTCCGGGCCCCAGGCGCCCGGGCCTCGTGCCTGGGGACATACATACATGCATACATGCATGCATGCATACATGCATACAAACATACATACAGACACATACATACATACATACATACATACATACATACAAACATACAGACAGACAGACAGACAGACAGACAGACAGACAGACAGACAGACAGACAGACATACAGACATACAAACATACATACGTACATACACACATACATACATACATACATACATACATACATACATACATACATACATACATACATACATGCATACCTACATGCATGCATGCATGCATGCATGCATACATACATACATACACATACACACATGCATACAGACATACATACACACATACATACATACATGCAAACATACATACATACATACATACAAACATACAAACAAACATACAGACAGACAGACAGACAGACAGACATACAGACATACAAACATACATACGTACATACATACATACATACATACATACATGCATGCATGCATGCATACATACATGCATGCATGCATGCATGCATGCATGCATGCATGCATGCATACATACATACAGACACACATACATACATACATGCATACCTACATGCATGCATGCATGCATGCATACATACATACACATACACACATGCATACAGACATACATACACACATACATATATACATGCAAACATACATACATACATACATACATACATACATACATACATACATACATACATACATGCACACATGCATACACACATACATACATACATACATGTATACATGTGTGCATACATTCATACATACATACATACATACATACATGGGTACCGACATCTATATATTCATACACACGAGCACACACACACACATCTATATATATATATATATATATATATATATATATATATACATATATGCATATAAATACATACACACATGTATACATACATGCATACTGTATACATACATGCATACATGCATATATACGTGCGTACATGCATGCATCCATATCTACCGACGTACATACAGACAGACGTGCATACATACAGCCGCACCTACATGTCATACAATAACATACCATAACATAACGTCACATATCATGGCATAGCATAATATAGCATGCAGAAGCATGCATATATGTACATGTGTGTACCTACATATGTACATACATGCATACATGCATGCATGCATGGATGCATGCACGCACGCATGCATGCATACCTACCTACATACATGCATACATGCATGCATGCATGCGTGTATACAGAGATACATACATATACACATACATGCATGCATACAGACAGACAGACAGACGACACATGAAACAAAGCCTGTGCCGATCAGGCGGCGCCCCAGAACGGGCCTAGGTTGTGGACCAGAGGCCTCTCGCAGATGTGCATTAAGGTTTATTGGGACGTCTCTCAGAGGCCCGTTTGGGGCATGCTGGGGGTCTCCTGGGTGCTCCTTGGGGGCCTCTTGGGGCCTCTTGGAGGCCTCCTGGGGGCCCCTTTGGGGCCTCTTCTTTTTTTTCCTTCTGCTACTTAACCGCATCCCTTTAACGGGTGCCAGGATGCTCTGTTGTGGAATAGTACAAAACCAACGAAACCTAAGACCCCGTCTCACCATGCGAACTGCACCCGACGAGCTGGGATGAGCCTCCACTGCTGATCTGGGTTGTTTTTCCACTTCTTCTGCTTGACGGCTCCAAAGCCGTTCTTGCCCCCATTGCGGTCGCAATCTGGGTCAACATGAGTGAACAAACTACGCTGAGTTTTCACATTCTCGATGATAAAGGGGCGCCTCATACGCTCATTTAGCGTGGTCTCGAGCTCCCCCTGAACACGCCGCATAAACGCATTTGCCTGCTCATTTACTGTGGTCTCAAGGTTTGTCTGTGCGGAGAAACGGGCAAGGGCTTCGATTGTACGGTCATGGATCGCCTTTTCGAAGTCATTCTCGAAAGAAGTCTTCTGGAGGGCGAACGCAAGTCCACTGTCGTTCAAGAGCTTCAACTGCTCAGCCGCATTAGCCACGAGCTTCGCCTCGAAGTCAGTAAAGAGCTTGGTCAATTTACCTTCCATGATCTCAAAGTGTGCACACTTGGCCGCGAGGCTGGTTGTCAAGCCATACTTGTCGGTGGCCTCGCGAAAGTGTTCCACATGCTGCAGCGAGAACTTGTCGACCTTCTCCTTCTTGAGGTTGTCAACTTCGAAGGTAAGCTGGATGACCTTCTTTTCCAGAACGTCGATCTTCTCCTCCATGATGGTCATGAGGCCTTTGAAAAGTTCCATCGGACGTTCCATCTGATACTCGTCAATGGTGGTCATGATGCCTTGAAGCCTTCCCGATCCACGATGTTGGGTAGACACGGGATAGCGATGGGTCCCCTCGTGGCAACTTTGAGCCTGAACTTGAGCCAAAATGGCTACGGAGCCTCTTGGGAGCCTCTTGGGGCTTCCTGGGGGCCTCTTGGGCCAAGGCTCGAAATGTTTTAAGTTAGTTCTCCCCCTCTGGGAACCCCCTTGGGCCCGTCCTGGGGCTCGCTTGGGCCATCTTGGGGTCCTCCTGGGCCGTCTTGAGCCCTCCTTGGGCCGTCCTGGAGCTCTCTTAGGGGCCTCCTGGGCCGTCTTGGAAGTCTCTTGGACCGTCGTGGACACTGCGAAAGCCCACGATCTGTTTATGCTTACCTGCACCCCTCCTCAGACAGCTCTACTGGGCATCGTTTCTGGATGGGCTGGTGGGGAAATGCGATGCGTCAAGAATTCGGAATCTCACAGAAAACTCTCAAGCGTTTTTGGGGCGCTGGGGAGCATCCCTATCGGCCGCGCCTCGCCGAGAGCTCCGCTCGAAGACACCAGAGTCGTCCAGAACGGACGCTGAAGGCCTGCGTCACGGCGGAGAAATCCAGCACCGCGAAGAGAACACGCAACCCACTGATATTATCTCACCGTCGATTCCCCAGGAAAGACACCAAATGAGAAGACGACGTTGACAAAGCGGGGCAACATGATCCGCCGGCCCCCTTGTGGGGCCACCAGGCTGTAGGAGCGAGGTTCGCAGTTTCCTGTACCAGTTGTAGCCTGTAGTTTCCAGTGTTACAGTTCTGCTTCTTGCTGGTTACTGTAACTAGTTGACTTATTGCTGGTTACTCTAACTAGTTGATTGACCGCGCGAGGGGGGGGGGCCCAAAGTGGCATTTTAGCGTCTCCTGGGCGCGTTGTCTGAATTGCTGGGGGGGCTCGAAATCGACACCCCTCACGCAGATCCGCGGAGTCAGGGTCCAAAAACACAGGGGATTTGCCACATTTCTGAAATTCGGCGCCACCCCTCACGCAGATCCGCGGGGTCAGGGTCCAAAAACACATGGGATTTGCCACATGTTTGAAATTCGGTGCCACCCCTCACGCAGATCCGCGGGGTCAGGGTCCAAAAACACATGGGATTTGCCACATTTTTGAAATTCGGTGCCACCCCTCACGCAGATCCGCGGGGTCAGGGTCCAAAAAAACAAGGGATTTGCAAAAAAACAAGGGATTTGCAACATTTCTGAAATTCGGTGCCACCCCTCACGCAGATCCGCAGGGTCAGGGTCAAAAAACACAAGGGATTTGCCACATTTCTGAAATTCGGTGCCACCCCTCACGCAGATCCGCGGGGTCAGGGTCCAAAAACACAAGGGATTTGCCACATTTCTGAAATTCGGCGCCACCCCTCACGCAGATCTGCGGGGTCAGGGTCCAAAAACACAACGGGTTTGCCACATTTCTGAAATTCGGTGCCACCCCTCACGCAGATCAGGGTCCAAAAACACAACGGGTTTGCCACATTTCTGAAATTCGGTGCCACCCCTCACGCAGATCCGCGGGGTCAGGGTCCAAAAACACAGGGATTTGCCACATTTCTGAAATTCGGTGCCACCCCTCACGCAGATCCGCGGGGTCAGGGTCCAAAAACACAGGGGATTTGCCACATTTCTGAAATTCGGTGCCACCCCTCACGCAGATCCGCGGGGTCAGGGTCCAAAAACACAGGGGATTTGCCACATTTCTGAAATTCGGTGCCACCCCTCACGCAGATCCGCGGGGTCAGGGTCCAAAAACACAGGGGATTTGCCACATTTCTGAAATTCGGTGCCACCCCTCACGCAGATCCGCGGGGTCAGGGTCCAAAAACACATGGGATTTGCCACATTTCTGAAATTCGGTGCCACCCCTCACGCAGATCCGCGGGGTCAGGGTCCAAAAACACATGGGATTTGCCACATTTCTGAAATTCGGTGCCACCCCTCACGCAGATCCGCGGGGTCAGGGTCCAAAAACACAAGGGATTTGCCACATTTCTGAAATTCGGTGCCACCCCTCACGCAGATCCGCGGGGTCAGGGTCCAAAAACACAGGGGATTTGCCACATTTCTGAAATTCGGCGCCACCCCTCACGCAGATCCGCGGGGTCTGTGATTTCCGCTCACTCCCCGATCCTTTCCTGCCCCTGCTCTTGCTGCTCTCACCCTTTCTCCCGCTGCCTGTTTCGGTTCGAAATTTATACTAGGGCCCTTGGCCTTAGAGCTACGCAGATTGATTCGCCGCGCGATCATTCGACAAAACGATATCAGCGATATCCGACCCTGCGGGTCTTCCATATCACAGTGGCAGCTTGGAGCGAGGCTCGCTGCCCCGGCCTTCGGGCCTTTCATATTCCACGACGACGTCTGCGACTCGTCTGCCCACGGAATCGACGGCCAGCGCCGTCCAGCTCTGCCGCCGCGCGGTGTTCATCTTCACGTTCGTGATCAGCGCCGTCAGCGACAGCGCAGAGCCCAACGCCTACATCCCCTGCCAGCTCTCTGCCTCGGCAAGCGCCGACATCCCGAACACCTTCTCCCACGCCAGCGTCTGCGACGCCAGCGCCTACCCCTACGAGTTCAGCGACAGCGTCAGCGACGCCAGCACCTGCCTCTACAAGTTCAACACCGTATGCGACAGCACCAGTGACGTAAGCGACTTCACCGGAACCCTACCCTCAACATCGGCAAGCGCCGAGATCCCCTACAGCCTATCTTCTACATCGGCAAGCGCCGACATCTTCAGCATCAGCGCCGTCAGCGACAGCGACAAGCCCAACGCCTACATCCCCTACCAGCTTATCGACACGGCAGGCGCCGACATCGATTACGGCATCGAGTTTGATTTCAATTCCATTTCGTATTTTGGTATTCCTTACAGTTCATTCGTAGACAAAATGACGGAGTTCAATCATAACCAGTCAGTGATACCAAGCTGGAATGGAGATCCAGCGAAGTGGCGAGATTACAAGCAAGAAGTTAAATTGTGGAAGCTCAGCGAGAACCTGGAAGTGACACAAAGCTTGGCATCGAAGTTAGTCTTGAGGTTGACGGGCACCGCCAGATCGGCTGCACTCAACATGACGGAGCAGGAACTCCACCCGCCGCCGGACGCCGACATTGAGGAGGCAAATTAGAGGAAGCGCGATCGGAACCAGAAGGGCATCGAGAATGTGCTGAAGCATCTCGAGACAAACCTAGGCCAGCAGAAGCCGGCACAGAAGGGAGAGACGCTAGAGAAGTTTTTCGAGTCGACTCAGCATCATCGCCGCCGTGGAGAACGCATGACGGACTGGCTCGTGCGATTCGAAGCGGGACTACAACAACTACGCAAGAACGAGGTGGACCTCACTACGCTTGACGACGTGGCCGGCTGGTTCCTGCTGCGCAAGGCTCGGCTCACGGCCGAGCGCCGGGAGCGCGTCGTAGGCAACTTGCCGGACGAGCATTACTCATTTCAGCGCATCAGGGGCCTGCTGGTGCGCATGTTTCCTGATATCCATACGTCGGAACGGCATGCCAGCTTGCCGTCACGACCGTGGCCGCAGCGATCAAACAGTAGTTGGCAGCGCTCATCGCCAAGCCGAGCGCGTTCAGCCAACGTCGCCGACGAGCCAGAGGACGAGCACGAGGACTCGGAGGACGGCGATGACAACGACACGGAGGCAGACGTCCAGGACATCGTTCGCCAGGAGCTCGAGGCTTTCAGCGCCGAGCTGGAGCAGTCCAACTACGACCTCGGCGAGGTGTTCGACAGGGACGACTCTGCCAAGGTGGAGGCCGCCGCGGCGGAGCTCGCCGCGATTCCCGAAGCCATGGCGACCATACGGTCGGCCCGGGAGGCCATCAAGGGCCGCGGGAAGGCATCGCCCAAGCGCCGACCCGCGGGCAAGCTACAGGGCCGCGTGGACCAACGCAAGAAGAACTCCAAGTGCTGGGACTGCGGCGAGGCGGGGCACTGGACCGGTGACAAGGAGTGCCCGACACCAGGCGCTCGGAAGTTCGCCCCGAATGCCAAGCAGAAGGGCGGAGGACGAGGCGGCGGAGGTCGCTCGCACCGCCGGGCCAACATCACCGAGCAGGTCCACGATCAGAACCACGTGGAGTTCGGCGACGAGGAGGTGATTCTTCATCCAGAAGGTCTGGTCACTCCGCCACCCGAGACCCTGGTCTCCGAGCGCGTGGTGCCCGACTTGCCCACCGTAAACGCCACCAACGCCGGCGAGAAGCCCAACGACGACGGTGTCGGCGTGATCGACACTGCCTGCCTGTTCTGCGTTGGCGGGCTCAGCTGGTACAAGCAGTACAAGGAGAAGCTCACCAAGATGGGTCTGGCCGACCAGATCCTGGAGGAGCCCGAGAACGAAGTCTACAAATTCGGGAACGGCGGCACGCTCCCGAGCAAGCTGCGCGTCACAGCCCCACTCGTGCTGTGCGGACGCGATGGCCGCATAGTGTTCAGCGTCGTGGATAGCCCCACGCTCGGCCTGCTCATCGGCCGGGACTTCATCCAGCCGAGCAAGATCGACATCTCGCTCTGGAGGGAGCAGATCCGCATCGGGAACCATTCCCAGAAGCTCATCACGAGCAGCGCGGGACATCCCGCGATCGACCTCCACCCGGAGGACTGGCTCGCCATCAAGGGCGCGGGCCACGAGTTCGGACCGAAGGCTGTCGGTACCAAGGCCATCGCCAAGAAGCCAGCCCCGAAGCCCACGGTCAACCTCACTACGAAGGCGAGCAACCTGCTCGAGAACATCACGAGGCTCATCCCCAAGAAGGAGCTCAACGTACCGAGGCGACTTCAACAGCGACGCGGTGGCAGCTCAAGGCTCATGGCCGCCGTGAGCTCTGCGTTGGTCTGCTGTTCGACGGCGGTCGCGCCGCCGACGTTTGCTACAACAGCGATTTCGCCTACTACCTGCATCGCTTAGTCCCTCGACGACTGCGTGGCCTGCGGCACCAAGTCCTACACAGACTGTTGCCACCTCGGGTTCTGCTCCGAGTGTGTTTTCGGCAACTCGGTCACGCTGGACATCAAGAACGACATCGAGCCGAAGGAGGTCAACATCGTGGAGGAAGAGCAGATGAAGGCACGTCAGCTCAAGAAGGGGACGAAGCTGCAGCTGACCGCCGGCAAGCGGTCGGCCATCGTCACCAACAAGAGCGGCGTCCAGCCGCACACGGTCAGCCAGGCGCTCAAGGCAGACCTGGCCAAGTCAACTACGAGCTCGAGCGAAATCTCGAGCAACACCACTATCCTGCACGAGTGGTGCTGCAACCCCGACAGCAAGCTCAGCGCGAAGTGGACCGAGAGTGGAAGAGCTGATGTACGTTGCGGTCTTCCTGGATACGACCTTTCTCGGAAGCCCATCGTCGAGAAGCTCGAGGGCAAGATCCGGAAGAACCTGCGGAAGGGCCAGAGCGCACGGGTCCACGCCGCATTTCCATGCACGCCCTGGACCGCGCTGCAGCGCATCATCCTGAAGATCGACCCCGGCAAGGCCGAGAAGCTGGAGAAGGATCGGAAGCATTCCGCGAGGATGATCGACCTTTTCCTGAAGTCAATGAGCCGCCTGCGGAAGGAGTTCGGCAGCCAGCTCGCGGTCTCCTTCGAGTGGCCGCGCTACTGCGACGGCTGGGACCAGAAGAAGAACTACACCGCGAAGAAGCTGAAGGACCAGCTCCCGCGCATCATTGATTTCGACGGCTGCGCCTACGGCCTGCAGACAAAGAAGGGGGGCGCGATCAAGAAGCCGTGGAGGATCATCACCGACCACTACGGGATCGACAACTCGCTGCACAAGCTCTGCGACGGCCTACACAAGCACGTCGAGGCCCGCGGCAAGCTTGCCAAGGACAGCGAGAACTACACCGACAAGCTCGTCGCCGCGCTGGTCAAGCAGCTTCGCAAGACGAGCAAGACCGAGCACCGCGAGGCAAACCCCGCGGAACAAGCGAGACGGAGAGCCGCGAGAAGGACAGTGCCTGCCCCGGCAGCCCCTGCCGAGCCAGCCTTAACGGCAGCGGAGGAGCGGACGCTCAAGTCCGCCATATTGCAGCTCCACGTCAACACGGGGCACCCTGCCAACGACGCGCTGGCCCAGGCTATCCGAGTGACGGGTGGATCCCAAAGAGCGGTCGAGATGGCTCTCAACCTGTACTGCGAAATCTGCGCCGCCCATCAGCGACCCCTACCACACCTACCTGGGAGAATCAAGCTAGATAGGGATTTCAACGACTCCATCGGAGTGGATTTGTTCATTCTTGCCGACTACGCCGGCAACCAGTTGATTTTCCTCAATGTGGTCGACCTCGCTTCTGGATTTACCTTATGTGGTACAGTTTCTTCGAGACACCCTTCGGTTGTATTCGCGAGGCTTTTGCAGATTTGGATTACACCGTTTGGGGCACCACAACGGGTACTTTTCGATGGAGGAGGCGAGTTTGAGAGGGAGTTCTCGAAGGAACTCGAGGACATGGGCTGCCGCCTTATGACTACTGCCGCGGCTACGCCGCAACAGAACGCCACCGTGGAAAGGCACGGCGGCATGTGGAAGGTCCACGCCAGGAAGCTGATCGACCAGTTCAGCATCAGGTTCGACCAGCCCGCGAACGCCCACAAGATCCAGTGGCTGCTCGCCGCTGTCTGCTGGGCTATGAACAGCTCAGTCAATGCCAGTGGGTATTCACCGGCACAGTGGGTACTCGGACGCGGCCTTCAACTACCCTACTGCCTGCTGGACAACGCTGGGAGGCTCTCGCTACACGAGAGGGTGGTCTCCGACAAGCCCTTCTCCGAGAGGATTGCCATCATGAAGGCCGCCCAGACGTCTATCCAGCATCTGCGTTTCAACCAGTCCCTATCCCGGGCTTTACTCGCACGATCGCGCGCGGATGGAGCTCAGCACGCGTCGGATGTCTACCAGACGGGGGACCAGGTATACTACTGGAGGGGGAACGGCAAGCCCAAGCGCGAGTGGGCTTTGCAGTGGCACGGACCAGGCATCATCATCGGCTTCGAGGGCACATCGAACGTATGGGTCAGCCACCGCTCCACCACCGTCAAGGTCAACCGAGGACATTTACGACACGCTACTGCCTCAGAGCTCGTGCCCTGGGGACAGGTGCTCAACGCCATGAACGGCAACCAGCCACCACCACCGCCAGGACAACCTCCAGCTGACCAACCCCCACCTCCTGACGGACCACGGCCACCAGGACCAGGAGGAGGAGACGAAAGACCACCACATGAGGGAAGAGACGGCGGTGGAGGCGGATTACCACCATCAGATCAAGGAGGAAATGGAGATACGTTCATCGACCTCACGGGCGAAACGCCGAAGAAACGCCCGCGAATACAAAAACGTTCCGCCAGCACTACCACCTCCGCCAACGGGTATCGTGCAGCACAACTCCGGGAACATCGAAGATACCCCACACAATCGCCGCGCTCATGCTACTTTTGAATGGATTCGCCGACGGCAAGGAGATGAAGAATATACGACAAGTGGGGGCGCCTCAGGCAGCGGTTCAGCACCAGCACCTTCGGGAGGAGACCTTCCCGCGCTGCCCGCGCCTGTTTCTGACTCAGCTGCTGCTGCGGACCCCGCCCTGGCTCAAATACCAGCCCAAGAAGATCCAGCTCGCGCTGCAGATCCAGCTCCAGAACTCGCCGTGCAACCAGAAGTACACGACGAACAGCCTGAAGAACGCGATTGAGTACGACTACCACCACCACGAGCTAGACGCACAGAAGCTGATGGACATTCATCGGATGCCAACAGCTCCGGATCCGAAGGGCTACGCAACTGGAGCAAGGCCGCGGAGGAGGAAGTTCGCAGGGAAGCCCTTGCCCGCAGACCACAATATCCTGAAGGACAACGCGGCAACAAGGCTCAGCGCCAAGCTCAACAAGAGGACGCACCTCGCGCACTTCAACGCGACAGGCTCGACCAGACAGACGACCGCAGCAAAGCCACCAAGCGCAAGGAGTTCTTGGAGTCTCAAGGACGACCTACCCAAGTGCTTCAAGAGGCCAAAAGACACGCTCAGGACCGACCTCTACTTGGACAACTATTTCAAGGTCAGCGACGACGAGTTGCACTCGACCATTCGGCTCCGAGAGGTCATGCTCACCGGGAAGGCCGCTGCTAAGGAGATCAAGTACGACAAGCTCTCCAACAAGGACAAGAAGCTCATGGACACGGCCATGAAGGTCGAGTGGTCCAAGTGGACCGAGTTCGGGGCCGACAAGAAGCTGCCGCCCAAGGAGCTGAAGGAGATCCTCAAGCGACACCCTGGAATACGACCAGTCGGTACCCGCTGGGTGCTCACGCAGAAGGCCGCCAACCTCATGAAGGCCCGCCTCGTCGTCCAGGGCTGCCAAGAGGACAAGTCCCAGATCCGCACGGACGCGCCGACCGGGTCAAGGGACGCGCTTTACCTCACGCTTGCTGCCGCCGCCCAGCTTGACTGGGACCTCACGTCGCACGACGCGATGACGGCCTACCTGCAGTCGGGCAACATCGAGAGGCTGCTACTGCTACGCATGCCAGCCAAGAACCCGCCGCAAGGCACACTGCCCGGCGAGATCGCGATGGCGACCGGCGCCATCTACGGCACCCGAGATGCAGGACGCCAGTGGTACCTCTACGCCCAGAAGGTGTTCCAGGAGCACGGCCTCATCGAGAGCAAGCTCGAGAAGGGCCTTTACTACTTCTACGACGAAAAGGGCTCGCCGCCATGATCCACTCCCACGTGGGCGACTTTCTCATCGCCCAGCGCGGCAACTCTAGCGAGTGGAAGCGAGTCATTAGCTCCTTGCAGAAGAAGCTGCACCTCAAGAAGGTAGAGGGCATCATCAAGTACTGCGGCCGGACCATCAACAAGACCAACGAGGAGTTCCGCATTACCCAGGCGACGGCCGCCGCCCAGGTGGATTTCATCGAGCTCAACGCCCAACGCGGACGATCACCAGAAGATCGGCTTACCACCTCGGAGGTCTCGGGATATCGCCACACGCTCGGTCAACTGCTTTGGCTCGCAATACAGACGCGAGTGGACATCGCCTGCCCGGTGAGCCTTGCAGCTCGCCGCACCAACACCGCCACCGTGGCCGACGCCAAGACGCTGAACAAGACCGTCGCTTACGTGCACGGGTCCGCCGACTTCGCCATCGTCATCAAGCGCAACATCATCGACCTGCGCACCTGCACCATTATCTGCTTCAGCGACGCGGCCTTCGCCAACGTGGACGGGGTGAAGAGCCAGTGGGGCATGGCGATTGGGCTAACTCACAAGCCACGGGACGTCGTGGCTGGACGATATGACTTGTGCCTGCCCGTGGCCTGGCATTCGGGCACGGTCAAGCGATCCGTGAAGTCGACGCTGGCCGCCGAGGGCTACGCCACCCTGGAGGGCGCCGAGTCGAGTACTTGGTTCGGCCAGCTACTCACGGAGGCCTACAACCCGAAGAAGACGCTCAAGCAGATCGACGACCTCAGCACCAAACGATCCGGGGAGATCTACAGCGACAGCAACGGCCTGGTTACGCACATCAAGTCTGACGTGGGCCAATCCACCGACAAGCGGTTCCGCATCGTCGCATCGATGATTAAGGAGACGGTGCACCCCAACAGCCAGCTGAAGCTCTCGTGGATACCTACGTGGAGTATGGTCGCCGACGCGCTCACCAAGATCATGGAGACCGGAGTGCTCCTCGCTTTCTTCGGGGCCAAGAAGCACAACTTTGGCACCAGGCAACCGCACGCCGCCATGCTTGCCTCAGTGCTGATGACATGTCTCGGACGCGTGAAGGCACAGCCTACCTCGCAGGAGATATCATATTGGGTCTGCTACATGACATTCATCGCGATGCTCAGTGGAATCATGATCGGGTTTACATTGTTCGCAGCGCTGTGGTTTGTGATGCGAAGAGAGATATTTGGGTCAGGCGACCCCAATCCCATTCAGATCGGGACCATCAACAACACCAGCAACGAGTCCAAGGCTGACGACACCGGGCACGCGGACAGCCCCTTGCCCGGAGTATATCCAGGATGGGATGGACGATACCTTGGACGCCGCAACAACGCACCGCCTACCATTCCCGAAGACGCCGACGGAGATGTCCACATGGAGCCGCCGACGATTGCCGCTGCAGCCCAGAGTTCATCATCAGCAAGCGGATCGGCAGCGCCAGCCGCGCCGCCATCATCACCGGACAGCTTCGTGCCACCATCGCCACAGGGAGCGAGTTCTGCGCCATCATCGCCGATGACGGTTCACAGTTCTTCGTCAGCCAGCGTGGTTTCGTGGAACGGATCAACGCCAACGGTTTCGCCGTTGGAGATGAACGCTTGTGTGATCGCCGAGCACAACATACGCGTGGGACACAACCCACACAGCGTCTACGTGACCTGCAGGACGTGCCGGAAGCACGCGTCATGGCTTCGCCGGAATCACATGATCCACGAGCCCAACTTTTCGAAGATGCACAACAGCCTGCGCTGGGACTTGCAAAACAGATGGAGGCAGCTTCAAGGGTTGCCCGGCAACGCGAAGATGCAGAAGAAGATTTCGTGATGCAAGCCGCCGCTCTGTGCCGCCGCTCTGCTCCGTTTTGCTAGCTTGTTTTTTTTACACCTGGCGCCACATCGTGTGGCAGACTACGTTAGTCCGCATTGTTTTGATTGTGGAGCTGCCGCGCTCGGCACCCACAGCCCGTTCGAAGCTTCATTCAGTGTGCACAGTTGTTTTTGCAATGTGGTGACGACCACACTATTCAGACCTTATCTCGATAAGATAGCGTTCTTTTTGAGCCTTGTCGCATCGCGATCGGACTCGCGCTGCTGCTCGCCTGAGAATTTATTTGTTTCTTGCCGGTGCGTGTAGCAGCACCCGTTAAATGCCCAGAGGCAGCCGGATAGCATGCCGATAAGGCCGTTTGCCTGTGTTCTGGTGGAGATGCTGCGCCCAGCACCCACCGCGGTGTGTGTCAGCGCTTGCTCTCTCAGCGAAGCGCCCTGCCTAATGTAGTGAGCTGCGATCGGTGATCGTCGCTCGACGGCGCCGCGAGCGCCGATCAGGAGGAGTGTGATTTCCGCTCACTCCCCGATCCTTTCCTGCCCCTGCTCTTGCTGCTCTCACCCTTTCTCCCGCTGCCTGTTTCGGTTCGAAATTTATACTAGGGCCCTTGGCATTAGAGCTACGCAGATTGATTCGCCGCGCGATCATTCGACAAAACGATATCAGCAATATCCGACCCTGCGGGTCTTCCATATCACAGGGTCAGGGTCCAAAAACACAGGGGATTTGCCACATTTCTGAAATTCGGTGCCACCTCTCACGCAGATCCGCGGGGTCAGGGTCCAAAAACACAAGGGATTTGCCACATTTCTGAAATTCGGTGCCACCCCTCACGCAGATCCGCGGGGTCAGGGTCCAAAAACACAGGGATTTGCCACATTTCTGAAATTCGGTGCCACCCCTCACGCAGATCCGCGGGGTCAGGGTCCAAAAACACATGGGATTTGCCACATTTCTGAAATTCGGTGCCACCCCTCACGCAGATCCGCGGGGTCAGGGTCCAAAAACACAGGGGATTTGCCACATTTCTGAAATTCGGTGCCACCCCTCACGCAGATCCGCGGGGTCAGGGTCCAAAAACATAGGGGATTTGCCACATTTCTGAAATTCGGTGCCACCCCTCACGCAGATCCGCGGGGTCAGGGTCCAAAAACACAGGGGATTTGCCACATTTCTGAAATTCGGTGCCACCCTTCACGCACATCCATCGCAAGGCGTGGTAACCCAAACTGCGAGAACTCCCTCGGCCCTTTAATCGCAAGGTGTGGTAACCAAGCCCGTAAACCATACACGTCTTACCAATCGCCAGGTGTGGTAACCCCTCTTGTGATCAGTTGGTTTTGCTGATTGCGAATCGGCATCACATGAAGTTTCGATACTGCTTCACGACAGCGCCAAGGCCTCATGACTTAGTTCTTCCATGGCCCATTATCCGAGAGAGGGGGCCGGCGGCAGGGGGCGAAGCCCTTACGGATTTCTCGAGTATGTGCCGAAGCGCCGTACCAAGGCTGGCGCATGGCGTCTTGCTCGATCGGTTACTCAGGGAGGCCGTTTCGTGCCAAATCACTACGCTCTGGACCGCACGGATAAACGCGGCGGAAGACTCTGCAGCCCAAATGTCATTATTCATTATGGGGGAAATCTCGAAAAGGATACGGTCGCCCGAGTCTTCTGCAGGTGCTTTACACGAGGCTGTTGGACGTCGCAGCATGTTGGGCTCGGCCTTCCCATCCCTTGACCTGACTCCAAGGGGTTCGGATGGCGCCGCCGCCCCAAAAAAAGGGAGGGCCCCTGAGGTGGCCTGACGCTTCGTGAGAGCATGTAGAAACGATCCAGGCCGCCAACAAATTTGGCTCGCGGATCCCTATGCTTACGTGCGCTACTCACATCGCCTCGTCTGAACAAGGTGGCCCCAAACAGCCCAAGACAGCATCGAAAGATTCTGAGCAACACTCCAACGGGCTTCAAAACACGAGCACTGCGGAGCCGCGAGGCTGTCGGAAGTGGCAAGAAGCCTTGAAATATGCGGGCGCAAGGCGCAAAACTTTTCAAGGAAGAGCGGGAGAAAACTACACATAATTGCGTCCTACGTTACCATTCCTGGCCAAAGCTGTCGCCTGTACCGTGTTCGCGCACTCTGAAGCTCAACATCCCCGTCCACCCATTGACTATCCCATTCCAGCCCAGCAGCGGGCCTTGCAGTCAAGGAAATGTGCTTCACCAACAAGTCTAATCGTGTCCACACATATCCACCTGGGTGTGCCGATTCTTGGAGGGAAGCTAAAAGGATGAGAGAATGGCGGGCGCCCGCAAGATTCCGCCTGCATGATTCCTACTCCCCCATACTTCTCATCTTCCTCCTCCTCCTCCTCCTCCTCCTGATCCTCCTCCCACTCCGCATCCTTGTCATGTTCATGCTTTTGCTCCTGCTCGGGCGTCTGTTCATCATCGTCGGAATGCTTACAATCGATGTCGTCATCATCATCATCATCATCATCATCATCATCAGCATCAGCATCAGCATCAGCATCATCATCATCACCACCACCACCATCATCATCATCATCATCACCATCATCAGCATCAGCATCATCATCACCATTAGTAGCATTACAATCATCAACGTCAGCATCATCATCAGCATCATCAGCATCACCATGACCAACACCAGCACCATCACCATCGTAACCATCATCATCATCATCAGCATCATCATCATCATCATCAGCGTCATCAACAACAGCATCATCATCCTCACCATCATCCTCAGCATCATCATCGGCGGCGTCATCGTCGTCGTCGTCAACATGAACATCTCCATCACAATCATGTCCGCATCATCGTCAGCCTCATCAACCTAATTCGCACCACCCGAGGCTGTAAGCATGCCGAAACAGTTTTTTCCCCTCCAAACCGAACCGAACAAGTTTCAAAACTTGACGCCGACCAGGAAAGAACCTCCTCTCCAAACCGCACCGAACCAAAACAAACCAGACCGAACCGATGCCGCATTAGGCGCTCTATGAGCCTCCCGATACGCACTGCCAGCCCGGAGGGTGCGGTGCGCAAAGGGGGTGCGCACCAGGAACTGCGCACAGGGGGGTGCGGACCCGGGGGTGCGCACCAGGGGTGCGGACCGGGGGGTGCGCACCTGCAAAGGGTGCGCACCGGAGGGTGCGCACCGGGAGGTGTGAACGGGGAATGCGCACTGGGGCGTGGACCAGGGGGCGCGCACCGGGAGGTGCACACTGGGGGGTGCGCACTGGGGGGTACGCACGGGGAGGTGCGCACCAGGCGGAGTGCGCGCCGAGGGGTGCGCACAGGGGGGTTGCGCACACGGAGGGCGCACCAGGGGGTGCGCAACAGGGGGTGCGCACTGGGGGGGGTGGACCAGGGGTGCGCACTCGGGGGTGGACCCGGGGGCGCGCACCCGTGGGTGCGGACAAACGAGCGCGCACCGAGTGGCGCGGACCCGGGGTTGCGCACCCCAGAGTGCACCAGGGGTGCGCACCAGGCGGTGCGGTGCGCACCGAGGGGTGCGCACCGAGAGGTGCGGACTGCAGAGCAGGGGTGCGGACCTGGGTCTGCGCACCGAGAGGTGTGCGCACCTGTGGGTGCGCACTGGGGGGTGTGCACCGGGCGGCGCGCACCGCGGTGCGCGCCGGGCTGCGCACGCTGGGGGGTGCGCACCGAGGGGTTGCGGCCTCGGGGGTGCGGACCAGGGGTGCGGCCCCCGTGTACGCTGGGGGTGTTCTGGCCGAGCTCGCCACATCCGAACACCACATCCGAACCAGACCGAGCCCGAAGGGAAAAAATACCGAACCGAACCGAACTGGACGGGGAGGTTCACATCGACGAAACGAACCGAACCGAACCAGACGGATGACGACCCCGAACCAATGTTCGGAGCGAACTGAAGGCACTTCAGATCCTAACCGAACCGAACCGAGCCAGAACCGTCCTGTCAGTGTCAGCTCAGCAGCAGCATCGGCATCATCGGCATCATCGGCATCATCATCATCATCATCATCATCATCATCATCATCATCATCATCATCAGCAGCATCATCATCATCATCATCATCATCATCATCATCATCATCACCATCATCATCATCACCATCATCATCATAATCGTCATAATCGTCATCATAATCATCAACATGATAATGAACATCATCATCATCATCAGCAGCAGCAGCAGTAGCATCAGCATCAGCATCACCAGCATCATCATAATCATCAGCATCATCATCGTCGTTGTCGTCGTCGTCCTTGTCGTCGTCGTCATCGTCATCGTCATCGTCATCGCCATCGCCATAATCATCATCATCATCATCATCATCACCACCATCATCATCATCATCATCACCACCACCACCACCACCACCACCACCACCACCACCACCACCTCTCTCCTCCTCCCACAAGACCATACATGCGTCCGAGCGCTAATATCATGCCCATATGTATCCTCCCTTTATGCCTCCTCACCATAATCCTTCATGCGTTGATACAGTGCTCCCGCAGGTCACAAGGGCGCTAAGACGGCCCCAAGAGTCCCCAAAAGCGTTCCAAGAGGGCCCCAAGAGGCGATGTTTCTGGCTCCGACGGGGTATGCAAATCAACGCAAATCCTTTTCTGTTCGATTGAGTCCAGGATCGGCCTAGGAGGGCCCCGATGGCCCCAAGAAGGCCCCAAGAGAGCCCTAACAGAGCCCCAAGGGAGCCCCAAGAGAGCCCCAAGAGTGCCCCAAGGGCCTCCAAAATGGCCCCGAAAGGTCCCCAAGATGGTCCAAATAAGCGTCCAAGAGGCTCCCATATCGAAGGGTCCGCGAGGGTATGTATGATCCAGGATTGCCCCCCCCTCCCCTTCAATGCATATGGGATCGAACCCCCCCCCCTCCAGGCTGGATGGGTACGCCCGTGAGCCTCGCGAAGGCCTCGCGCATTGGATTGTTCCCCCTCCGACCCTGTGGCCGTGGCCCTGTGGGCGTGGCGTGGTGGAGCGTGTCGGTGCAAACCCCCCCGCCATCCCCCTGTGGGTGTGGGGTGGTTCGTCATCGTCGACGTCATTGTCGTCGTCGTCATCGCCCTCGTCGTCGTCGCCCGTCGTCCGTCGACCGTCATCCGTCGTCCATCGTCCGTCGTCCGTAGTCCGTCGTCGTCGTCGTCGTCGTCGCGGCGGCGGCTGCGGCGAGGTGGCGTTGGCGTCGGCGTCGGCGTCGACGTCTGCTTCAGCGCCAGCGTCGGCGTCGGCAACGTCGTCCCCTATCCCATCCTGGGACCCATCGCATCTGGAGGGGTTGCCTGTGAACTCTCGACCCGGAATCATGTATGATTGACTACTTGGTCTGATCAGGCTAGCCCCGAGCTTCGGCTTAACGGGTGCCCCCTTCTTTGTTTCACGCGAAGCATGCAGAATCCCAATAGTTCTCTGGGCGTCAGAATGGGGGGGCCGAACGGCTTTACACCGTCCCTCGGTGCGTGGCTGAACTGGGACTCCGAGGCGTGAATTCTGCTTACTGACATCGTCCTCGCCCGCGACCCGCCCGCGACCCGCCCGCGACCCGCCCGCGACCCACCCGCGACCCACCCCGCGATCCCCCCGACCAACCCCGCGACCCACCCGCGATCCCCCCGCGACCCACCCGCGACCCACCCACATTGCTTTGACGAAAATTCAGCGCCTGCGGCGGGCAGTATGTGCAATGTGTGGAAAAATCGGCGCCTGCGGCGGACTTCTTTAGAGTCTCGCAAACTGCCGATGACCCCGCCGCTCCCTCACTCGTATCCGCAACTGCGGAAGCTATGGTCACTGCTCCATGTTAATCACCCCTCCCCCCTCCGCCAACCGACCGGCGACAACCTAACACAATGCGGGCAATCCACCGGCTTCCCCCGTTAAAAACAATGCAAAGTGCACTTCGTGGCAAAATAATGGGTCATGTTCGGAAGTCCCGCGAGCACGTTGCATTGCCATTGACACGGACAGCGGGGCTGCCCGCGTATGGCCTGCTGTCCGCAGGGCCACCTCAAGACTCACTGTATTTCGCGGCTAAATCTGGACCATGCGCGGGCATCCCGCGATCACTGTGCATTGGTTTTTGATACGGACGGCGGGAGGGCTGGAATATTGACTGATGTGTACGGGCCCACCAGCCATCACGATGGCCACTCCGCCACGCTTGCGTATTGGATTTCGAAAAGATGGTAGGGGCCGACATGATTCCCGATGTGCGCCTGCGTACCTGGCACACTCTGCGCGTGCCCCGAACGGCACACGTGGCGCGGCTGGGGCATGCGTCACACTTGGCACACGTGGGGCGCATCTGGCGCACTAAGCGTCCCTGGCATGTTCTGGCCCCCAAGGGGCGCCTGACGCGCCTGGTGAGCGTGGCGCGCCTGGCGTCGCGCACCTGGGGTCCGTATTGGTTCCCAGTAGCTCTCCATCCAAAGGAGGCCGCTGAATATGCTGAGACTCGGATATTACTTATGTGTTGGGAGGGCGGGTGGGAGTGAGACAAACAGTTTGCGTTTGGGAGAGGTGTCTTCATCACTGTTCCTTAACAATAGACACCCCCTCGCCTACCCGACTGGCGACACACCCAGGACCATGCGGCCCCCCCTGGCCGTCCCTGAATTCGCCGGCCAAACGGGCCAGAGGCGTGCTAAGGACTCCTGTAACTGCTTTGCAATAGTTCTTCTTCGCGCGCGCGGGACGGCCCCTCGGGGTCCCCGGACGAAAAGTACCCCGGGCAGGTCCCAGGCGACTCGGGTCAGAGATGATTTTCCTCCTGGGCGCCGCCCTCGAGGCCGCCCAGAGAGCCCCAAGAGAGGCCAAGAGGCCGCCAAGAGCCCCTCAAGATGATACAAGAGAACTCCGAGATGCCACAAGGTCGCTCCAAGACGACCAAGATGGCCTCCAAACGGCCCAAGAGGCCTCCCGGAGCACTTTCAAGAGGGCCCCAAGAGGCAAGAATCATTGCTTTTCCTCAGGTTCTAGACGGCCCAAGAGGCCCCCAAGATTGCCCCAAGAGGGCCCAAGAGGCCCCCAAGAGGGCCCCCAAGAGGGCCCCACGACGGCCCAAGAGGGCTCCAAGACGGCCCAGGAGGCCTCCAAGACTACCCAAGAAGGCCCCACGAACGCCTGAAGAGAGGTCCCAGGGGGGGGAACACGAAACAACATTTCGAGTCCTCGGCCCCAACAAGCCCCCAGGAGTCCCCAAGAGGCCCTGAAGAGACCCCAAGAGGCCCCCAACAGGCCCTCAGGAGGCCCTCGAGAGGCCCCCAAGCGGCCCAAGGAGGCCCCCCAAATGCCCCCCCGAGCACGCAAGCAAGTGCCAACGACCCGACGCGTTTAAGAGTCCCCAAGAGCCCACCAAGAGGTATCCCGAAAGAGTCCCCATAGGCAACACGCTTCCAGACGGCCCGCGACGCGTTCAAGATCCCCCCAGCGGCCACCAAGAAGCCTCACATGCCGAACGCAAAGCCTGATAAAAAACAGCCACCGCCCCTGCAGCTCCGCGCCGCGAAAGGCCACTCGGTCAGTCGACAACGGCGCGCAATATGGGCTGGCAGAATGAGCGACGCGATTCAATAAAAAATACGAAGTGCACGTTACATCAAAATCTGGATCATGCGCGGACGCCCCGAGATCACTTAGCATTGGTGTTTGACAGAGACGGCGGGGGGGCGACTTACTCCCTGCTGTGTGTAGGCCTACTATGCTTGTCAAAAGCAAGTACAAAGTTCACTCTGCCAGAGACGGGGGGGAAGCGGCATACTCCCTGCTGTGTGCAGGCCTCCTATGCCTGTCAAAAGCAAGTACAAAGTTCACTTTGCCACAGACGGGGGGGAAGCGGCATACTCCCTGCTGTGTGCAGGCCTACTATTCCTGTCAAAAGCAAGTACAAAATTCACTTTGCCAGAGATGGCGGGGGAAGCGGCATACTGCCTGCTGCGTGCTGGCCTACTATGCCTGTCATAAGCAAGTACAAAGTTCACTTTGCCAGAGACGGCGTGGGGGCGGCATACTGCTTGCTGCATGCAGGCCTTCTCTGCCTGTCAATAGCAAATACAAAGTGACTTCGGGACTGCGGGTGCACACGCGCATACAATACACAATGCACATGCACATAAGCCCAGCGTCACTCTGCATTGGGTTTTGACAGGGAGTGTGGGGCGGTCCACGCAATGCCCAGTGAGGCATGCCTGGTGCGAGTGGCGCACCTGGTACGTGCGGCACATCTCGCGGGCATCGCGCACCTGGCTGGCGTCTGCGTCGGTTCCCGATGGTTGCCAATGGCGGCCACTGTCTGTCCTGAGACTCGAATGCTACTTATCTAGTGGGAGGGCGGGTGGGAGTGAGCGACACGGCTTGCGGCTGGGGGCAGCTTGAACCCTCCCCCTACCCCCTACCTCCAGGTCTGGACGAGGCGCCCCGCGAGCGGTCAGAGCGTCCAAGATGGCCCAACTTGGCTCCAAGAGGGCTTCTGAATGCCCAAGATGGCCTTCAAGATGGCGCGAGATACCTCAAGATGGCTTACGATCGTTTCCAACATGCTCCAAGAGGCTCCAAAGACTGCCCTAAGACGGCTCCAAGTGGCCTCGGAGCTCTCAAACTAGGGCCTGAAGAAGCCCAAACCCTTCAAACAACGATGGAAATCTATGGTTGAGCCGTCTCGCCCTTTCGCTTCAGATGGCCTTTGGAGGCCGCAAGATGGCTTCAAGAGGGCTCAAGAGAGACACACGAGGGGCCCAAGAAGGCCCCGAGAGAGCCCAAGAGCCCCCAAGAAGGGCCCCAAGAGGCGACGTGGGGGCTCCAGAGGAGCGATGCTAATTAAGGCCCCCCCCCCATCCTTTGAGCGAACTTCTCTAGATGGATGGCAAGAAGATGGCCCCCAAGGCTCTCAAGAGTGCCCCGAGAGGGCCCCAAGAGGCGCCCAGGAGGCCCCAAAGTCCCCAAGAGGTCCCCAAAAGGCTCCCACGAGACCCCACTGGGCCCCAAGAGGCTCCACCGAGGCATCCAAGATGCTCCAAGAGGGCCCTGGACCGCCAAGAGGCCCCCAAGACGCCCCAAGAGGATTCCAAGAAGCTCTCAAGAGACATCCACAAAGACTCCGAGAGGCATCCAAGAGGCCTCTGGCCTTTCTGCTCGCCCTCCTTTTCCTCCTCCTCCTCCTCCACCACCCCCTCCTCAATTCATGCTCCTCCCTGTCGCACCCCGAAGCCAGTCGGAAGGGCGGACTGGGCGTTTCGCCTGAGACTTTCTTTACATGTATGAGCATGGAACTTCAACACTGACAACAGTTTCACAGACGGAGGGCGGGTGGTTTTCACAATGTGGCTCTCGCTCATGCGCCGTGCACATTCGATGTTTTGTTTGAATTTGCAAGAACTTCGCGAATTGAGGGCGGCTCGTTTTTTTAAAGTGGCTCTCGCCTCAGCGCCGCGAACATTCGTTTGAAACTTTGCAGGACTTTCACTGATTGAGGTCCTTTTCAAAACGTGGTTCTCGCCTTAGCGCTGCGCACAACCCTGAAACATACCAAAAGTTTCACAGAGTCTCATGGTTAACCTTCCAGAACTGGCGTTTTGAAACGACTCAGGATTGCAAGGGGGCAAATGTAAATTACATTATGGCGTTCTGGCACAAGTCGGCATCGTCAAGACACAACAGTCAGGTTGACTCGTGGCGTTGAAGTCATGAGAGTGGTGTTTTGGCACGCTCCAGCATGTTCACACGGTTGTCTCCCAACGGAGCACTTCCCTGTGGAAATGAACCCTAGTAGGAGCCTGCAAAGAGGGAGCCTGGAGGGAGGATGTATTCCAACATCGTTAATGGATCTTGGGTTGACACTGGTCTTCCTCTTCCTCCCACTCCTCCTCCCCCTCCCCCTCCCCCTCCTTCTCCTCCTCGTCCTCCTCCTCCTCAGCCGTTTGCCATCCAGGCCGGCCGCCCCGCCGCGACCCGCCTGGATGCATCCGCCAGCAAACTCGGAAGTTGCACTGCTGGCGGGAGCCGAGGACCACGGGAAGCGCATTTCCTCAATCCGCGCCGCTGGCGGGCTGATGCGCTGGCTGCGAAGAGATGGCGTCTCCGGAGCGGCGTGCGAGCCCAAGACGGGCGAAGCGGCAAGTCAGCTGCCAGCTTCGACGAGGCGCGGCGTCTCCGTGCGGCGGCAAACGTCGAGGACGTGTATGCTGCACAGGATGGTGGGGCCTGGAGTTAGTCTTGGCTGAGCAGGCGGACGTGAAGGGGCGCAAAACCTGGAGCTGTGGGCTGAGCCTGGCCTAGGCCAAAAGGGCAAGCAAGGCAGGCGCCGGGCAGATGTCCTACAAGCTCCAATACGGTGCAACTGTTCTCGTGTTCTCGCAATTATCATCATGCGTTTGTGTTGTCGCATTTGAATCCTTATAGTATTGGTTCTTCGTATGCTGGTAGGTGGAAGGATATGGTGTTTGACACTCAACGTTCTCGCTTGGTGCAACTACACCCGCCAATTGCATCAGACGTTGTCTGCATATCTCGCTTTCGTGGCAGTCACATGCGTTGCTGGTGGTACGACCTCAATTGGCACATGCGGATTCCATCACGCTGTAACACATCCATTTCGCAGGCAATGCACTTCCTCTCCTTCGCTCAGCTGTTGTGGACAACCCGAGTTGCTGTTTCTTGAGGCGTCTGCTCGGAAGCTCATGGCACCATCACGAATGCCAGGAAAGTCGGCACCCCACAGGAGTTCTTAGGTAATACACGTATTGCATATGAGCGTGCAGGCGTCCCGTGTTCTTTCCATCGCAAAGGAGTGTTAAGCACCGGCCTATTCCTCCGCCTCCCTCCCCCCTCCCCCTCCCCCTCCCCCTCCCCTCCTCCTCCTCCTCCTCCTCCTCCTCCTCCTCCTACTCCTCCTCCTCCTCATCCTCATCCTCATCCTCATCCTCATCCTCATCCTCATCCTCCTTCTCCTCCTCCGACTCCTCCTCCATCCTCCCACCTTTGGGGTATGACGGCTTCCCAGTCCTTGATTCCACTGCATGCTCCTCCACATCTCTAAGTAGGATGGCTCCCCTGGGCATAGTTCCTGGATGAGCTGGTGGGGTTACATTTTTGGTCGCGGCCGCGAGCGAAGAGCGCAGGCGGCGAACAGGGTGTCCGGGCCGACGGGCTGGTGGGGTTACGCGAAGCGTCTAGAATCGGGCGATCTGAATTCATGAACCGAAGGATGAGCTAGATCTGTTGCGAGGCTGCAATAAGCTACGACGGGCTGGGCTAAGAGGAACGATACGAATCTGTACCTCCCTGTGCTGAACTCGGCTCGGGGGGGCCGATCCGCTACCGTGGGCGTGGTAGAATGCCAAGTGCTGCCTGGCAGTGCTTCGTATTCTGATGAGGGCCTCCCTCCCCTCCCCTGGCCCTAGCCGCAGCCGGGCTGCGTGCATCGCCCCAGTCCAGGGGCCACGACCCCTCGCAGAGACAAAGCTCCGAATCCGCGTTCCCGAGGCCACGCTCCCTCGAGGAGCACTGTGCGTCCGCCTCCCGAGCCGCCAGGACGGGGCCACGGGGCGTCCCGCGCCCCCGGGGTCCAGGACCCCGGAGCTGGACAGGAAGCGTCGGTTTTCGGACTCGGATCAGTCTCCGAGAACACTTCCAGGCGGTCCAGGCAGGCAGCCAGGCAACCAAGATGGCCCAAGGTGCCTCGACGACGGCCCAAGCTAGCCCCCAGGCGGCCCAATATGGCTTCGAGACGGCCCACGATGCCTCCAAGAGGGCCACAAGAGTACCTCCTCCAGGGTCCGAAGAAGCCCAAACCATTGTTCTCTGTTAGGCTTTTGTATGGCTGCCGTCAGCCCAGACGGACTACGAAGCCTCTGCGATGGCTCCAAAACGGCCCAAGAGGCACCCAAGAGGGTCCCGAGATGAAGACGGCCCAAGAAGACTTCCGGAGGCACCCAATGCGACCTTAGAAGACTCTTCGACGGCCCAAGACGCCTCACCATGGCCTCTCATCATCCTCATAATCCTCTTGATCAGCAAAACCGTAGCTCTCCAAAGCCTGGAGAAACGAAGTGTCCCGCGTGACGCCACCCAAAAAGCCAGGCTGGCACGGTGGCCAGGCCTGCCGCAGGCAGTTGGATGCTGCGTCAACGTTGGCCTGAGGCGCGCGCTGTGGGCCCAGATGCACGCGCTCGCGGCCGACACGACAGGCCCTGGCGCATGAGGCGGCGAGACAGCCTGCAGGTGACACCAGGCACTCTTCTGAGCAAGCCGAGCGAATATGATCCTGAGACCCCTCGACCGAACATTGGGCCTGTACCTTGCACAACAGTCGTGGACGGACTGTAAGATGACCCGCATTTTAGATGTGAACTCTCACATGAGAAATCCGCACTCGGGATCCTGCTGGCAAACGCTGACAACCAAACACGTTCTTTCCACATCGCCGATCAAACGATCAGACGCTTGGAGCGGGAGGATCTCGACAACACGAGCTGTCCCCAAAATCTGACCGAAGATGTGGATGGTAGAATCTGTACGTCTGGTTTCTGCTGGGGCGCACGTGCAAAGAATGTACCCATGCCCACTGCTTCCTCCCTCGCGCGCCTTCTCTATTCCTCCTTTTACAGCCATTCGAAGAGTAGCCGACCTTCTAGCTTCGGGCGTGCCTCTTGCTCGCCAGGGGGCCAGCATGCGATTCTGTTCGTGGAACCAGCAGTGCGGGCCCGATGAGCACACATGTTGGAACACCACTGGACCTGGCGAAAGAGCGTTGGGGAGCGAATTCGCAGCTGATAAGAGCCCAGTTTCGCTGGCGACAAACGGCCCCCGATCTCGATCGCAACTCTCGAATGAGAACCCCGCAAACACACCGAACGGGAGAGCTTCGAGGAATCTCCTTCCTTGGCCAGCCGGCCTGGCCCCGAGATCGCAAGATGCGATCTGGTCGTCTTGCAGCCCTGCCGGGCTCTGAGGGCGGCGCCATCTGGTCCGGACAAGCCGCTTGCCCGTCGCCCTGGGGTCGTCCACCACGTCCGTCGCGAGGTCCCGAACACATCTGCCAGCGCCGAAATGCCGCGCGCGCGTCGTGTTTGGATGTGTCGAACAGAGGCGCCGTGGCCAACAGCAGAGGAGCAATCGGGCTTGCAGAGGGCGCGGGTGGAGGGGGGGAGGGGGGGAAAGGGCGAGAGAAGCGAGGGCCGCCGCTCCTGCCTGGGCGGTTCCCTGCTGCAAGGAGCCCTGCAGAAGCCCGCAATAACACAGCCCACTGGACAGGTGCCTACCCGAATCGCACTTCTCCAGCCAGCCCCACCGACCACTGCCGATCAGGGGAACCAGGCAACACAGACCAACCAAGGGAAGAACCAAAGGACAGAGGAAGCAATACAGAAAATCATAGACACCGTCATTATGAGCCTGAATACTTTGGTGTACGTACAAGTGTTTCAGAAGCACACTGATGGCCCACCACTGCCGAAAGCGAACCGAAAGAAAACCATAATGGACTGCAAATGATGACGCACACGAAAAGAGAGGGCAATCTGGACTGAAAAATGATGAGGAGACTTGGACGTCACGACATGATGTCAAAATACTTGTACGCAGCAGGAAGACGCTTCAGCAAAACCGCCGCCCACGGAAACCCTGTGCACGTCCGGCCTTCTGAAAGACACACCAAAATTGAGAAGGATTATCCTGCTCGGCGGCCAAGTTTGCCCGCTGCCTCCCCCGAGGGGATCTCGAGGGGACTCAATCCCGGGCACTTCGGTAATGAGCTAATGCGACAGACTGCGGACGACTGTGGAAAAAAAGAAGCACAATGAAAGAGACACGTACACCACCGCACCCCTGGCACAAAATCCCACATTCACATCGCACGCCCCTGTCACTCCGATGCATCCCGCTTTTGCCAGTTTCTCAATGCTTGCATGCACATGCACACCAAGAGCGAAGCAGTGTAGCATCGAACTTGTTTTGCCAGGTGAAGGCTGCCGTACTTGACGATGCTGGAAATTGTCGAAATCTCAAAAGAGCGGCCGAGCAACAAAGAAAAAGAACGAACCGGCGAAGCGCCTTCCGAGGTCTATCTTCAAGGACTCCCTCCTGCCAGCATCGGCATTCATGCGCACGGGGCCTCGTTGGCAGCCCCCCCCCGCGCACAACGAAAGCAACACATGCACGCAAATCGAACTCGAGTCATACATGTCTGGCACAGTTCCCTTGCGCAGGTTGCAGAACCGAGAAGAAGCAGAAATACGGACAGACAGCGGCCCGCGGAGAGTGGCAGCTCAGCGGGCGAAGACAAGGGGCACCAAAGGCGCCTGGGAGGAAGGGAACTCAATGAAAAGTAAGGGCACTGGACTTGACCATGAGGTGGTAAGCTGACAACCCGACTCGTAAGATAACGTCGGCGACGGACCGAAGCATCCCACAACACATCCCTCGATGACAAGCAAGACGAGAGGTGGGAGAGAAACCATGGGACGGAGGGGTGGATCATAGATAGACGTGGCATTTTCTCTGATGCTATAATCCAAATAGAGGCGCACAGGGTCGTGCACCTAGCAATACGGACAGCGCTGCCTTGAACCCAGACAGCGTCGGATATAGGGTTCGAGATACAGCCTCTCTTTAATCCTCGTTCAAAGTCGGGGGGGGGGGGGGGCCGAACGCTTAATCCGGGGCCGAACTTATTCCAAAGTAAACAAGGATGGGGATATGGTTACTCAACGCCCCCACAGCGCGCAAAAACAAGGCACAGAAAAAGCAGCGCAGAGTACTAGGGCCGGTCGCGGCGCGCTGCCCCACGACCAACTGCAGACGGTCATGGGCAGCCACGGGCTAGAGCGCGTGACCGCCCACAGCCAATGAGGGGGGCGCCCAGCCAGTGGACCAGATTGCAATGCGCGCAGCGCGTGAGGGGACATGACCAAGCAGTCAAATGCCCTCAACAAAATATTTAGGAGGGCGTAGCGCCCGTGTCTCGGCACCCGCGGCAACTGCGGAGCTACGGATATATACGCCCGTGGCCAGGCGAGGAAAACTACTCGTAGGCATGCGTGCCCGTGCCCAAGCAAAGACAACACGTCTGCGTCCGGGTAGTCGCCCTCATTCCAATCCGCTGGCCCTGAGCAGGGGCCCCCTGCAGCAGTAGCGCCCGATCGATGTACCCAGCGGCATGACCATCAGCGGCCATGTCTCGCGCATCACACCACTGCGCGCCATGAACAAGACCTCGGCCCATCATGCGTCATGGAGGTGATGCGCCCCGGCAGGGCACATTCGGTCGGCTTCTGCAAGCCCTTACTGGACAAGAAAGTAAAGACCGACCGACCGACTCAACCCCAACTCACCACCTAACTCCAGAATTAAGTTGAGTGAGCGTCAAGGGTTCAGCGCAATCTCATGCAGCGTAACTATGGCATGGTAGCAGTCCTCAAATTTATGAGCAGCTGCCAACGTTCCAGCGGAGTAGCTGGAACGCGCCTGCAAGCGATGCGACCTGTAGTACGCGTCGACCAGGCGCACTACAGATTTGCCACTAGGCGCGTGTCCGCGCAGCAAAAGGTCGGCCCCACGGATGCCACACCCCTTTGCCTCGTCATCTTCTCCCCCATTACGGCGCCAATATCCAGAATCACTGTGAAAGTCCACTCCTCCTGTCGGAGTCATGAGCTAGTATATTATCTCTTCGGACCTGGCTGAAATTTGCGCGCGACTGCGCGAAGTCTTCGCACTCGGAGGCCCGAGGGCCCCGGCGCTCGTCGCAAAGGCGCCGCGCATGCCACCGACCACGCCTGAGTGATTAGCGCGCACGCCAGGGCGCCACGTAAAACTGATGAGCATGTCGGACATTGTCTCCAAGGTCGTTTCTTTCGCTACGGCGCCCGTAAGTTCTGGGCGCTGCATCGGACGAAGCTGTTGAATGCATTCATCCGGATCTAGCTGGACGCGGCCGCCTTCGGTCTCAGCGTAGCGCACGGCGCAATTGGCGCAGCGGCGTTTGTTCAGTTTGCATAGGTCGAACGTACCTTCTACAAATTTGATGCGCTTGTCAATGGCGCCCTCCACTCCTGCCACGCTTATGTCGTCGACGTGCGCAGCAGTCACGAGGCTTGGGCTTGTCTCAAATTCTTCATGGCCTGACGTAGGTTTTAGCCCGAATTCTCGCGCGATGGTTCTGAGCTTCAATGAGAATGCACCAGGGGCGTCTTTGTTGCCTGCGCCTGACCCAAGACACTGCAGACCGCGCTTTGACTCGTCGCGGGACGAGAAGCCGGGCAGCGCACGTAGCACCGAGGCAAGACCAGGTGGAAGAGCAAAGCTGACCATGCGCTCTGTCCCTCCAGCGGCTTCTGCCAACTCACAAAAGGTCAGACCTTTCCAGACAGTCCTATCGACATCCCTGGACCCCATGGCCCACTGCTTCTCGCGCGCGGCCGCGCTGGCGAGTCACGTCTGGCATGCGCGACGAGCTGTGCCTGAGAAGGCTTCTACGTCGAATGTTTCGATGTCCGTAGAGCCGCGAAGAACACGGCGTAGCCGCATAGTTCTTCCAAGTTCGCCTTTGTCGTCCTTGAAAAACTTCAATTTGTACACGTATCTAGGAGGTCATGATATCGGTTGCATTCTTGATGCCCTGCATTTTGAAGCATTTGCTGTCATACCATATGTTGCGCTCCGAGCACAAACCTTTGGATATCTTCGTCGGTTTGTCTTGCGTTCCTGCGTTCGTCGGGGTTTCGTCTTCCTTTGCGACCGCAGCTCTTTTAGCTGCAGCTGAGACATACACGCGAAACATGGCTACCAGTCGTATGTAGCGACTCGCACTTTTGCCCTGGCAAACTAAACTTAGCCATGCCAGTAGCGAAGCATAGCTCGACATGTTGACCGTGTTCGCCCGAGTAGAAATCGAAATTATCGTCGCATTCTGTGGTCCGAGGTACCAGGGAGGCATCGTCGGAGGCATGGTTCGGAGCATAACCTATTTCTGACAAGAGCCCTTGCTCCTCACTGGCCGCAGCCACGACGACGCGGCTGTCTGCAACCATCTGCGGGCACAGACCACAGGGACCCCCACGAGGGTGTCTCGAACAATTCCCTTTCCTTAGAACTCGACACACCACGTTTCCATGATCTGCGCTTCCAGATACATTTCTGATTCCTCACAAGTGAATGGTAGCCTGCCGTCAAGCGCGGCCGGCGCCGGAGGTCGTCTGGGCGCGCGCGCCCAGTCCACTGGGTCCTCGAACTTCGAGAGGTCCTCGACAGAGCCTGCTTCAGGCTTCGAGGACTTCAAGCGCTGAATGATTCACGCGCGTCTAGCGACGCCATGAATGTTGAAAACGGCACTTTCGGATTCGTAGCAGTGAAACCCTGGTGCAGCGTCGGCGTCGTAGTACACCGAGGCACAGCATCATAGGGCGCCGCTGGCAACCTGTGGATGCCCTCAGCTAAACGCACCGTCACAACGTGTTCTTCCCTAATAGAGAGAGCGCGATCCACCGCCGCTTTATTGTGGACAATTCCCCCCCCCCTCTTCCTCCGGACCCCCACCCCCTCCGAAAATCCACCCCCCCTGCTAGCCCCACCACCACCACCACCACCACCACCCCTCCCCCGGCAAAACCTCCCCCCACCTAACCCCCCCAACCCACCCCCACCCCACCCCTCAGGAAACCAGGGGGGGGCCACTACCGGTTCGACCCCCCCCATCCCCCTCGAAAACGCGGGGGTAACCACTGGTTCGAACCCACGCCTCCTCCTGGAAAACCGGGGGGCGCCACTCCTGGTTCGACCCCCCCCCTTACCGCCAGCAAACGACTCCAAGCCCCCACCACCGTCCGCACCACATCCCCCACTGCTGTTCCCAGCACCAATGTCCTCACCACCACTGTCCCCACTGGTTCCACCACCGTCCCTACTGCCCCCACCAGTGCCCCCACCACTGTCGCACTGTCCCCACTGCCCCCACCACTGTTCCCACCACGGTTCCACTCTCCCCACTTTCTCCACGGACCCAACCACTGCCCGACTGTCTCACTGTCCCCACTTTCCCACTGTCTCCTCCGCTGTCCCACTGAGCTGTCCCACGGTTCCCACCACTGCCCCCACTGTCCCCACCATTGTCCCCGCTGTACCTCTGTCCAATTGTCCCACCGCCGTCCTGGCCACCGCCCTCACCACTGTCCCCACCACTGTTCCCACCACGGTTCCACTCTCCCCACTTTCTCCACGGCCCCAACCACTGCCCGACTATCTCACTGTCCCCACTTTCCCACTGTCTCCTCCGCTGTCCCACTGAGCTGTCCCACTGTTCCCACCACTGCCCCCACTGTCCCCGCCACTGTCCCCGCTGTACCTCTGTCCAATTGTCCCACCGCCGTCCTGGCCACCGCACTCACCACTGCCCCCACCACCACTGTACTCTCTTTCCCCGCCGTGCTACTGTCCCACCACTGTCCTCACCACCGCCTTCACTACTGCCCCCACCACTACCATCCCCACCACTGTCCCACTGTCCCCACCACTGCCCCGCTGTCCCATCACCACTGCCCCCGCCACCACCGCCCCCACCACTGTCCGCGCCTTCCCAAGTTTTCGAGGGGGCGGGTTCGAAACGGTCGTGACCCCCCTGGTTTTCGATGGGGGGGGGTCGAACCGGCAGCGACCCCCCCGCCTTTCCTTGATGGCCTGGGGGGGAAGGGGTTCGAACCGGTAGTGACCCCCCCTGGTTTACCGGAGAGGGGGGGGGGTCGAACCGGCAGTGCCCCCCCCCTTGTTGTCCACCAGCAGCGGTAGAACACGCTCTTTCTTGCTTAAAAAAATGGTTTCTGATGAGGAATGTGAAGGACACTTGTACTTTGGGCGAGATACGATTCGTCGTGGCCAGATGCAAGAATCTTTGCATGGTCGGCACGTAACCAAAAACCATACAGGTTTTTCCCGCAGGCAGGCTCGCGATAAAGGCCGACACTGTTCACGTTGCCGCAGTATCCGAAAAGATCTCGCGGACCATGAATACTTCAATATATTATGCGCGTCGTAAGTTTGGATTTTGCACTAAGACTTCTCGACCGCCGACCTGCACCACAGCCTGTCCACGGTCAGGGCAGGCACGGGCGATGGGGCACGCGCCAATCAACCAAACCCCAGTCGTCCGCAGTAGTGGTCAGACGGTGGCAGTCCACGAGATCCCCTGGCTCAGAGTCGCGGTGCCCCGCTGCTGTCGTTTCTCTGCGCAGGGCTCTTTTGGCTTTAGCTACTGCAATGGCTTGTGAGATGGATTCCATGCTTATTTATCTGGCCCTCTGTTCTGGGTCATGATCGGACGTTCTGGTCCCCTGTTGGTAGTCCAGTACCGGTGGGCATGGTAAACAATCCGGGTCGTCCAGTGCTTGGCATGGCGACGCCCCGTTGTAGAACGTAGATGCACTGCAGACAAATAGGCCCTCGTGCAGCAAGCGTGAAAACAAAGGAAAACTGTGCCGTATAAAAACTGATTCCGCTACATTTAAGGCGTGCCTCAGAAAGCCGTTGCGCGCTGTCGATGGTGGTGGCATGCTGGCCTCGGGTACGACTACGAAGTTATGTGCCTTGAGCCTGTAGGATGAATTGGCGGCATCATTGTTCGGGGCGTTTTCGCCGTCGAAGTACAGCACTGTGGCTGGGCCGCGCTGCATCCAGCAATTGCGATAGGCGTCCAATACCGCGTGCATCGCCCTGTCGGCAATCTCTTGGCTCGCAGCCCAACGAATGCATCGGTCGATGATGTGAAACACGATGCGTCGTCTGTGAAACATCAGATCACACTCGACTTATTCGTCGAATTTGCCAAGGAGCTTTATTAAAGGCATAACAGTGTTACCTGGTTTCTCCTAGCCCCTGCACTCACGGCACCAAACTACAACTCCTTTTTCATGTTTAGTCGTGCCACATCGACTCCCACGCGCGACATAATCGCACGCATCTTTGGTTCAGGAGCGCGATGCCAGCGCAAGCGGAGCTTACGTAGCTCCTCTAACACGACGATCGTAACTCCGAAAGTTTTGGAGAAATAACTGAATGCCAAGTCGTGACCAGTCAGGCAGTCTTGCACGCGGCCGCGACTCCGCTGGAGACGGGGGAGGAGGCGGCGCCACGACGCCCCCTCTCGTACACGTCGCCCCGCGAGACGCGGGGGGTCCGAAGAGCTGCCAGCCCCAGAGCCACTGAGTACGCCCCTTGTCACGTCGCAGCTGCTGGCGCCCACAGTTGTCTAGGGGATTCCACGTGAAGGTAGGGGTGCACGTGGTCGCGCTTCTCCCCAGGGTCTCTGTCGAGCTGGTGGCAGCTCTGCCGGTGCAGGTGCCTCTTGAAACGAATCGTCCGATGCCGCTGCTGGCGCAGCAGCAGCAAGCGCGGGTGCCCCTGTCCGCTGGTGCTGGCGCAGCCAGTGGAGCTTGTCTGGTGTTGTCTGTTATTTGCCACGGCTGGGCAAGCCTACACTTGCCTGGCGTCAGCAGGTGGCCCCGCGTGTTTTTGTTGCCAGAATCCGATTTGCAATTTAGAGCTACCCAAGAACAGGGCCTCTTGTCATACCAACGACATTGTCGCGGATTTCGGTTGCGGCTTGGCGAATTGATCTGAACGTTGTCGATATAAGCCGGACAACCACGTCCTCCCGATAGTGGTCGTTTGATAGATCCGTTCTCTCCCCGCGGCATAGCAGGATCGTGGAGGTCGATTCCAGCACTGTTGACCACGAGGGTGTTTGCGCAATGCCTGACAGCAAAAGGGTTACTGCCTCGCATAAAGGGACTTTGCAATATGTACTGCATCTACGATCAGCGATTGCATCCTTGGCGTGCATTGGGCCGCCAGTGCCAGATCTCGGTTGCACGCTCGGGCGCTTTCACGATTGCCAGAACATCTTTCGTTCTCAAAAAATGTGAGCGTTATGCATGGTGATTGGCCATATGTCTGTCGGACTCTTGATGGGAGTTCCACATTGGTCGCGCAGCCCCTTCGAGCACTGGTCTATCACCTGCGCGCAAGCGGCCTTGCATTTGACTGGCGTCGTCCAGGGGGGCAATCCCATCCACCCAGGCGCCAAACAGTTGCTGCCTAAAGAGCACGCGTTGGAGGGCAGAGAGTAAAGTGGGGAAGGTCTTCCTTGCGGCGTTTGTACTAAGTCCCGCGGTTGACTTGGGCAATAAAATGCGACGGCAAGCCCGTGGCCCTGCAATTGGGTTGCAGTAGAACTATTGTGGCACAGCCCGCGCGCAGGACAGTGCACCGCAGCTTGTTGTACTCGTGGGATACCCAGGTCAACGCTGGTACGTTTCTCTAGGTCACCTTCAGAAGTAGGCTTCATTTTGAAGGCGAGTTGTGAGATGCCACCAATGCCTCCACATAGTTCGAACACGTCTACGCAGTTGCCCCCTCCATAGCAAAGGGTGGGAACGATGATAGGCATCTCGGCATGCGTGCCCACAATGCCACTTTGCAGCGTTAAGAACAGGCTGTCGTCGTCATATGACTCCAGCTCTTCTAGTAGAACGTCGGGGGGCAACGCGGCATCTTTAAGCCTTTGAGGTCGTCACCACAATCGTCCTTGCCGTCTTCAACGATTTGTTGATATCCTCTTCAGTTCAATGCGAGCTTCCGTACCAGCCTTTTCTTTCCCTGTTCGTTTTATCCGGACATCAGTCGGCAGCAATGTTTGCGCGTTTGGTGCGTCCATCAATATCGGAAGAGTGGAACTTGTAGGTGGGCCCCCGTCGCCAAGCCCAATCGAGAGGGGAGGAGATCGATCATCTTCGATGAACGAAAGAAACTCATGTCTCACGGCTTGGTGATTGCCCGTGCCCGAGCAAAGCTGGGGGAGCTGATTTCCAAGTCAGTCTCGCACATGGGAAGCGGACTCGGCTGGGCAACGGTGCTCTCCAGGGTTGGTCCTTGACCTCGATATGTTCAAAGGAATTATGTTGTGGAGGTCAAGCGTAACACGACGTACTACGTCGCTTCAACACGGTCTGCTGTCGCTGGACTGCACGCAGCTGCGCGCAGTCTCATCAGCACAAGTGAACAGATGTAAATATACTTGACTATTGTGTTTGTCCGTGCGACTGCAGGGTTGGTCCACAAGCTGCGCCGCCAGGAATGTGATTGTCATGTTTCGCCATTCGACATGTTGCTGGTCGTACCCGTACTGGTCTACATGATGCCTCTTAATTTTCGTAAGTTTGCATATCCATCGTGTTGTTGGTATGTTCGTGCAAAGTGTACATCTGTATATAGGAGCCGCTAGGCCTCTTGTTGACACGATCAAACTTAATATCGAAATTGCGGAGACGCGTCCGGGCCTCCTTGAGATCTACGATTTGGAAAGCTTCTTCTATCGAAGTTCACTTCCAGCAGTACCTGGGTGGTCTCGTGATAACTTTTTGCGCCCTGAGAACCAGCGCTTCAGTCAGGAGATTACGTACTCTCTTATAGCGTGGCCCAGCCCGTTTGCCAGGCAATCTAACAGACCAGTCAGCGGGCGTGGCCACCCAGAGCAATGCGTAGTTTCCAGAGAGCATACCTCCGAGATAGTGTTCCCATCGAAATTATTACCTCGTTATGCGTAATACGATCACACATATATCCTCGGCGGCATAATTCGTCGGCGACCGTGCGAATATCTTCGAAAACCAAAGCTTTAGAAAAATAGAGCTAAATGTCTGTTGTTGGGCGCGTGCCGACGCTGTTCTTCCTAATAAGGCGCGCGCCCGCGCCACTGGCCCCGTTGGGGCGGCCAGCAGGCTTCGCCAGAAGGCCCGCCTGCCCCCGTCAACGGGGGTCGTCAAGTGGGGCAGGATACCCGGCGTTTCGTCGCTCGAGCATGTCCTGCCCCCACTGGCGCCCTTCTCGGCGGCGCCGTGAGACGACGAGGCAGGGTCTCCGACGCGGAAGAAGACCTGCGGCCTGTCAGGGGCAATACGCTTCGAAGTTTGTTGAGCATCCTTTCCTCTGACGTTTCGGCGGCGGTCTGCGCTGGCATTCCAGATGGGCCAGGATGGTTCCCATTGCCGGGCGCGCCCGCCCCGCCCCTCCAGGACAAGGCGCGCCCACAGGCGTGCCCGCCCCAGCAGCAATGTCAGCGCCGCCCTGCTTAGAGGGCATTGCCATTGACCTCGGCTCGAGTGGGCAACGCGGTCGGCGTCGGCCCGGCAAATGACGAAGCCGCGGCCGACGACCCGGCAGGCGCCTCAGCAGGTGGCCCACCCTGGAACTTTGCCCGCGCGGCGCCGACCAGCATCGCAACCCTTTTTTTCGCCTCGGGCAAACTTGAAGACCGCCCGGCCGTTTGCCAACTGGTGATGGTTTTGGTAGTCCGCCAGTGTCCTGGCTCTGCTCTTCTTTGGCTTCACGTTTTGGAGGCAGGTCCCTGCTCTCCTTCAGACTCTTCTTTGCTACAGGGTCAAGTTGATCATCAGGTTTTGACATGCCCCTGCCCGCTGCCGAGCCCGACCTTCCTGCGCGCGCAGCAGGTAGAGATGGCCCCCAGTCGCCACGAAAGGCCAGGCCCTTGTGGGACTCTGCGGACCTCGCGGCACTTGGTTGATTGGGCAGAGGTGTTCGGAGGCTGCTCCCCTCTGGACATTGCCTGAGCGCCTCGCAGGGCCGTGCTTGACCTTGCTCTCGTCCTCGACGTAGTCGGGGGGGGCTCCCCCAGGCCCACCTCTTGGTCTGGACGCAGCTTCTTTCCAGGAGTGAGCAGCGGCATCCTCGGCCCCCTGGGCGCGCCCGCCCGTCTCGTTGCCAGCGTCACCCTCGCCACGGGCGCGCCCGCCCGGTGGCTCAGCAGGCGAAACGGGCGCAAGGGGCCGCTCCTCCTGCCCCCCCCCACCCCCTTCAATCTCCCCGTCCGCCGCCTGAGTCGACGCCGGAGGGGGCGCGCGAGCCTCGGCCCTGGAGCCACCGACGATCTGACTCGTCGCATTCAGCTCGCGCTGGCGGGGAATGCTGCGAGGACCCTGCTCAAGAAGATTTTCTTGCCGTCGGTGGTGCCAGTCCGCGTTGTAGACCTTGGGGGTGTGGGTATCCTATCTCACCAGGTCTCTTCTGCTTCTTGGGCCTGTGTCAACAAATGAAATGCGATCCTCAATGGACGCGGCCGCCCTGCCGCCTCCGCCGTCGCCGCGATCGAAGATCCAAAGCGTCTCGCCATCATGCGGGCTGCGACACGGGCGGCCCATTGAGCAATTACCGCGATGCTGGTTGAGAGCCGGGCACGGGAACGCGCGGTAGCCCCTATGCGCGTCGATGGGACATCGCTTGCATGCCTGCTTTGCATCACTTTCACTACCGTGATGTTCTGATGCTCTAACGATGTGACCCCTGTCGTCGCGGGTACCATGATGCTTCAAAAAACACCAGTGGCGAATATGTGCCGTGTAAACCTGGTCGCAGAAATAGTTCATGTCAGCTTCGTCGATCTCCATGCGCGGGCCCAGTTCGACACAAGAAAGAAGCGCACCCCTTGCCAGAGGCGGCATGCCCCTTTCCCCAACCTGCATCGCTGGAACTCGGGCCACACGTGGGCTCGGCTGACGGAGCATAGCCTTTGCCTTTAGAGTGCCAGCACCACGAGAGCGGCTGCGACCTCGACCAAGACCGCCCGTGTCCGGGCCATATTTGCCAGATTTCCCCGGCACGCCTGCCGCGGCGTGGGCCGCTGCGCCGCGGCCACGGCGACTGCTTCATGTGTCAGACGAAAAGGGAACACCCGAGCCAATGGGGCCCTTTTCAAAATTGCCCCATCTCATTAACGTGTTGGCATGGGTCTGTCCCCAGCCCGCAGCAGCCCGTTCCTTCTCCGTGAGTCCGAACACCGTTGGAGCTGGGATCGGGTGGAGCCTTGCCTGCTCGTGTCCGAGCTGTTCCATTATTTCAGCGTCGGTGGCAGGTGCAGTCTCCGCGCCGGACATGCAGTCGTCGTCATCGTCGTCGTCAGAGTCCTCCTGCACGCGTCCGCGCCAAAGCACGCTGATCCAGACCTCGATGGACGCGTCGCACAGCTCCTCGATCCCATCGCGCAGGTACTCGGCGTAGCGCCCCACTGACATGGCAGCGTCGGCGAAGCGGGCCATCAAAAACCAGGCAGAACTGGACTGGGAATGAATGGGGTGGTTGGTTTCGGGAAAATCAACGCACTCGATAATGTCCGCTTTGGATTGCTCTGAGCCGAGAAATACGGACCCGCCCCCTTCCCCACCCCCCTTGGAGCACTGCGCTTGGAAATGTTTGTCGCTGCCGCAGGTATTGCATGTCATCCTTCTACCATCTTTACCCATTGGATTGAGCCAGCGCCCCTTGCCCTTGCATGTTGCACGCCTACGACCCTTACCTCTACCTGTCCCTCCTAGATTAAGTTTTCAAGTCGTAGTCGGTCAATCGAGCCAGAACCGCGGCGACGCCTCAGCCACGCAATCTGCGGGCACGCATGCCACCTTCGCCGCGGCTCTTTCCTTTGCGGAAGAAGACGCGACGCGCAGCGCGCCTGGGCCTCCTGACTGGTTCCTTCATACGTCGCCTCCACCGTCTCTTGGCGTGGCGACAGCCTCGGCATAGGTACTGCGCAGCTGCATCATCTCCAGCGGGAGGGTCTGACCAAACGATGTTGTCGGCCCTGGTAGAGGAGAGAGCGCGTCGGCATCCGCACCGGAATCGAAGACGTCGCCATCTCGTCGGCTGGGTGAGCCCCAGAAGGTGGCCACGCAAGGTGGCGCACAGATGGCCGCCGACGGCCAGCCCATGTTTGAGCCAGACGCCCGTTCGATAATGTCGCAGTCATTGGCGTCTTGGCCTAGGAGCGTCGTAACCTCAGCGGGATCTCCGCCATTCCAGATACCATTCCGCATGGCTGCCGGTGCGTCGCTTACTTCTGCGTGGTAGGTGCCAGCGTTGCGTCCGCTAAAGATGCCCCCGACACTCCCTGGGGAACGCTCAGCCAAGTGCCCACGGCTGAGCATTCGCTCCAGGAGCTGGTCGCACTGTTGTTGAGCGCGGGACATCTGGCGGCTCAGCGGCCGCAGCAGCTACGCCGCCCGGAAGGTGCCAACCCGAGGCGCGAAATATGACCAGGGTAGGGATCTGGAAGCTGGGCATGTTGAAGCATGCTGAGTCTGCTTCCACCCTGGCCATCTCGAATCGGGCCTGCACTGAGTCGATGCGTTCGCTCGTCCTCGAAGCTTCCAAATTTGGTTCTCAATGGGTACATGATAGCTGTGACTCCGTCGGTGCGTCCTCACTGTAGTGCGACACCATAGTTGATGATGGCGGACGGCGCCCTCATGCCTAACGTACCAGCCAACCCCCCTACACCGCAATGTCAGGCAGCGGCCGATTGGGGTAAAGTCACGCTTCCGTTCGCGACGTTGAGCCACGCGCGTACTTCGCGAACAAAGTCACGGAGGGGCACGTTGCCTGCGGGGCCCCAGGAAGGGACACCGAGCGTGCGTTTCATCCAGCCCACCTCCTCGCACGCATGCCACAGCAAGACCTAGGCGCGCCCGAGCGATTTCAAAGATAGCGACTTTGACATAGTGCATGGTAATATCGTAGCTGATGATGTCAGGTTGCGCATCCTTGGGTATTGTCGCGCCAGTAGGGTTGCGACTGGGTGCCTGGTCTGACGCGGCCGTCAGCTTGCGGAAGGGTAGCGGCACCTGGGTCGCGCGCGGCGCGTGGCCACGCGGCGGGGGGATGGAGGTGCAAGACTGTAAGTTACCAATTGGTTCAAGAGCATTGGGAGCGTGGTGGCTGAGAGCCGGCGCAGTCGGAAAGTCCACTGCGCCGCGGCAAGTCTTTATATACATCGCACCCGACGCAAGAGCCAGCCAAGCCAAGATGTAGCCACTCCACTATCACATGAAAATTAAGGGCACAGGGCTTGACAATGAGGAACTCCCAGGATAACGTCGGCGACGGACCGAGGCACCCCACAACTCATCCCTCGACGGCAAGCAAGACGAGCGGTCAAAGAGAAGCCACGGGATGGAGAGGTGGATCATCGATAGACGTGGCCAGTCTGATACCACGGCCCCAATAGAGGCGCACAGGGTCGCGCACCAGGCATATAGGTAGGACAGCGCTGCCTTGAGACAAGACAGCGTCGAATAGATCGCTCGCTGTGCCGCCTCTCCTCAGACCTCGCTCAGAAGTAACTCGGTGGCCCAGCGGGCCAGGGGGGTGCGAGGATCTGTGGCAGCTGGTTTAGAACATGTCCTGTTCGCGCGCACGGGGCCGCCCCCGGTGCGAGTGTTCGAGAAATGCCCCGACCCTGAAAACACGTCGATGAAAAAAGAATTGACCGGCCTTGGCTCTAGACGGAAGCAGGTGGAGCCCCCCACATAGCCCGCGGCTTGCAGCGCGGGCAGATCGGCCTCGGCCCGAAGACGGCACTTCCTCGAGCGAGGCGCCATCTGGGCCCACGCTGCTTGGATCAAGCCGCGCTTCTCGCAGCGGCGGACGGGCGCGGGCTGCCCCCACCTGCCGCGACGCTGAACCTCGAGCAGCGAGACCCTTCCCGAGAATCGGTCGAACGAGGCACCGCCGCGCCGCGCCGCGCACAGCACGGGCTGCGAGCCGTCGACGCCGAGGGAGGCTGCTGCGCTGTCAAAGGTCCGCTCCACATCTGTCATGGTGAACGTCCAGAGCGGGTCGGTCGGCGCGCCCTGGCTCTGCTTCACGATGAGAGAGGCCAACTAGGGACGGGCAAAGTCTACGGTCTCGTCCGTCTCGCCTGTCTTGCTCGGCCTCCTGAGGTAGTCGGGATCGATATGCCTCGTCACCTTTGGCATCTTCGCTTGAGTCTACAGCACCTGGCCTGTTGTCAAGCGGTGCGCCTCGCCGGGCCTGAGGTTGAGGTAGGCGTCGACCATCAGCAGCCAGTGGAAGGGGCATCTCCACTTTGCCACTGGGCTGCAACAGCCGCCGAGCCACGCCCGCGCAGGCTGCCCAGGGCAGCTGGCGGCGCGCCCGCGACGGCCGCAGCATCCCCCAGCCCCGCAGCGCGCGAGGCGCCCGTGGGAGCGCGAGGCGGCCCTTGCTCGAAGAGTCGAGCACGTGCATTGCGATGGCGGCGATCAGCTCCACGCCCGTCGAGGCGACCTTCCCCGCCAGGCAAAGCTCGTCGAAGAACCTCGCCGCGGCGGCGCCCAGCGCGGGCGCGGCAACTCCCGAAGCCCCCAGCTTGGTGGCAGCCAGGACCTGCTCCAGCATGCCGCGGCGCTGCTGGCGGCTGCGCTTCCACGCGGCGGCGGCCTCGGAGATGGAGAGCCGGCGCGCAGTGCCCCGCGCCTCCCCCCCAGCATCCAGGCGGCGCCGCGCAGACCTCGGCATCTCCCGCAAGGGGATCGAGGACGCGATGGGCGGCGCGAAGCCCGGCAGGAACGGGCGCCCCAGCAGACGCGCCAGCCGCGGGCCCGCGGCTCGGGCCAGGCGGGCCCGGGCGGCCCGCAGCCCAAGAGTCGCAACCTGAGCTGAGACTCGCACCCTAGAAGGGGCCCGAGCAGCCGTCGGCGGCGGCTGGGCTGGAGCTGCCCGCCCAGGCCGCGAAGGCAGCTGGGGGCCAGAGCCCAGGGGCGCCCGCGCCAGCCCGTGGGCGGCCGCTGGCGCTCGTTGTCCGTCAGCACGCTCGCGGGCCCAGCTAGCGCCATCGGCGCCGTTCAGCTCGCTGGGCACCCATCGCCTCTGGACGCACGAGCTCGCGGCCAACGCGAGGGCGGCCCCTCTGCGAACTATATCGAGCAGGTAAATGCCACGGCAACGACCTTTCAAGAGCGCGAGCGCAAGTGCAAGATCACCCCGCATGGCGGCGCGCCCCGTCCCCCGAGAATTTGCGCCCCACAGAGCCAGCTTGACGGCGCGTAGATATCCTCTTGCTTTCTTTCGGCGCACAGGTTCCTTGCTGAACAGCGGGGAGCAGCGCGGCGGCCCCCAGTTGGAGAGGTAGAGGGCGCGCGCAGACACTGCGGGAAGCGCTTGTCAGACTCGCCCCTCAATGATGCGAACGACGGCTCGGCGTCAAGCAAGGCGGCCTCGGCCGCGCGGCCACGCGGACACCGGCCGCCGCCCCCCTCGCACTCGAGGCGGAAACGGCACCTCCCGTGCCAGCGCCATGCGGCGATGATGGCCTCCGCGCCACACTCGGCGATCACCGAGGCATGGCCGGTCTCGCGCGCATCCGCCACGACCGCCTAGGGGGGCCGGGGGGCGCCCAGTTGCGAGCTCAGCGCGACGAGGATGCCTCGGGGGATCGTCAGCTCATCCTGCGCTGACGCCCACAAGGGCCGAGCACGCTGACACCCCTGCTGCGCAGGGGCGCAGACGGCGCAGAATAAGCTAAGGCTCTCGCGGCGTCCGCCAAGGAGCATTGACCAAGCATATGCAACCAAGGCCGAGGCACAGCTTCCAGGAGCGGCGCGGCCCCGGCGCGGCTCGCGCAGGCCACTCCACCAGCTGCCCCCCCAGCATCGCCGCGGAGTCCGTCGCGTCGGTCTCGTCGCGCGCGGCGAGCCCCGCCCCGATCCACGCCGACGACGAGCACGTTGTCGACGAAGAGGGAGCGATTGGCTCGATAAGCGGCGTCGGCGGCGGCGTGAAGTCCACGGCCAGCAGCTTGGGCCTGAGGGCGTCGCAACCGCCCTGCACGCGCTCGCGGGCACTCTGCGCGAAGCAGAGCACCCAGCTCCAGCCCGCCGGCCCCGCGGCAAGCCGCGGGCACTGGCGGGCCCAGGGGGCCGCGCGAGAAGTAGAGCGGGGCCCCCTCGGGCACCTCTAGGTCCGCGAAGCCCGCTGCAGAGGAGAGGCAAATTAGGGGAGGAGGCTGAAATCGTGAAGTGCTCCTCCCCCAGTCGAGCAACAGTCTGATACGGCCGCCCTTCTCGGCAACGAGGAACGCCCCGATGTCCTCGACTCTGGCCCTGCCAGCCGCGAAGACGCCCCTGGGGACCCCCGACTCCACGAAGTCAATGCGCATCGCGCGGCCCCCCTCTAGCACTCTAGCACAGGGTCCACGCACAGCGTGGGCCCCCCGCCCCACTCCACGACTGCGTCGCAGCTCGTCGGCGGCAGCAGCAAGGCGCGGTCGAGGTCCAGGAGAGAGCGTCGGTCGCGGGCCCCAAATCGGTCAGCAAGCCAGCCAGGCCCGTTCCCAAGTTGGCACCAGCTCACGAGGAGTGGCGCAGATGGCCACAGCGGTTGAACGCTCGACGCGTCGCAGCGAAGACACGGGCGGCCCAAAAGCTCTGAGCAAGCTCCCTGGGCCGACGCGCCCGCTGGCGCCCCCATCTGCCGACGCAGGCGGCGGGCGCGTCGAAGTAGAAGGTCGCCCACGTCAAAGAGGCGCTCCGGCGCGCGCCGCGGCGCGGCGCAGCCCCCAGCGCGTCGGGGCACCCCGCGGCGCCCCGAGCACGCTCCTCGATGGACTGAGCACGATGGGTGCGAGCCAGAACCGAACGGGATAGTCCAGGCAGGCGGCGCGGGTAGGCTGGCGCGGCAGGGGCAGCAAAAGGAAGCATCCCGTCACCAGGAAGATCACCTGCGTCAGGTCGACAAAACTGGCTCTCGCGAAACGGCGGACGGGTCTGTCCCTTCTTGCCGGCGGCGGCGCTCTTCTCCCCGCGCGCCTTCCGCCGCTGCTTCTGGATCTCGGTCTCCTTGGCGAGCTGCTCGGCGGCGTGCTTGGCATGCCCAGGCGCCGCGGCCGCGCCGCGACGTGCGCTCTGCTTCGAGCGGCCGACGTAGTGCTCGACCCATTTGATCTTCACGCTGCCCATGGTCTCCTCGACCAGCTGGCACGCGCGGGCGATCACATCCACGCGCACTAAGTTCAAGCCGTCGACATGGTCGTAGGTCTGGGCGAGCTCGATCGACACTCCGAGGAGGTCGTGGATGTGGGCGGCGGCCGAATCCCTGGTGGAACCGCTCTCGCTCATCCACTTGGTCTGGCGGCCGTCGGGCGCGCCCCCGTGCTCGAGGATGCAACCACACAGCCACTTGTAGCCGCTCTGGCCGAACAGAGAAAAGTCATCGAGGATATCCTGACTCATCTGGCCGACTGAATCCCGAAAGTCCCGACGGCGACGTCCGTCACGATTGCGCATCAGGGGGCCCAGCAGGCGTGATTCATCCTCGTCGTCGCCTGCATGCTGGCCAGCAATTGGAGTCGGCACCAACTCCACCAGCACGATGAAGCCAGTAGGAGTACTACGCAGGCCGCTCTCGCACAAGATGGCATCCCCAGGGGCCAGCGTGATCTCATCGCCACGCTGCATCTCGTTCGGCACAGACTTGCTGCAGACCAACGCCAGACCAGGGGCAGGCGCCTCCGCGGTCAAGGGCACGCGGGCGCCTGCAGGGTCAGGCACGGGCGTGGCGGTCCCCCCCAGCATCCATCAGCTCCCCGTCCCTCGCGTCGTCGTCCAGACCTGGCGGCGCGGCCACCGGCGGGAGGAGGTACGCTGGGCCGGCCGCTCCCGCTCCAAAGCCGACCGGAGGGTCAGCGGGACCCTCGCGGCCCATGCAGCGGTAGAAGCCTGGCACCTCACCGAGGCTGCCAATGGAGGCGCCGCCGAGGATGTCACCATTCCGCACGAAGTATCGAGGCTCCGACACGTTGAAGCCAGCAACCCGCGCGTCCTGCCTGGCGGCCCGAACCACATCGAGCAGCTCGGCCTCCGTCGGGTAGGCGACGAAGCGGTTGACCCGCCCAGCAGGACACAACCACGCGGGGGTGGCCCCGAAGGTCAGCGAAGCCATGTCAGGACCATCCCCGTCAGCGCCGCTTGCAATCTCCTCGTCGTACACGTCACCGTCGGGAGTCATGATCGTCCATCGAGCGGGTGGTTGGTGAGCGTCCGCGGGCCAGATCAGGATTCGTTCGTGCCAATCGCCGCGGTCGTCACTGTAGTGAAAGGTGACGATGCGGCCCAGCAACAGCTCGTTGAAGAAGTCCGCCGCCACGGCGGCGCTCCCCCGCTTGAAAGAGCTGCAGCCGAGGAAGCAGCGCCATGACGGACGCGGCAGTGGCTGAACACACTCACGGCCTGCGTTAAGATGTCCGTCAAGACCAGCCCTTTCGAGTGGACGTAGAACGAGTCTGCATCGCTGTGTTGCTGCTGGTCTTTGCGAAGCTCCTGCAGATGCCACGCCAGCGCCGCCACCTCCACGTGCAGCCGCGAGAGGTCCTCGAGACAGCCTGACAGGTTGCGGGCGTATGCCGCGACCCGCTCGGCCTCGCGAGACGCGGCCTCCGCCGCGAGGGTCGAGGACGGCGGCTCGCCTGGGGGGGCCCCTCCGCCACCGCTGCGCACCAGGCCAAGCCATACAGCGTCAAGTGTGCACCAGGCGCAGACCAGCAGCCAGGGAGGCATGCGCCGTTGGTTGGGGCACATAGGAGACAAGTGTTCCCTGAAGGTACAAGGCTTGAGAGAAATAGAACGGATTCTGTGCTGCACCCCATACACGTTCGCAGGACAAGTCTCATCATCATCATCATCATCATCATCATCATCATCATCATCATCATCATCATCATCACCATCACCATCACCATCACCATCACCATCACCATCACCATCACCATCACCATCACCACCATCACCATCATCACCATCACCATCATCATCTGCATCAGCAGCAGCATCATCAACATCATCGTCGTCGTCGTCATGAGTATCATCATCATCATCAGCAGCATCATCAGCAGCATCCTCATCATCGTCATCACCACCACCATCATTATCATCATCATCATCAGCAGCATCATCATCATCATCATCATCATCACCACCACCACCACCACGACCACCACCACCACCACCACCACCATCATCATCATCATCATCATCATAACCATCATTAGCATCATCATCATCATCATCATCATCATCAGCAACAGCAGCATCATCATCGTCGTCATCGCCATCGTCATCGTCATCGTCATCGTCATCGTCATCATAATCAGCAGCATCATCCTCATCCTCATCCTCCTCCTCATCCGCATCCTCCTCCCTACCGCGCGGACGAAGACGATGTCGAGATCACGACCCTCCCCAGTTCAGACCACTGGCTGACCTGCCGCGGGGTGTGAACTCGACCTCCTTCCCACCGCGCGGACGAAAACGAGATCGAATTCACGACCCCCGTCCTTATCAGACCACTCGTCGGAATTGCGCTGCTCCTATACTCAGTCTCCTTCCTGCTGCGCTGTTGCACAGGCACGGTGGCGGGGATTGCCACAGGCAGCTGGGATCAAAGCTGGGCACGGCACAGCACAACAATTTCTCCGCAATATGAGAGCACGGCACGGCACGGCACGCGGGCACGACGACGCACGGCGACTTGTTCACATCACCGCACAGCACGGCACGGCACAACAACTTCTCCGCAATATGAGAGCTGGGCACGGCACGGCATGGCACGGCACGCGGGCGGCGACTGTTCCGCGTGCCAGCAACTAAGCACGGCACGGCACGAGGGCGACAACCACGCCGTGTTCCCGAAACCCGGCACGGCACGGCACGCGGGCGGAAACTTCCCACATTTCAGAGACCAGGCACGGCGCGCCACGCCGCGCCAGCGCACGGAAGGGGAGGTGAGGGGAGGAGGGGCGGAGGGGGGAAGGTGAGGTCGAGGGCAAGGGCGAGGGGGTCGGGGGGAGGGGACGAGGGAGAGAGGGAGAGAGGGAGAGAGGGAGAGAGAACAAGGGGAGAAGAAGAAGGACCCACCTGGAAGTCCGGGGCTAGGGCGGGACGGCGAGCAGGCCTGCGCTGATGAAGAGCTGCCGCTGCACGGGAGCCTCGCGGAGGCCAACCGATCGAAACGGGGCGAAGAACGATGATCGGCGCGGCAAGTCCTGGCAAATGAAACCAGGTTCTATACGGGCGGTCACGGCCCTCCGCAATTCGATACGTGTGGGCGACACGCAATCTGACCAGGCCAAGCAAAAACAAACGGAATCCACAGAGAAGCGCCGGCAGCCATCGACGAAAAAAACGTGAACCAGCAGAGGCAAGCGGGGCGCCAATTGAAAGCGGCGAAGAGCAGAACTCACGCGGGGAGGATGATAGTGACACTGGAGAGGGCAGGACACCACCGCACGAGGGCAGCAGAACCACACGGGAACCACGAGGAGAGACGAGAAGGAACCGCGAAACGCAAGCAAGGCGACAAGCAAGGCAGAGCAAGACAAGGGGGGAGGGGTGGGGAGGTGCAGGGGGGACGGGGGTGGCGAGAGGACAAGGCGAATGGAGGAAAGCGCAGAAGAGGAGGAAACCAAGAATTGCCAGCACCTCGGAGGTTTCAGACACTCGGGGGAAAAGCCTCCATGTGGCCCTGACAAGATCTCCCAGAGACGCACCCCTACAACAACACAACAACAAGACCGTGCCACGCTATTATGTCGCTACGTAACTTCACAAAGCGCAGCGGCGGATTTCTGCGGCAACGCAAGTGCATGTATACATAAAAATCCTACGTGTGTATGTGCACATTCGCGTTCATGTTACTGTTGCTTCGCAGATGTAAGCATGGTATTATATATATATATATACACACGCCATGCACGTACATCTTGATATGCTGAACGTAAACACAGTGTGCCCAGATGACCCGAACGCATGACTACTGTACTGATTCATTCGGCATGCAATCAAACTCGCACATCCCTCGAACCTACTATATGTACTTATGTATGTATACGCACCATGCGCGCCACGATCAACTTCTCCACACGTTCTGATTACACTGCCCCTCTCGCTTCCCCGTGTGTTCCCCGTTTTCTCTGTCGACTCCTCCTAGCATTCCGTCAAAGTCCCTCTAACGTCTGCTCAAAATGCCCTTGGTATCCCCGTTTGCTGCCCTTGAGCTTCTCGCAAGAGCCTTGAACTCACCGTTACATTACCTGCAGAACTCCATTCGATCATCAAAACATCTGTCCTAAGACATCCTACCAGTGACAAATTGAACGGCGGTTTTACATGCCCATCGCTCCAGGGATACGAAATCCCTCCAGCATAACAAACTGATGGAACTTGTTGCCATTGCAGTGTATGGGTTGTCCCTGACCTCTATGCTGAACTGATGGCGTATGCTATCCAAGCATCATGCAGTCGCATCTGATTGTCGGATGGGCCAGACGGCATCGGCGGCGACGACAGCGGCGACGACGGCGACGATGCCGACAGAGGTGACGACAGCAGCGGCGACGGCGGCGGCGACGACGGCAACCGTGTTCACGGCTCGACAGCGACGGGGATGGCGACGGAGAAGGCGAAGATGACGCCGCAGCACACGGCGCGCTTCGATGGTGGGACAGACCACCGGACGTGCACTACAGCGCGCCAAGAGCGTTTGCTCCTGGCTGGGCAGGCCAATAGAGGGGGTACGCCAATTGCGGAAACGGAAATCAAGGTTCCCGTCGCCGGCATGAGAATACATCCCTACAAGTTTGTAGCACGGCCAGCCTTCAGTGCGCGTAAGGCGCCCGCGCACCTCAGCACACGCCTTTGCCATGAGAAATTCCTGGCCCCTAGCCCGCTACATGTTTAAGTGTTGGGTCCAAAACCCTACATTTTCCTCCATCGCGCCCCTTTTGAGCAGGGATCGACCGCCTTCCTGTAGGCGTACCACGAGATACTCTTAGGACGGGACAATGCTCTGAACCATCAAGCCGACGCGCTGAGACAATCTGTCTCAGCCGGAAATGTTATAACAAAGCTTGTATACCAGTCACCGAAGGTTCTCAGATCATTGCCTGGTGGGCCTATCAGCAGACCAAGACGCTCCGCCACTGCTGGACCCCCCGCCCGCAGCGCGATCGGGAGAAGGCTCCGCGGGCGGGCCACGGCTGGGGCGGCTCTGGGCAACGGCTGGGGCATTGCTTGGCGACGGCTGGGGCGGCGTTTGGTGGGTGGGACGGTGCTTGGTGGGTGGGGCGGTGCTCGGTTGGTGGCGCGGTGTGTGGTGGGTGGGGCGCGCCGCATCTTCTGCAAGTGGCCCCACACATTCGAACGCAGGTCCATGGCGCCGTCGTCGTGCCTCGGACCTTTGCGCCAGGTCAGCCGCAAAAGGGAAAACGCTTGGCGCGGTGGTGAGGCCTTCTTTTCGTCAAAAGCAACGCTCGTCAAGGAGTCGGGCGACTTCCATCATCTTCAACATCATCTCCATGGCATCATCCTGAACATCACCGCAGGCCCTGACTGAGTGGACCCATGAAGGGCTGAGTACCCACCTTTTGTTCCCATCGTCGTGGCGAAAATGGTTACCAATCCTGCATCGCCATGGTTGTTGGGACTGCGCGGAAAAGGCGGAGCTCTTTTAAGAAAGAGCGCTTCAAAAGGCCTCCCGAAACAGGGAGATCCCCCCCAAAAAACTCCCCCCTAACCATGGACGGGCGGGCGGGACGGGCGGACGGGCGGGGCGGGTGGGGCGGCGTCGTCGCTTGCAGGCGCAAGGCAAGGGGGTGGGTTGTAACCCTCTCACCCTCCCTCTCCGCAGGGCGGGGGGGGGGCGGGACCCACGCACCCCTGCCCAAACGCACGTGAGGAACGGCTTGTTTGTTGCAAATCGATACTATCGCTTGTTTGAGCCATCGTGCGCGCTTCGCGCGCGCTCATATTCTAAATGTATTGAGACCTGACGTGTACTGCGGAAGAGAGGACGCAACTTCTGAATCTGCTCCTCCTCCCACCTCCTCCTCCTCCTCCTCCTCCTCCTCCTCCTACTACTACTACTACTACTCCTCCTCCTCCTCCTCCTCCTCCTCCTCCTCCTCCTCCTCCTCCTCCTCCTCTTCCTCCTCACCGCCTCCTTCCTTCCTTCCTCCAATCATCCTTCTCCCCTCCCCTCCACCCCACCTCTCCGTATCCAGTCCCGTCCCGCTCCCCCTCTCCCTGCATGTCCTCGTCCCCCTCCCTTTCCGCCTTCTGGAATGGAGGTGTCTTCGATGTGGGGCCCAGAAGAAATCCGCCGATCCAGTGTGTGAGTTTCTAAGAGCGTGGACTTGAGCTCGCTCAAGCTTCGCTCTGCATGGGGGGGGACCCATTCCCGACGCCATTCAGTGCTCGGGAGCCCGGGGGTGGGTCGTTCTGCAAGGGAGGGGGGGAGACGCCATTCCCGACGCCATTCAGTGCTCGGGAGCCGGGGGTGGGTTCGCTCTGCAAGGGGGGGGGGCGGGGGAACCCATTCCCGACGCCATTCAGTGCTCGGGAGATGGGGGGGGGGGGTTCGCTCTGCAAGGGGGGGGGGGACGCCATTCCCGACGCCATTCAGTGCTCGGGAGCCGGGGGGGAAGTTCGCTCTGCAAGGGGGAAGGGGGGGGGGGGGGACAGGGGCCTAGATGGGGGACCCGAACGGACATTTCGAGCCCTCTGCCCCTGCCCCAAGAGGCCCCAATCTGGCCCCCAGAAGGCCCCCAGGAGGCCCCAAGAGGCCCCCAAGAGGCTCCCAAAGACACCCAAGAGGCCAACAAGAGGCTCCGAAGAGGCCCCAAAACTGCCCCCAAGAGGCCCCCGAGAGCGCTCCGAAGAGACTCCAAGAAGCATCCCTGAAAACTCGGACCCACAACCCAGGCACGGTGGCGGATAGGCCGAAGGCCTTTAAATCGCATGCACCACATAGCTTAACCCACATAGCCTGCATCATAGATTGCCCCACATAGTTTCCACCACATAGCTTGCACCACATGGTTTGCACCACATAGCTCACACCCCATAGACCGCACCACATAGATTGCACCACGTAGTCCCACCAGCCCTCTGGGCTTTGGTGGTATAACGCGTGTTTTCTTCTCTCTTCCACTGAAACCCCTCCCTGGGCCAGGAAGGGGGGGTACCGAGGCGTTAGAGCGTCCAAGATGGCCCAAGATTGCTCCAAGAGGGTTTCGAAGTCGCAAGATGGCCTCCAAGATGGCCCATGCTGCTTCAAGATGGGTCAAGATAGCCTCTGGCATACCCCCAAGAGGCCCCAAGGCAGCCCCAAGACGGATCCAAGTGCCCTTCGAGCCCTCCACGGCGCCCTCCAAGATGCCAAAACCGTTCAAAAGCCGAGGGAAAATCAATGGTTCTGGCATTATCGCCCTTTCGCTTCTGATGGGCTTTGGAAGCCTCAAGATGGCCCCAAGATGGCCCAAAAGAGGCCCAAGAGGGGCCCAAGAAGGCCGAAGACGGCCCCAAGATCGCCCAAGAGGCGCCCAAGAGCGCTCCAAGAGGGCCCCGAGATGCCGTTTGAGAGCCTCCGAGGGGGGGGGGCGAATTCCTCCCCTCCCTCTTTTTGAGCCATGGGGCCCAAAATGGCCCCAAGAGGCCTCCCAGCCTCTCCCAAAGACCCTCCAACCCGCCCTTTTTGGCCCAAGATGGCTCCAAGAGAGCCCCAGATAGCCCAAGATGGCCTTCAAAATGGCCTAAGATAGCCAAGCATGGCTCAAGAGAGCCTCTGACAGCCCTTCAAGAGGCCTCAAGGCAGCCTCAAGATGGCCCAAGATAGCCGTGCATGGCTCAAGATAGCCTCCGGCAGCCTCTAGCCGAGCATGGCTCAAGATAGCCTCCAAGAGGCCTCAAGAAGGCTGGCAATCATTTCTGGATGGGCTGGTGGGGATATTTTTTTCGGTCACGTCCGCTAGCGAAGGCGCTAGCGGAGTCAGAAGCGCTCCGGGACACGAAAGCGGCCCAAGCTGGTGGGGATATTTTTTTTGGTCGCGGCCGCGAGCGAAGAGCGCAGGCGGCGAGAGAAGTTGTCCAGGCCTACGAACAAACCTAATTAGCTACAAGACGCGCCGCAGGCCGGCCGGCCCACTCACCAAGCAGCAGCGGGGCTGCGCGGGAGGCTGACAGCTGCGGGCATCCAGGGAAGCTCAGGCACGTGCGGTCTGACAAAATGCCGAGAAATTCGGTGCATGCCGCGAGGCATAACCCACACAGACGACGCGGGGACGTGCACGAAGGTGCCGACGTGTCCATCATGCTGGGTGGGCGTTCAGGCGAGAAGAACGATGGGCGAGTCGCCAGTGGGGCGCCAGGCCCAGGGCCGTCCCTACGGCATGTGCGGGCTAGGGGAGCTGAGCTGCCGAGGGACGTCGCAAACCTGCCTGAAGAGGGGGATGAGTCCAGGGTGCTGTTGCGACTGCAGAAGGCTAAACCACTCCGGCGCGACCACAGTACCCAAGGGGCCATCGTCCCGTGCCCGAGGGAGGCCCGGACGACAGTGGGCCGGCCCCTCCAACAACGGCACAGAGCCGACGCCAGATGGACTGTAGGAGAAAGCCAGGCTGGCGTGGTGAACATCGCCAGCGAGGCAGGGGGTTCCAGGGAGGGGCTGCACTGAGGGCGGTCACCCATGCACTCCAGGGCAACGAGGACCCAACAGCGAAGAATTTACACCGCAGAGCTCACACCACGTAGATGAGTACGCTAGCTCCTACCACATAGGTTGCACCACCTACCTTACACCAGCTCACACCGCATTTAATTTACCACATAGCATGCACCACATATATTTCACCACATCGCTTGCATCACGAATATTGCACCACATAGCTTTCACCACATAGCTTGCACAACATATATTGCATCGTCTGGTATGCTAAAGCACACTGCTTGGGGTCCACGCAGGCTAATGTGTTCTGGAAAATTGTTTATTTCAAAAGCTTGTGCTCATGTGTGGAGCTTGCGACTTGTGTTCTGGAAGTTATTTTGCGGGCTATAGACAAGCGCGTTCCACTACTCGCGAAGTAACTACTCGAAAATGGCTTGGATCCGCCGCAGGGAATGTACGATCCATTACAGGCAAACATGTGTTGTTCGGACGTTGGCGAGTAGGAACTTCGCGAGTAGTGGAACGCGCTCGGCGAGTCTAGCGTCTAGCTTTCGTTTCACCGTTCTAGAATCTGTCTGGCGGTTTGGAATGAACAAATGTAAATGACGCCGGCGGTCGAGCTTCCTGGGCCTCTTCTCTGGGCGCGACAAGAGCCAGCCTTGATTGGAGCTTGGAATGGCCCTTCGTGCAATCGCGCGCTGCGTCCGCTCGGCGCGGCTCAGGTGGTGATATGCTGGGCCAAACAGAGTTCTGGATTCCACCCTATGACCTCCACCCAAAACCAATGAATGCTCGGGTGCTGGTATCATGATGAGGTTCCTCTAGCGGCCATGGTGGGCAATCCTCTGTCGACCGTCGCGAGCATCTTCCCCCAACGAATTCTAAGGCTTAGGTTCGCATGGACCAAAAGTGGTATGGGAAAACTCCCGTGCTTCCGCGTCCAGGCTGGAGCCCGCTCAAGACCAGACCCTGCACCTCTCCCGAGGACGGCCCTGGAAGGCTGCTCGAGCCCGGCCAGGCCAGGCGGGGGCGACGAGGAGCCCCCCGATGGGCAGGCAGAGGGCACGGCGGGGGGCGGGGGAGGCTCGAAGAGGGCGGCGCGGCGGCGGGGAGGATCCCCGCAGCTCCTGCCAGAGAGCCGCGCGGCGGAGGGGGGGGGCGCCTCGTGCAGCCTCAGGAGCAGCTCGAACTCGACGTAGTCCGTGCCTCGGCGGGGGGCAGGAGCAGTCAGCATCTAATCGGCGAGTCGGGCCGCATCGGCATGTGCATCGGGTCGGGCTGCATCGGCACGGAATCGAATCGGACCGAACCAGCCGACATCGATATCAAATCTGATCGATCGGATCGATACAGTCCCTGCGGGGGAGCTGGGAGACTCTGTATCATTGGTCTGCAGCCGCTTCACTCAAGCAGCGCTCGAGCGGCGGAGAGGCGCTTCCGAGGCGAAGTAAGGCACTGAGGCGGGCACGGCGGGAGACGAGGGACGCGCGGGGGGGAAGGAGACCGCGCTCAGGACGGCGCGAGTGCTGGGAGCCGGGAGACACCCACCGCGGGGAGGGGGGGAGGCCGGCGGAGGTGCGGGCTATGGGGGAAGAGAGGAGCGCGTCCGAGGAGGGCCAGGAGAGGAGACCGGGAGGGGAAACACGAACCCCACCAGCCTTCAGGGCGTGAGCTTCATTTTCTGACTATGAAAGTTCACCGTTTTGCGCTGTATGTTTATATTTGTTTTGCCCTCTGGGCGTGACTGGGTGGTATAACGAGCTCGTTATGCTAACCCCTTTCTTCCCCTTCGGAAAAGGGAAGTCCCCCTCCCCCTACCCCCCTACCCCTGGGTCTGGACGGGGCGTTTCGCAGGTCGTTGGAGCGCCCGGGACGACCCAAGATGGCTCCATGAGGGCCCCAAAGAGCCCAAGATGGCCTCCAAGATCGCTCGAAATATCCCCACATGACCCAAGACAGCTTCCTACATGCTTCCAAGAGCCCTCAAGACCGCCCCAGGATAGCTTCAAGTGCTCCCCGAGCTCGCCAAGGAGGCCCCCAGGAGGCCAAAATCTACCAAGGGCCTGACGAAAGTCAATGTTGCTTGCCTTCTCACCGTTTCGCTTCTGATGGGCTCTGAAGACCTCAAGACGGCCCCAAGGAGTGCCCTACGAAGGGTCCGATAGGGGCCCAAGACGGCCCACAGAGCGCCCAAAAGCACCCCAAGAGCGCCCCAAGAGGGCCCCAAGAGGCTCATTTTAGGGCTCCGACGACGGGACCGTCATGTCCCAAAGAAGGCCTCCAAGACCTAAAAGAAATCCCGAAGAGCCCCCAGAGCACCCCAAGAGGGCCACAAGAGTGCTCCAGGAGGGCCCAAGAGGCCTCCAACATGACCCCAGGAGGCCCCCGACAGCTTCAATAAGCCCTGGAAAACAAGAAACACCAAAGCCCCCTAATAGGAGGTCCCAAGAGGCCCCAGACTACTCCCAAAGTCCCCAGGATGCCCCAGAAAGCCAGAGGAAGCCCCAGGAACCCAAGGAAGCCTCAGCAGTAGGCCCGAGGAGGCGCCAGGAGGCACTGGGACGCCCCACGAAGTCCCAGAAACCCCCAAAACGCCCGAGACAGCGCGAGATACCTGGAAAAGGCTTCTAGCAAAACCCCGAAAGACCAGAACCGCCGAAAATTAGCGTGGAACGGATTTGCCGGGAATGATGCAAATCAGTTCCAAAATTCCCCACGGGTATTGAAGCGCGCTAGATGGTCCGAGATTCCTCCAAGATGGCCCCTGCTATACACCCCTGATCAAGGCAACTCGACTGGCATCTGTCGTTGATGGGCTGGTGGGGATTTGCTTGTCAACAGCCGCAGGCGAGCGCGCCGACGGCGTGTCAAGGTCCGAGCGGGCCGCGCGAGGTCCTAAATTGCCTAGCAAACGGCTGGTGGGGATATTTTTTTTGCGGACGCGGATTCGCAGTCGCCGAGCTGAGAGGTCCGGGCCACGGGCCTGTCAAATTAGCAAGCCTGAAGCACAGCGGCCGAGCCCGCACTCAGAACCGCTGGTGGGGATACACGAAGCGTCGAGAATTGACATGTCGAGCCTGTCCACCAAAAGGTGACCCCCGAGACCGCCACGAGGACCCCAAGAGGCCCCCACAGCGCCCCGGAGGCTCCGAAAAAGCTCCCAAAAGGCCCAAAGAGGTCCCCATGAGATCCACAGAGGCACCAAAAGGGCCTCCAAGAAGCCCTCGGGAGGCGTCGCGAGAGACCCCAACAGGCATCAGAGACACGGTGGCGGGATGGACAGAAGGCCACTGGATACCTGTAAACTCTCGTCCACGGCCCGCAGGGCCCTCGCACTTGTCACGTACGAGTGTCATCGCCCTGGTTCTCGCATGGTCCTCACGATGCCAAGACCGCCCCCGTGCGGCATCTCCTGTGGGATCTCGCTTGTTGCAGGGGAGGCGTGTTTCGGCAGGATCACGCGATCGCCGTGAGGATTGGAGCGAGGCCCGGTGTCAAAATCTCAAGGAATGCGGGGACTCTGGGCACTGGAAAATGAAGGGCGGAACGGTCCTCTCCGCCCACGCTCTTCTTACGACGGGCCTCGCCCTGGTCCTTGGCATTCCTCACAAGGTGCTCACGCTGCCCAAACCGCCCCCGTACGCTGTCCCCCGTGAGCGGCGAATGCCCCCGCAGGAAGTGGCCGGACGGACGGAGGCCAATGTCCGCGCCCGCGCGCTGCTGGCCGCGGGGAGCGGAAGCCCGCCAACCCCATCCCCCAATTGCAGTGCTGGAGCTGCACTAGCGTTGTGACAGAAACTCGCATCCTCCCCCCCCCCTTCAAACGTCAAGTCGAGGGGCGTAAGGGGGGGCATCGCTTCCTGGCGGGACTGTAGGCAGCACCATCTCCACAATCTTCTCGTCTCAGTCGGATGTGCACAACTTGGGCGGCGAATGGCAATGCGGCTCCCGCCCTGCAGTACCAGGGCCGCGCGCGCGGCGCCTGCGTCGGTCGGGCAGTGCGTGGTGCGGTGCTCCTCGGGGGGCTCTCCGCTGAAGGGGCGTCCTCTACCTACTGTCGTCCTCCTTCGCTGCCTGGTGCCTGGTGTCTCTGGACCTGCCTGTGTATCTGCAAATGTCGCTGTCGCTGTCTGTGCCTTAGCCTCTCTCGCCCTCGCTCTCGATCTCATTATCTCTCTCGCTCTCGATATTCTCACTCTCGCTCGCTCTCGCCCTCTCTCTCCCTCGCTATCGTTCTCTCTCTCTCTCTCTCTCTCTCTCTCTCTCTCTCTCTCTCTCTCTATATATATCTAAATGTCTATATATATATATATACATACATATATGTCGCTCTCTCTCTCTATATATATATATATATATGTAAATGTGTCGATGTATATATACACACAAAAAAATACAGATATATATACATATATATATATATATATATATATATATATATATATATATATATATATATACATATATACATGTACACACACGCCTCTTCCGATATTATTATAATCCGGGCGGGGGCGAAAACCCGTCACCCCCCCCCTCCCCCATCCCGCCCCCCGCCCCCCGCAAACCCAGACTCCCGGGATTCGGGGCTTTGGGGCCCCCTGGACGTTCTCGGAAAAGGCCCATCGGCAGTTCCAGGCCTCCAAGGGTGCCTTGCCGGGCTTTGCCAGCAGACCCAGAAAGCTCCAAGGCAGCACCAGAGCGCTCCAGGAGTGGCCTGGATGGCATCCGAGACGCCTTCAAGAGGACCCCATAGAGGCACACGTCCCATTCCATCCGGAAAACGTTCATGTTTAGCACATTCGTAACTTTTACCTCGCCGCGTCCACGGCGGCCCAAGAGCCTCCCGAAAATGCTCCAAGACGGCCCAGGAGGCCTTCAAGAAAGCTCCGAGACGACCCAAGAGAGCCCCAAGAAAGCCAAAGAGAGATCCAAGACGACCCGAAGGAGGCCCAAGAGGCCCCCAACAAAAATTCCAACGGAGACTCAAGAGGAACATGGGAGGCGCCCGGGGGGGCCCAAGAGGCCCCCAAGAGGTCCCCAAGAGGCTCCCAAGAGACCCCCACGATGCCCCAAGTGGCACCCCCGAGGCACACAAGAGGCTCCAAGAGGCCTCCAGAACCGTCAAGAGGCCCCCTAGACGCCCCAAGAGGACTCAAAGAAGCTCTCAAGAAACATCCGAAGAGACCCCGAGAGGCATCCACGAGACCTCTGGCATTTCTGCTCGCCCTCCTCCTTCTCTTCCTCCTCCTCCTCCTCCACCTCCTCCTCCTCCTCCTCATCATCATCATCATCATCATCATCAGCATCATCATAATCATCCGCCTGTTCCTCCTCGTCCCTCCTCGGTCCACCCCCCCATTTCCCTCCTCGTCATCCTCCCCGTCTTGGGGTATGACGGTTTCCCAAAACCCAAAATTCCACTTCATGTTCCTCTACATCCCCAATCAAGGCAACTCGCCAGGGCATCGTTTCTGGACGGCCTGGTGGGATTACGCGAAAAAAGCTGTCAGACTGGGCGGTCTACGGCTCCTATCTCCCCTGAGGGACTTTTTTTTTAACAAACAAGAAAAAAAGAAAAAAAGAAAAAGGAGAACCCTCTAGCGAAAGGGAAAATGTAGCCGTCATTGAAGCGAAAGCACGATTCCTGAAATAATTGTGAGGAAGTCGCAGGCGAGCCAGAACCAGGGCAGAAAGGAGAACACGGCCATGCGCACCTTAGTGTATTTCTACAAGGGGTCGTGGCCGACCGGACCAAAAATGTAGCCAGCATTGAGGCGAGAGCACGATTCCTGAATAAATTGTAGGAAGTCTCAGGCGAAACGGCTGCTGGACAGAACGCCCTACCCCTCCCCGTTCCCCCTGTGGGACTCTTTGTGGTGCTCTTTTGAAACCACTGGAACCCTCTAGCGACACGCTATAGAAAAAAACAAAAGCGGAGCCCCCGTCAGAAGTCGTTCCGCGAAGCGTGAGAACTCTCTGAGCTGCAGTCCCCCGTCTGTGAAGGTAGTCTTGAAGCACAGGGCAACTCTGCCACAAAAGAAAAACTGATCCCGCATACGACCACGCCGCAACAGTTCACGATTGACGCACGGACCTCGGGGATACGAAAGAGCAGCCGATAGGGGAAAGCGGTCTTGCGATGGCGATCTGGAAGAGCCCTGGCGCAAAACACCGTAAGCAACACAGAGCCACACGCGCGCAGAGCACCCTGCTGCCGCCGCGACCACGCCGCCGCCCCGCTGGCCGGCGCCTCCGGCACGGCGCCTTGCTTCACGACGCGGAGCGTCAGCAGGGAGCTGTGGTGCCTGCCGGAGGGCGGGCCCTGTGGAAGCGGTACCGATCATCGCCCACTCTCCCTTGACGGCTCGCGCCGCTGGGGTCTGGGCAGGGGTGAGGAGCTGGCGGGTCGCGCCCGACTCCACTCGCGCCCGAGCAACTCAACAACGAATGGGGCGCGCTCTTGTATCGATGACATCAGCGTGCTACTGCTGACGAAGCACCAGGCCCTCGGACAAAACGAAAGAGCAAGACTTTGACGGGCTCCCAACGGCGGCGTGTCAATGCTACGGCAGGCTCGTGTCATGACGATTTGCGCGTTGGTTTCTGACACAGCGTGGAAAGTTCAGCCCTGAACGACGGCGGCTTATCGATCACAAGATCTTTCCATATGAGACGACTCTGGGCCACTAGCGGCGTTCAACCTGAACGCCCGCTGCGGGGTCGCAGCCGCGTCGACCCAAAGCGAACCTGACATACTCTTGCTTGTGCGTCGTGGGTGGCGTAGGCGATCAGTGGGCGACTGGAGGGCGATGCACCTCCTGAGCCTATTCCCCCGTGGCGTGGCCCCAACGATGCTCTTTTCCCTTCCCGATTTCCTCCCAGGCAGACTCCGCTCGAAACCGGCCCCAGAGGTCGGGCGGGGCTAGGACCAACATAATCCGCTCGAAAGCGTTCTAGAACGTTTCCAAAGCGTTCCGTAACGCTCTGAAGCGGCCGCGGAGACCGACATATCCTCCAGCACCGCCAGATCGTAGAGATCCCCGATGTATTATAGTTCTGGTCTTACAGACGGTCTACAATGAAAATTGGCGCGGTGCTCTGCGCATGAGACACCCCAACACGGCGATCTAAAAACGCAGTGAATCCCAGGTGGGATGTTTAAAAACTCACTTCCTGACAAAAACAAATGCCGCAACCTGTTAGCCAGCGAAGGCCCAAACCATTTTGTTCTAGCGTAATACGTGTTGCAATATATGTGGTGCAAGCTACGTGGTGCCATTTAGCGAATGTATTCGAGCTACGACGTGCAATCTACGTGGTGAAATTAACTTTGGCTCGCACGGAATCGTCCACTCAATTGCTCGCGCAACCATCCCACCCACCCACCCGCAACTTGGCTTGCAACCCCCATGCGGCGGCGACTGCGATGAGTGCTTGGCGGCGTTGGCTGGTGCATCCCTGCGGCCTCGCCAGCCCGCGCATGCACGCGCGCGCAGCGGCCAGCTAGTTCGGCGCGACCGACGCGGCCGCGGTGGCGCTGACTGGTGGGCACATCCCAACGGGCATTTCACTGCGGGTCGGCGGCTTGGGCGGGCGCGGTATCATGGCAACGTCAACATCACTAGACACGATGATGATAGTAGCGATGCTGGTGGCGATGCTGACGCGACGACGGCACGGCCAGTGACGGCGCCGTTGCTGATCACGCCGACGACGATGACGCCGTCCTCACGTCGGTGCTGAAGGTTCCGGATGGAATTCGACACGCGCGCGCGGCCGACGCGCGAGAGTGGCCACATGATGGTATTTGACACGGATCGTGACGCTCCAGGGCGCGCGCAACGGCGTTCAATGATTTCGGTATGCGGCGCGAAAGGCCCGCTGGGCAGAAGCCAATGACAATGTTGAAAACCTGTGGTTTCTTGAGAATTCGGGCGGAAGTTACGCGGAGGCGTGGGGGAAGCATATCACGGAGCTCTTTCCTCCAACGCAGCTCGAACAAAAGGGCCTGCGGGCATGTCTTGAATTGACGGCGTCCGATGCACACAGGATCCTGAGCACGCCGCCTGGCCGAGCGGGAAGCGGTTGGTGGTCCCGCTCCTCCTCGGACACTCCTCGGGGCCACCGCTCACTTCAGGGCTCAAGAAAAGGAAAATTAAACCCGCAGTGCCTCGGCGCAAAGTCTCGGCGGTCAACCAAAACAGTACGCAGGTCAAGGCCCTTACTCGGACCACGCCCCCTGCTCTCGGGGCCCCAAAGGCTGGAAACGGGGGCCAGTCGTCCACCAGGCGTACTTGACCTGGCTCCGGGTAGCAACCGACCTTCTGCGGTCGCCCTTCTTAGACTTGATCTTAACTGCTGGCTCGCTCAACCCCTCGATCGGAACATGATGCGCCCCCCCCGCCGTCGCCCTCGCGCGGCAGGATGCCCGCGCGGCACCAGCTCGGCCTCGCACGCGGACAGAACCTGCAAACCAAAGAAAACACAAGCATGGCGATCATGAGCCCAAGGCTCACGCCCGACATCCGAACGGTCAGGTCCACGTAGTAGCCCTCAGTCGCGACTCCCAGCGTGGTCACTGGAGTCAGCGCACTCTCGCCCATCTCCCGCGGTACATCGCACAGCTCGGTCGAGCTCCTCTGCGCCGCTGCGGGGGGCGACGTGGCCACTGCGAGCAACACCTTCAGCAGGTTCAACTGGGCCTGGAAGTCGGTCGGGCTGACCCCGACCGCAGCAACCCTCGAGGCCCCTGGCAAGGGCACCTCCTTCAGCCCACAGCTCTCGCGGAGCCACTCGAGGCGAGTCCTCGGCAACGCATTCGCGCCGAGATCCGCCAGGTTGTTCTCGCCGCCCATAGGCTCGATGGTGATGACCTTCTTGGCCACCAGCTGCTGGATCCAGAACGACTTGGTGGCAAGGTGCTTGATTCGCCCAGTGCCCCGACGCCTCGCCAGCGCTCTCGCGCTCGAGCTGTCGCATCGCCAGCCCATGCGCACGCTGCAGCCCACGAACGTGAAGAGCGCCTTCAGCCCAAGCCCCTCGCTGAGACCTCGAGCTCCAGCGCGCCACTCGGCTTCACAGCTGCTACGGGCCTGCACGTCTTGACGACAGCTGATCCCGAACATTGAACACCCACGCGCGGTGATGTGCACGCTGGTCTGGCTCTTTCTCTCCTTCGCGCCACCTGCCCAGTCGGAGTCTGTCCACGAGACCAAGTCGATGATGTCCTGCGACGCGGTGGGCCTGGCCATCCACACGCCCCGGTCCCTCGCGCCCTTCAGGTACCTTGCCAGCCTCTTGAAGGCTCGCACGTCCGCCTCACGGGGCGATGAGATGCACGAGGTTAGGTGGTTGATGTCGAATTGGGCACCCTCACGGTGGTGCAAGTAGAACAACAGGCACCTGGTCACGCTCCTGAACAGCTTAGCCCCGTCTGGACTGAGATCGGGCGTTTCATCGCTGCCTGTCCTGCGCGCCTCCACCCCCGGGGTGGCGCGCGGGTTGGCCTCCTCAGGGCCCAGCGCCTCCAGCGCATTATGAGGTACTTCTCGTTGGGCTGGATGTAAGGGGCGCCGGCCTCTCGCACGCGCCACCTCCTGAGAAATTCGCAGTCGGCGCCCTCGCCCTGCAGGCCGGACCACTTCACCTTGATGTTACGGCCCAGGTCCAGCACGAAGCCGGACACTGCAACTCCAGGCGCGGTGCCGTACATGTCGTCCATGTGTAGCCCCACCAGACATGGGAGCTCGGCGCGCCAGAAGAACTGGGGCGCGGTCGGCGACCGCTCGAAGCCCCTGGCCATGAGCTGCTCCGCGGCGAACTCGACCCAGCGCTTCCCTCCAGCACGCCGCCCCGGCAACTGCTTCGCGAGCTGCCACGCGCAGTCCTCGGCGTCGCCATTCGCGCGGCACTCCTCCAGGACCTCAGGCGGGCACTCGACCCGCGCGCCCTCCTCCTCGGGGACGTGGTAGTACGCGTCCTCCGCGTCAACAGTGAAGGTGGGCCATCCGTGCTTCAGAGCCACGTAGTCCACCACTCGGCTGTCGGCCATGCTGCTCCCTGAGGTCGACGCGATACTCCTGCCACTTGAACTCTCGCGCGACGCACCTCGACTTCGCGATCCTGCACCCGAGGTTCGCGTCCCACTTGTAGACGTGATCCCAACGGGCACTGATCCGCTTGCCGACGGCCTCGCTCCGCTTGACAAGCTTGCCCACCCCGTACTGCATCAGGCCGTCGAGGGCCCGTCGGGTGGAAGCCTCGATCAACTGCGAGTCCGACGCATCGTGGGGATCTGGGACGCCCATGTCCCTGAGGATCTGCAGGAAGTCAGGCCGAACGTCACCGCAATGCTCAGCTGCTACTCCGCTAACTCGAGACCGCGCAAGGGTGCCACGGTTGTCACCCTCCTCCGCAGGCCGCTTCGGCGATCGGCCCATCGGAGGCGACTGCGGAGCCACACTCGCTGGCGCTGCAGCCCGCGGCGTCATGGGGGCGTCGTCTCCAGCGCCTCCCGCAGCCGACGTCGACGCTGCTGGCCCCGCCTGCCTGCCCCCAGCAGGCGCCTCGGCGCCGCCCGCCGCGCCAGCTGAGGGCGCCGCCACGGGCGTGCCCGTCCGGGCCGCTGGCCCGCCTGGCGCGGCGGGCGCACTGGACTGGGCTGCGGCGGTCGGGCCTGGCTGCGCCTCAGCTGCCTCTTGCGCCGCCACGTCGGCGTCCGCAGCGGCGGGGGGCGTGACGATCGGCTCGATCCCGCGCGGGGCCGTGCCCTGCCCTCGGCGCTGCCACGGCATGTGCGTGATCGCCGCCACGGCGGTGCGATTGAACCTCCGCTCCTCGGGCAGCCTCTTGACGGCCCTCGTCGTGATCACCTAACCCGTCTCGAGGGCGCAGATGTGCTCGTCGGTGTCGTAGCTCTTCCCCAGCCAGACCGCCCTCGCGAAGCCCATGTCACCCTTGTGGTACACCTTGCCTCTCGCCTTGCGATTCTTGCCCCTGGGCAGGCGCGCCAGGACGGACTCCCCTGGGGTGGCCATCCCCCCGGTGCAGGCGTGGCCGTAGAGGTCCTCACGTTCGGTGCGACCGCTCGCCTTGATCCTCAGGTTGGTGCGTGCCCAGCCCGCGCGGCGCTGCAACCACTTGTGCATGGCCGTGCCCGGGCGGACCCTGGACCCCAGTCGTGCCTCCAGCGCGCCCCTGCTCGTGCGGAACTGCGCCTGGATGATGCCGTTGGCGTTTTCGGAAGGGTTCGACTGGGAGCTGAACGTGGGGGCAGGTTTCACGACCACACGGTTGGGCAGCTCCGCCTCGACCTCGTTGGCCAGGTCCATCATGACGTCCTCGCGGTCGGGCCTTAAGATAACCTTATGATGGAGGAGGCCCTTGATGAACGGGATCAGCGGGTCGGTCAGGCTTCGGGGCACTTCTCATGGCACCCGCGTCAGCGTCCGCGACCAGTACCACCTCCTCGTCCTGTCTCTGGCCATCCTCGGCGCGGGGGCCCGCCTCCGCGTCGTCGGCCGCCTCGCCCTTGAAGAACGCCAGGTCGAGCCCGATCACGGGGAGGCGCTCCACCTCCGCATCTGGCAGCTCGCGGGGCCTGTCACGCCCCCGTCCCATCTGGCAATGCTCACGCCAACGCCGCGGTGGGCAGCGCGTTCTCCTCGTGCCGCTGCCTCTCCTCCGGCGTCGGCCCACGGACGTCGGGAAACGCGGTCGGCCCCAGCACTTGCCCCGTCTCCGCCTGACGCCTCATCTCCTCACGCCATAGCTCACGGTAATCATCCGTCGCCGCCCTCACCTCGCGTCTGCCCTCGTACTCGACGAGCCGAGCCCAGCACTGAGCCTTGGTCCCGTAGTACGGGGCGTAGATCTCCTTGAGGCGCTTCTGCGTGGCGTCGATCCTCGAGGCCGCGCTGCCGCAGGTGCCTCCTGGCCCTGCGCGGGCGCCGCCGCCTCCTGCGCCTGCGGTGGCACCGCCGCCCCCCGCGCCCGCGGTGGCGCAGCTCCTGCATCTGGTGGCGCTGGGTCGCGAGACCCGAGAGCCTCTGGGCGCGGGGGGGGAATCCTCTCCTCGCACTGGCCCCCACGGGGCCCCAGCAGCACCTGCGGCGTCGACCCTGGCGGGACAGGCTGCGAGCTTGGCTTCGCCCATCGCGTCGTGGATCTGCGCGGCGAAGTAGAACGCGTTGCCAACCAGTTTCACGCCCGCCCGCTCGCCGGCCCTGAGGTTCACGGCGCGCGGGTCACTCTCCCCAAGGACAAACCTGAACTGCTTGCGCGCCAGCTTCCCGAGGCTGAGCACCGCGCCCTGAGGGGGCGAGGTCGTCGCTCACTCTGAGATTCCCGAGACATGGCTGGCGACCCTTCTCGCCACCGACGACCATCGGGACCCGCCCGAGCCCCTCCGTGCCAAGCCTCTGGCCGCTCACTGCGGTGAGCTCGGGCGCCGCGGGGCCCTCCTGCACCGTCGGATGCTGCGCTCCGAACGCTGAGCCACAGAGGTGCTCGCCGCTGCCGCTGCCTGCGAGAATGAGCCCTCTGCGCTCCTCCCCGCGGCAGCCTCCGACCGAGCTCCTGACCCCGAAGACCCAGCCGACCTCGTCGACGTCGGAGCCCGCGGCCACCGCGCCCACGGCCCTCTGGCCCTCAGCGCCCGCAGGGGCCTGCTGGACTGCGGCCGCCTTCGGGGGCGCCGCCGTCGGCACCCGAGGCTTGCTAGCCGCCTTGTGCCAGCAGTCCTTCTCCCTGCGCCCCTGCCCCTGGCACCAGTTGCAGATCCCCTCGAACTTGGCGGGGGCGTTGCCCTTGATCTTGTCATCATTGACTCCTTTCTTGCTGCCTTTGCCGCCCTTGTCGCCTGTGCAGCCCGCCTTGTCGCCCTCGCCGCCGCCCGACTTGTCGCCCCTGCGATTTGGCAAGGGCTGCAGCGGCAGAGCATGCCCCGAGATCGCGCCGATCTCCATCGGCGCCGTGCCTTGGCCCACGGCGCCGCTAGCTGCGAAGACCTGCCCAGACGCCATCCACTCTCTCAGGCGCGCCCGCATGGCCACGTGCGAGACCTTGGCGGCAGTCGGAGCGCTGCGCAGCACGGTCTTGCACGGCTCGGGGCTATGGACGAGCAGCGCGGCGATTCAATGCGAAACTCATCACCGAAGTCTTTTCCCGCCTGCATGACATACCTCGCCACGTCGCTGTCACAGTCAACGAGCTGGTCGGCGAACGGCTTCTGGTCGCCGCACCTGGGGTTGAGCAGGCCACTGAGCATCGCTGCAAACCTGTTGCCCACCCCAAGCTCGTACTCATTTTTGATCGCTCGCCCGGCAACGAACCCTTCGTGCCTGCCCGCGAGCGTGACCATCGCCAGCGCCTTGCAATGGGTCTTGGTGATCAGCATGGCATGCAGCAGCTTGCTCGTCGCCGTCGCCCTCTCGTCCATGCTTACGTTGTCCATTACAAGCGCTGGCTGGGCCTCAACATTGTCAATGGGGTCGCCCCAGCCCATCAGCGCGAAAAATGCGTGTGCCTTGATCGACCAACTAGGCCAATCCTCATCTCTGCCACTGAACTCAGACAGCTTGATGCCGCCTCTGCAATCCACCAGTTGCTCTCTGGGTGCCGCTGCCATCAGCAGCGCGAGTGCTCAATCTTCCCGTGGATCTGATCTGCGTAGTTCACCAAAGAACCACGCTCCGCTACCACGGCAGAAGTCACGCGGATGCGTGGGGGAAAGCATACCACGGAGCTATTTCAAGGGCCTGCGGGCGCGCCTTGAACTGACGACGCCCGAAACACACAGGATCCCAAGCAAATTCGCAAGAGCGCGCACGCGAGCTCGTTTGAAAACTGATGTTGTGAAACCATGAATTGTCGCATGGGTTTGGGACATTCGGCTTCGGAACCCTTACGAAACCCAAGGTTTTAGACTGGGGCGCACGCGACGGCGCGCGCGCTCACTTCGTCCCATTCGTTGCTAGGGATTGTTGCGACTGCATGCGCGCAAAGGCGTTCAAACGATTTCGACACGCGCGCGCGAAGTGCTTCTGGCAGAATGTCATGGCATGTTGAAAAACGCCTGGTTTCCTCAAAAGTTCGCAGAATCGCGTTCGCAAGCTTGCTTGGAAAATCCGTATTGCGAATACATGTTTATACACATATATGAAATTATATAAATGTATGTATTATGATACATAAATGTTCACTACAAAATTATACATCCATAAATATACACTGCATTCGATTTTGACGTCCTCACGAAACTTGACGTTTTTTGGGATTCCAGCACGCGCGCGCGACGACGCGCGCGTGCGCCTGTCGTCTTATTGGTTACCAGAGATTCCTGAAAACTGATGACTTGCGATAAAGGAATGCGCGCACAGCATGTTTCGCAAAGGGTGGCGGGGGGTGTCGATACCGGCCCCCCTGGGACGGTGCGAACTCATGTTGAAGATGGACGGTGGGGCCAAGTCATGAGTAAATTGCAATGCGAAGCGGTGTACCGTTAAGTCTGGCCTCGGAAGGTGGTGGATCCTCTGCTCTTCGTAAAACGGATAATTCACAAATGGTCGCAGTGCGTTGTCAAAACTACTGCCCACACTCCCACCCGCAACTTGGTTTGCAAAACCCCATGCGGCGGCGATTGCGATGAGTGCTTGGCGTTGGCTGGTGAATTTCTGCGGGCGCGCTAACCCGCGCATGCACGCGCGCGCAGCGGCCAGCTAGTTTGGCGCGACCGACGCGGCCGCGGTGGCGCTGACCGCTGGGCACATCCCAGCGAGCACTTCACTGCGAGTCGGCGACTTGGGCGGGCGCGGTACCATGGCAACGTCGACACCGGTAGACACGATGATGATAGTAGCGATGCCGGTGACGATGACGGCAACGACGACGGCACGGCCAGTGACGGCGCCGATGCTGATCACGCAAACGACGATGACGGCGTCTTCGCGTCCGCGATGAAGGCTCTGGAAGGAGTTCGACATGCGCGCGCGGCCGACGCGCGAGTGGCCTGCATGGTATTTTTTTGACACGGACCGTGCCCCCCCCCAGCACGTGCGGAAAAGCGTTTGAATGGTTTCGACGTGCGGCGCGAGAGGCCCGTTTGGCATAATTCATGGCAAATATGAATAAACCTATGGCTGTCCTCATAATTCGCAAGGGCACGAGCGCAATCTTGCTTGAAAACTGTCGTTGCGAAGCCCTGTGTTTTCCTCTGCTTCCAGGACACTCGATTTCAAAGTATGTGCGAAGCCTTTGGTGTTTGAAGGATTTCTGCACGAGCGCGCGACGACGCGCGTGCGCGCACTTCGTCCCGTCTGTTGCAAGGGATTATTGCGACAGCACGCGCGCAAGGGCGCTCGATCAATTTAGGAATGCGAGCGCGAAAATACCGTTTGATTGCACGTCATGGAAGTATTGAAAACCTATGGTATACTACGACATCGCACCTACGAGTTTGCATAATGTGGTTGTATCAGGTTGCGAATTCACATGTTATATGTATATGTGTGTTCGGGACACTCGATTATGAAATCCCTACGAAAACGAATGTGTTTGACAGATTTCGGTGTGCGCGCGCGACGAAGCGCACGTCTGCACCTCGTCCCCTTTTTCTGTTGCGAGGGATTCTTGGAAACTGATGACTTGTGACCAACGTGTGCGCACGCGTGATAATTTGTTGCAGAGGACGAGGGGGGGAGTGATACCGATTTAGCTGGGATGCTATGAACCATACTTCGGGTGGACGATGGGGCAGAATCGACTGTAAATCACAATACGACAAAGGGGGCCCCGTAAGTCCAGGGGGGCAGGGGAGTAGATCCTAATACCCTTGTAAGCCTGTAAAAACACCCAGCCGACCTTGACCTCTTGGAGGCCTCTTGGGAGCCTCTTGGGGCCTGTTGGGGGCCTTTTTGGGTCCTCTGGGATCCTCCTGGGGGCCTCTTGGGGCCGAGGGCCCGAAAAGTCCGTTCGGATCCCCCGTCTGGGTCCCTTCATTGGAGCCGTCTTGGGTCTTGGGGCCCCTTTGGGCCGTCTTGGAGGCCTCTTGGGCCGTCTTGGGGCCCTCTTGGAGCGAAGATCTGAGGTTCTCCTTTCACGTTCTCCTTCTCGGGCCGCTGTCGGAGCGCGTCTGGGGCTCCTCGTGGAGCCCTTCCGGGTGTCTGGGGGCATCCACAGGCCTTCGAAGCCCATCGGCAATAAACAAGCGAGTTCTTGAATCCTGCACGGTTTTCCATAGGTTGTTGAACATTTTCAGCTCTCGGGGCCATTTTGGAAGCCTCTGGGAGCCTCTTCTGGACCTCTGGGTAAAAGCGTCTTGGAGACCCTTGGGCACATCTTCGGGCCAGCTCGGACCATCTTGGCGGCCGCTGAGCCGTCTTCAAGCCATCCCGGGTCGTTTTGGAACCATCTTGGGAGGCTCTGGAGCGCTCTTGAAGCCGTCCTGGAGGCGTCTGGGGCTCCTCATGGAAACATCTGGACAGTTCGTTCGCAACTCGCGGCAGGTATCTCGGGGGCCTCCTGGAAGCAGTTCCGAGGTCTTTTGGGGCCCGTTTCGGTGCCTGTCGGGGGCCGTCGTGGGGCCTCTCAGGGGACCTCTCGGGGGCCTCTTTGGGGCCTTTTGGGAGCCTCTTGGGAGCCTCTTGGGAGCCTCTTGGGGCTTCTTTGGGGCCTCTGGAGGCCTCCTGGGGGCCTCTTGGCGGCCTTTTGGGGCCGAGGGCCATTGGATCCCCCGTCTGGGCCCCTTCTTGGAGCCGTCTTGGAGCCCTCTTGGGCCGTCTTGGAGGCCTCTTGGCCGTCTTGGGGCTCTTTTGCGCCGCCTTGGGGGCCTCTTCGGCCGTCTTGGGGCGATCTTGGCGGCCTCTTGGGCCGTCTTGGAGCGTCGGGAAGCCGAAAGGGCGAGAACCCAAAAAACCGTCTAAGACCTTCGCCCCCAAAAAAACAGCAACGTTTGCGTTTGGGGGCCATCTTGGGAAGCCTTTTGGAGGCATCTCGGAACGTCTTGGAGGCCTCTTGGGCCGTCTTGGGACCGTCTCGGGCGTCTTGGAGCGATCTTTGGCCGTCTCGGGACCCTCTTGGACCATCGTGGGGACCTCCTGGAGCCGTCTTGGAGGTCTCTTGGGCCGTCTTGAGGCCCCTTGGAGGCCCCGGGGAGGGGGTAATAAAAAGAGTCCGCAGATGGTTGCGGAGTGGCCGACCCCGGGCAGGGGGGGGCCTATTCATGTTAACATCATCGAATTACATTGTATTTCTATATCTCTATATATATATACACACACTAGAACCATCGCGCGCCTCGCGCGCGCTCAAATTCTAGCTAGACTGGATGGTCGAACACTTGGGGATCTCTACTCCATTACACTTCTTCTCTGAGGCTTCCAACAACCACGAAGACAGCCGAAGTGGCTGTCAAGACTTCCCACGGTCCACCTACGACGGCTTAAGACAGACCCAAAAGGCACTTCGGGGGCCCATTTATTCGCCGCGGCTGGACGTAACCAGAGGAAGAGGGAGGAGAAGGGGAGGTGAAGGGGGGAGAAGGAGAAGGAGGATGAGGAGAAGTTGGGGAGGGTGGAGGAGGCCGCAGAGGAAGAGGAACCGGAGGAGGAGGAAGAGGAGGAAATATGAGATTGTCCTTTTTTGCCAGCGTAGATAAGCTGCCAGGCGAATTGTAAAAAGTTGGACTTCCCTTTTTGTCAAGTACCATCGGGGCCTCTTTGGGGCTTCTCGGGGACCTCTTGAAGCCTCCTGGGGGTCTCCCGGGGCGAAGATCTCGGGTTCTCGGCTCATGTTCCCGATCCTAGGCCGCGGTTGGAGCCCTCTCGGGCCGTCATGGGCATCTCTTCGGCGCTTTTGATGCCTATTGGGCCGTCTCAAGGCGCTTTTGAAGCCTATTGGGTGGGCCGTCTTGGGGCGATCCTCGGAGCCTCTTGGGGCGTTCTGCAGCGTCGGGAAGCGGAACAGGCGGAAACGCCAAAATGGTTCAAAAACCTATGGAAAATCCGCCGACCCTGTCGGCGTGTGCGAGGGGCTTGGCTGTTCGAGTCGTCGTCTCCGTCGGTCGTCGCCTCCGTCGTCCCCTTTCCCTGCAGCTTCCTTCTCAAGCTCGTGAGCGAGAGAAAAATCTAGCAGTGTCGTAATCGAGTCGAAGGGAAGCCCCTTCCCTTCGATCCCTTCCCCAGGGGGGGGGGGTCCGGGGGGGTCCCGGGGGGGGTCCCGGGCCGGGGGGGTCCCGGGGGGGGTGGGGGGGCAGATTCGTTTTCCCTCGGGCGGCCTAGAAACCTCGAAAACACTCCAAATGAGGTCCGAATGCCCAAGATGGCCCCCGAGACGGCCCAAGAGGGCCCCGAGTCGCCCAAAGATCGGCCGAAAACGCCCACGATAGCCCCAAGACCGTCCAAGAAGCCTCCAAGACGTCCCAGGCCCCCTCCAAGAGACCCCCAGGAAGCCCCAAGAGGCCCCCACGAGGCTTCCAAGCGGCCCCTGAGAGCTTCCCAAGAGGCCCACAAACTACCCCCAAGAGGCCCCCAAGAGCGCTCGTCGTCGTCGTCGTCGTCGTCGTCGCCATTCAGGGTCGGCGGCACGGGCCGTAAGGCCTTAGCAATAAATGTTTTGGGGCCTCTTCGAGCTCTGTTGGGAGACCTCTTTGAAGCCTCTTGGGTATCTTGGGGGCCTCTTGGGCCGTCTGGAGGCCGTCTTGAACGTCTTGGACCATCTAGTGGCATTCGGGCTATCCCGCCACCGTGGCTGGGTTGTGGGTTAGAGGCCTCTTGGAAGTTCATTTGGAATTCATGGGAGGCCTCCTGGGGGCCTCTTGAAGGCAGTTTTGGAGGCCTCTCGGGAGCCGTTTGGGGTTCTCTTGGGGCCTCTTTATGGGCCTCTTTCGGGCTTCGTGGGGCCTCTAGGGGACCTCTTGGGCTCACTTGGGGGCCTATTGGCGCCTCGTGGGGGTCTCTTGGAGCGGAAGGCGCGAGTTGTCGGTTCGTGTTCCCCCTCTTGGGCCCCTCTTGGGCCGTCTTGGGGCCTTCTTGGGCGATCGTGGGCGCCTCCTGGCCGTCTTGGGACTCTCTTGCGCCGTCGTGGCGCCCTCTTTGGGTGCCTCTTGTGCCGTCTTGAGTTGATTTCTGGGGCTTCGTGGGCTGTCTTGGACCGTCAGAAGCACGAAACAGCGAGAGCACGAAAAACCTTCAAAACACTCGAATAAACCTTGTTGATTCGCCTCCTGAGTGCCTCGTGGGGATCCTTTTGAGGACATCTTGGGCATCGTGAAGCCCTCTTGGGCTGTCTTCAAGCCATGTTGGACCAATTTTGAAACGCTCTTGAGCGGTCTTGGGCTCTCTTGGAGCGCTCTTGGGCCACCTTGGCGCCCTCGTGGACGTCTCTCGGCCCATCCAATCGCCCCATTTCTGCCCATTTGATGTTTTTTTGGCGCCCCCTGCTGGGCCCGAAACGGCTCGAAGAGAAAAATCAGTACACCCCGGGCCCCGCGGGACCCCCTCGCCGCATATGTATAGATATATAGTCATACATACATACGTACATACATGCATGCATGCATTCATACATACATGCATGCATATACACATACACGTATATATATGTGTATCTATACATACATAAACATGTACATATGCACACACGTACATACACCTATATGTATATGCGTATACACATACGCATATATATATACTAACATACATGTATGTCGATGTATATGTGCATATCTACATATAGAAATACATATACCTATACGTGTACGTGTACATATATGTATACATATACACACATACCTACATACACATATACATACATATACACATGCACGTGTATATGTATATATATGTCATTCATATATATATATATACATATGCATAAACATATACATGCACATGTACATATACATATACATATGCACATACACATACATATACATATGCATACATAAACATCTACATACACATATGTATAAGAAGATACGTATAAATGTGTGTACATATAGGTGTGTGTAAGTATGTATGTATGTGTGTAAGCATGTATATGTATGTATGTATGTAAGCATGTCTGTGTAAATATGTATGTATGTAGATGTGTATGTATGTATGTGTGTTTGTAGGTATGTATGTATGTATGTGTGTATGTATGTATGTATGTGTGGATGTGTGTATGTATGTGCGTATGTATGTGTGTATGTATGTACGTAAATATATGTATGCATGTATGTATGTCTGTATGAATGTGTGTATGTATGTAAGTGTGTACTTATGTATGTAAATATGGATGAACGCATGTATGTATGTATGTGTATGCATGGTTGTATGCATAGATGTATGTATGCGTGTATGTATATGTGTATGTATGTGTGTATGTATGTGTTTATGTATGTGTGGATGTATGCATGTATGTATGTGTGTATGCATGCATGTATGTCTGTATGTATGTATACACACAAACATGCATACGTACATACATATGTGCATACATGCATACATGCATACATACACACATGCATACATGCATACATACACACATATCTGCATACATGCATGCATGCATGCATACATGCTTGCATTAGACATGCATACAAACATACATATATATACCGACCTATCTTCCTGCCTACATACATACATACATGCATACATACATATCATCCAGGCAATTCGCCAAACCGGCAGCAGTGAAACACGCGTGTCAAGCTCTGAATCCTCGCTGAAACTGTGTATCAACAGAGCTGAAATACACGTGCGGCGCGCATGTCCCTCCCAGGACAAGGTCTTGGAATGCTCAGAAGTAAAACTGCTGCAACAGGTATGCTGTTCTGCAGAATGTGCGCAGCAGATGCAATGTGGTGCTGAATTGTGGCTCATCATCGCGTCCTGTCGAGGGGACCAGACCGCAGAGGGGGGCCTGGCCTCTGCTTCCCGCGGTCCCTGCTCGGGAACGCTACGATGTAGTGCTCCGGGGAGACCTCCCAGCCAAGGCAGGGGGGGAGAGGAGAGGGGGGGAACGTGTAAAAAGGGGGAGAAGGGAGGGGCGAAGAGAGCAGGACTGGAGCGGAGCGGAGCGGCGCCGATGTCGCCCAGAGGGCGTCCCGTGTAGGGAACGGCAGGTGCGCCGGGGTGACTCAGTTGGGCCTGTGAATGTACATGGAGTCCATATGCCTCCACATCTCGTGATCGCAGGCAAGCGTTTCCCAGTCCCAATCTTCATGACAACTTCGCACTGCCGAACAGATGTCGTCGAACCACTGTAACCTAAGAAGTTGTGGTAGTCTCCTGGGACGTGCATCGCAGCAGGGTGGGTCCATCGCTACTTTTCCTCTCCACTTCGCGTTTTTCTTGCACCCGTTGACATACACAGCGCCATTTCTGTCGTCTGTCCACTGTGAATCTCAATTCGTAGCCTGCTTGAAAAATATTGTTTTACCGTCTGCGTTGCTCGTCTGACCCACCCGTGCCATAGCTCGAAGTATGTAGTAGTAGTAGCCGTAGCTGAACCAGAAGACGAGTATGCTGAATGTGTGTCTCTGTCGCTGTCGCTGTCGCTCTCTGCTGGTGTCGTGTCAGCGCTGTTTCTGCCATCGGCATGGTACGCATCCCCGGTGTCCGCCGCGTCAAGAGGGAAGAAGAGGAGAAGAGAGGAAGAGGAGAAGAGGAGGACTTGAGGAGAAAGTCGAAAAGAGGGAACGGGGAACGGGGCAGGGGAAAGGGGGGCAGAGGGAGAAGGGGAGAGCGGAGGGAGAGAGGGGGAAGAGGCAACTTGGCGGCCACAAGGGGGGGATCCCGAGATCAGAAGTGGTCTAGTCTCCCACTTCCCTCATCCCTCCTCCTTTTCCTGCTCCACCCAGATCCCGTCCCTCCCTCTTCCCTCCTCGCCCTCCTTCCTCCATCTTCGCCCCTCCCTCCTCCCTCCTCCTCCCCCTTCATCCACTTCCGTTCCCCCCCCCCTTCAGCCATGTCTCGAGGGGAGCTTTGCGGCGGCGCCAGAGAATCGAGCCAGACTGCCCCTAAGCCACGAGCTGCGGTCGCCGAGACCGCTTGGGAGCCCCCCGACCCTCGCCTGCAGGACAGGAGTTCGACAAGCGGGGAGGGGTGAGCTGGCGGTAGCCCGCGAGGCGTCGGCGCGAGGGGGGCGGCCTACTAAGAAGGCGGAGGGGCTTCTGAGCAGACAGGCGCCGTGTCACAGGCCGCCCGGGGGGCTTCTGGGTAGGCTTCTTGGAAGCCTGGCGCGCGTCTAGGTAGCCCCCCTGCCTTCTCAGAAGCCACGCCGCCTTCTCAGAAGACCGCCCCCCTTTCGCCACCCCCCTTGTGGGCGCTGCCAAGAGACGGGAGGGGTGCGGCGGGTTCGTAGCGTGACAGCCCCCGCGCCGGCTTCTGACACCGCGTGGATTGTTCAGTGCTGAGCGATCGGCGGCTGCTTCATCGCCAGATCGTTCCATGCTGGCCGGTCATGGGCCACCAGCGGCGTTCAACTTTGAACGCCCGCGCTGGGGTCGCAGACGCGTTGACACGAGGGGGTGGAGGAAGTCGATTCGGAGGGGGACGGGGAGAGGGGGGGAGGGAGTGATGAGGGGAGACGTTGGAGGGGGGCTAGCTCAGGAGTCAAACATCGACCTGGAATCGGCGATAGGCCCCCAAAAAGCGGTTCCCCACGTTCCCAGACGAGGCGGGATATCACGACCCTATCAGCGATGAATGGACGATCCCAGACATACAAAGTCTTGAGTTTCTCAAGACGAGGTCCCCCGAAGTCCCGACCCTTTCCCCAGGCACGACTCCCCGTCCTAAGTCGTTGTTTGATAGTCCCAGGGCCCAGCGAGGGCCCCCAGATACTAAAAACTATGAAAACCTCCGCCTTGACTTTCTCGAGACGTTGGAGGTCTGGGATTGGGGTCGATGAATTCCCCCCTGAGCCTATCCCCCCACCAGCGTTGCCCCTGGAGTGACGGCTGGCAGGGGGCGCGGACCACGCGGTGCCCGCCCTCGGTGTCGCAACTAAGCTCGAACTGCACGAAGCCGGAGGCCTGCCAGGGTCAGCTCCACCGGGGAGAGGGGGGGGAGGAGGCGAATCCTTCCGGCACCAAAACGCTGGGCCGGGGGTTGCCAGTCGAATCCGTCCCGCACCAGAATGCTGGATCGGAGCCTCACCTGCCGAATCCGTCCCGCACCAGAATGCTGAGTGGAGGGGTCGCCGACCAAATCCGTCCTGCACCAAAATGCTGGATCGGAAGGAGATCGGTTGGATGGGAGCCGAATAATTGAGAAGAGCGCCGTGACGAACGCGGGCAGCAACACGTAGGAAGCGGGGCCTGACCAGATGGTTGGCCCTTGCCCCAAGGCGAGCCCGTTGTTCTCGATGGGGCAAGTGGTGGCATCTTCTACGAAGAGGACCGCCCAAGCCCCAGCCACCAACCGGACCAGGAGAAGGACCAGTGTAATCCCAAGGCGCATCAACGATGTTGCAATAGACCCTGGCATGGGGGATGGTTTGCAGGGCGTCGTGAAGGCACTCGCCAGTCACCTTTCTGGCCGCATTTTCCCAGGAACTCTGGTGCCGTGTGCACGCGGCCTGCTGCGCCGAGTCACCACCCTCGTCAGGCGTCGGCGGAGCCCCCGCACGAGACTTGGTCGACGAGCAGCTCTGAGAGGGCGGCAACAACCTCTTCGACGGTACGGTGTCGTGGGTCATCCAGGTGACGTTCCCCGAGAGAACTGCTCGACGAACAGCTCTGAAAGGGCGGCAACAACCTCTTCGACGGCACGGTCTCGTGGGTCGCCGCCCTCGTCCAGGTGACGTTCCGCTCACGGTCGAGATTGACGGCGGCGACGTGTTGGCGGCACTCAACTTCGGCCAGGCTGAACTGTAGACTGGGGCCGCTCGTCGATGGCGGCCTGACGCAAGAGAGGTATCGACATCTCTGTACCGGGGTAGATGAAGCGTAGTGGTCTGAGCACGCAAATGGGCCGGGCATTTTGGCGATTCAAGATGGGGGGGGAGGGCCTCGCTTTCCGCGTGGGAGTGACAGGGAACGCTACACTCAAGAACACAACGCAACTGGGGGCGCGCATGGGCGCCACGACGACTGGGACGGACCAGCGTGCCGCGTCGAGCCGCACGCGCGGCGTCCCATGGAGCGGCCCCGCGGTGCACGCTCCACCAGAACAGCGGGGCTCGGCGGTGGGGCGGTCGGCCTGCGGGTTGAAACGGGCGCAGGGCGCCATGATCGGGCTGATCTTGCGGTGGCCGCAGGAACGCCAAAGCGCACCACGCAGCGGGTCAGGCTGGTCGCGCGAGTCCTCGTCGTAGGCCTGCGCTGCTCGGTCGAAGCCGCCTACTCTCAGGGCCGCCACGAAGGTGTCTTTCCTCGCGAGGTTGGAGTCACGAGCTGGGGCACTGCAGCGGGGCTGCTGAGGCAGGGCGGAGGCTGCGCGACGGTCATGGCACTGGGGTGCGCGGCGCGCAGCGCGGCGAGCACGAGAGCAGGACGATCTACATTTAGGATTGAACTCCCAAATCCCACCAGCCCTCTGGGCGTAGGTGGTCTAGAACAGATCCTCTTCCACCCCTCCCTCTTCCCCCTTGGGGAGGGGTTTACCCCTCCCCCTACCCCCTCCCCTGGACCTGGACGGGGGGGGCCGCGGGTAGTTAGAGCGTCCAAGATGGCCCAAGACGGCTCCAAGAGCGCCTCAGAGAACCCAAGATGAGCTCCAAGATGGCTCAAGATAGCGCAAGATCGCTCACGATGGCTCCTAAGATGGTTCCAAGAAGCCCAAAGACGGCCCCAAGATAACTCCAAGTGGCCAAACAGCTCCCCAAGGAGGCCCCGAAGAGGCCAAAATCGTCCCAAAACCTAAGGAAAATCAATGATTTTTGCTTTCTCGCCTTTTCGCTTCCGATGGCCATCCGAGGCCTGGAGATGGCTCCAAGATGGCCCAAGAGGGCCCCAAGAGAGCCCCAAAAGAGCCCCAAGACGGCCCCAAGAGCGCCCAAGAGCACTCCAAGAGCGTTCCAAGAGGGGTCCAAGAGGCGATTTTAGGGGCTTCCGAGGGGGGACGCTAATTAAACCCCCCCTCTTGTTTGATCGACTCCCTCCAAGATGGCCCCAAAAGCGCCCCGAAGGCTCCCCAGAGCGCCTCAAGAGGGTCCCAAGAGGCGCCCAAGATGCCCCAAGGCGCCCAAAAAGCCCTCCAAGAGGCCCTCAAAAGACCCCCAAGAAGCTCCTTCCCCTCCTCCTCCTCCTCCTCCGATTCTTCCTCCTTCTCCGTCCTCCTCCTCCTCCTCCTCCTCCTCCTCTTCCCCCTCCTCCTCCTCCTCCTCCTCCGACGACGACGACGACGACGACTCCTCTTCCATCCTCCCCCTCTCGGGGTCTGTGACAGCTTCCCCCGCCCTTTGTTATTCTGCATGCTCCCCGACTTCCCTGATCACCTCAACTCCCCTGAGCATCGTTTCTGGATGGGCTGGTGGGGATACGCGAAGCGTCAACAATTCCAGCCTGCCTGGGCTGAGGGAAGGCGCGGGGGGCGGGTCCCCGTGGCCGGCTCACCCACGGAGGGTTCGGGCCCAGGCTGGAAAGAGAGAGAGACAGACAGACAGAGTGACAGAGAGACAGACAGACAGACAGACAGACAGACAGACAGACAGACAGACAGACAGACAGACAGACAGAGAGAGACAGACAGACAGAGAGCCAGAGACAGACAGACAGACAGACAGACAGACAGACAGACAGAGAGAGAGAGACAGACAGACAGAGAGCCAGAGACAGAGACAGACAGAAAGAGAGAGAGATCCTTCACCGTGTCGTGGGGCGTGCTAGAATGCCTGTTAGGTGCCTCGTAGGAGTGTATCATTGTTTCTCCGTTCGAAAAAGAAGCTCCCAACCCTACTTCACTTTGGCATCCAGGCGTCTTTCCGGTCACACGAGGGCCCGAAGACGGCCCAAAATCGCCAAGACGGCTGAAAAATGCCCCAAGAAGCCCAAAGCAGCCAAACAACCTTTCAAAGACCCCAGTGTATCCACAAGAGACCCCAAAATGCCCGCTCCCAGAAGGCATCCAAAGAAGCCTCCGGCGAGGCCCTGACAGGCTAAAGACGATGTAAACACACGGCGGTACGTGTTCTTTGCTTTCAAAGCCTTGCGGCTTGAGATCGCCTCGGGAAAGCTTCGGAGAGCTTCGGAGCGCCCCAAGAAGCCCCTAAGATGGCCCAAACCAGTCCCAAGACAGCCCGACAACCACAAGACGACCAAGGCGACGGTTCAACCGAGCCTTCGGGAGAGCTCGGTAGAGCGCTCAAGACAGCCTCGAGACCCCAAACAGGCCTTCAAGAGGCCTCTAGAAGCCCCCCAGGAGGCCCCCGATAGGGCCCCGGGAGGCACCCAAGAGGCCACAGTAAAGCCCATGAGATCCATCCAGGAAACCACTAAGAACCCCTAGGAGGCAACGCGACAGCCAATGCAACGTTACGGCAGCGACACACTACAGCATCGTAGCACTGCCTGCCCGACTGCACCAACATGGTTCTACAAGGCATTTTCAGGAGCCCGCGGTACAAACATCATGAATAAGCTTCGATGCTGCGCTGGCACGATGGTGAGGCTAGCAGCAGGCAGATTCATACACGTGATGTACAGATGCAGAGAGAGGGAGACATAGAGAAAAAGAGAGAGAGAAAGAGAGAGAGAGAAAGAAAACAAACACAAAAAAAGATAGTGAGAGAGGCGAAGAAGTACTCCAAAGGCGAGAACTCCTCGGACCTGCACAGGGCTCCCTAGATAAGCCGGCAGATGCCAGAAAGTTTGATAAAACGAAAACACCGACCTCACTCTGGGAGCAACTCGAGATGAAGGCCTAATATCACAACATAATTAGAAAGACAGGTGCCTCTGCAACGTGGGTGATGGTCTTCTTGGCATACTGAGACCTGCCTCCTCCTCCTCCGCCACCACATCGTCATCACCCTCCTGTGCATAATCCTCGTCCTCCTCTTCCCGTCCCTGTGCCTCATATTGCTCGTTATCTTCCTCTTCCTATTCCTCTCATCTTCCCCATCCACAACTGCGATTCCAGAAAACATCCTGAGCGAAACATGCATAGTCTCTGCGGGAAAACGCATTATGACCCTCAACCTGCCGTGCACCGTCCAGCAACCTGCTGCATGCCCGGATTTCGATCGTCTTTACTTCGAGGCCATGATCTGTCTCCCCTACGGGCTGCATACCAGTGTCGTCGTCAAGAACGTCGGCATTATTATTCTTATGACCCCCTCATCCTCCACCCCATCCCTCTATGCCCCTCCATCCCCTCCCCATCATCCCCCCCGACCCCCTACCCCGTCCTCTCATCGATTCCTCTTCTCTCTTCCCACTCTCTTGGCCTACTCTGCCCCACCAACTGATGCAGCGCCAAATCTGCCCGTCGCCCCCCTCGAGCACCAAGAGTCGATCACGGCTGTCGGCAGCGCCAGCGAGCGACTGCGGCATGCCCGCGGTGAACTCACGCCAGTCCTCTGGAGAGGAGGGGATGGAGGAGAGATAGAGGGAGGGAGAGAGAATGAGAGAGCGAGAACATAACAGCTATCCTGGCGAAAGACCCAAGCCATATGCGGTTGTGGGTGACGCGCTGGTGAACATCGCCTTCGATGGAACCCCTTGTGGGGCCACGAAACGCGTGAGGGGTATACCGTTATGAACCTGGGGGCGCATGCCGGGCCTTGGGTGGAACTCCCTACGGGGCCACGAAACGTGTGTGGGGTGTGCCGGAATGCGATGAGCCTGTGGACGCATGCGGGCGCTGCCCGCCACTGGGGCCTCCAGTTGAGCTCCCTACTGGGCCACGAAGAGTGTGAGGGGTGTGCTGAAATGGGCTGGGGACGCATGCGAGCTGTGCCACTGGTGCCTTAAATTGAGCTCCCTACGGGGCCACGAAAGATCTGAGGGGTATGCCGGAATGGGCTGAGGGACCGCATGTGGTACCTCCCCCTGGGGTCTTAGTTGGAACTCCCTGTGGGGCCACGAAACGTGTGAGGGGCGTGCCGAAACCGGCAGGAGGATCGCATGCGGTACCCCCTCCACCCGTGGGGCCATAGTTGGAGTTCCCTATGGGGCCACGAAACGTGTGAGGGGTGTGCCGAAATAGGCTGAGGGACTGCATGCGGAACCTGGGAGGAAGGAGAAAGGCCAGGTAAAATGAGATAACTCGTGGCGCCGTCTTTTCAAAATGACTGAGGAAAATACGACGGAGAGAAAGAGAACAGAGAGAGAGAGAGAGAGAAAAAAACAAAACAACAAAAAAAAAAAAAAAAAAAAAAAAAAACGAGGGAAAGATAGAGATAGGAGAGGAAGGGGGAAGAGAAGAGAGAGAGAGAGAGAAAACAAACAAATGCTGGTTGAGAAGCAAGAGAAGACAAGAGGGATCAAGAGATAGGGCTGGTTGGAAAGGAAGATGGGGAGGAGGAGGAGGAGGAAGAGGAGGAGGACTGGAGTAAATCCAAAATGCATCAGCGATGCTTCAATACACCCTCCCGTCCCGAGTCCCCTCCTCATGGGTCCCTACAAACCTTCCTTTCAACTACAAGAAGCTCCCTTTGGAAGACCAGCACCCTATGGGCCCGCCCATCAGGCGAGAGAATAAAAGGAACTGACATGCATACTTCTAACGCGTGATCAAGAATACGGAAACGCACGATCATACAATTCAGCGAGATATCCTGCGAGATACCCGTCTGGGAAAAAGGCTGTAAACGACCGGTCTGCCATGCGGCGGGCGCACCACACCAGCAGACGGGCCAGTCGCTTGCCTTTTTCGGCCGAGGCGCGGCACTCGGTTGCTTGAGCTTGAGCCAACATGGGTACGGTGCTTTGCCCATACCTCTGCGTTGCTCCGTGACCATGCAGGTGCTACTGCTAAGTACCAGGGGTCGGCGGGACGAAGAAGCGGCTGGAAGCCAGCCACACTCCACTCGACGCCTACCCCCCCCCCCTGCGACCTGGATCCAGGAAGCGGCCGGGATCCAGCCACACTCCAGGGGCCAAGTCGCCGGGATAATGCCTAAAGCTGTCCCCGCCATGTGGCAGATGGGCCCCATGGGGCCTCTGCCCTGGACTCGACACCGCCCCGGGGAAAGGGAGCTCAACTCAGTACCGATATAGGTTCAATAACCTACCCCTGCACCACCTATAAGATTTAACCAACCAGTGCAATTCGCGAAGCGAGTTGTATTCACATAGTACACATTGAGAAGAACAAGTGCGAACAACTGCCCCTGAGAGCCTTCGGCAACAGCGCGCCCGAGGGAGATCGTAGCGCTGGCATCTGGCTATTCGCACCAGCACTTCTCTTGTACACGCGGAGGCTTCGAGCGTCGCACTGGCAGAGCAGATTCCGAGCACACTCTTGTCACAAGAGCGGCGGGCGCCACCATTGAGCATGTCACATGTCACTCACAAATTGACGTGTGGGCTACTTAATTAAGTTATTACAAACATACACAACTAGGCCTATGAAGAAATGCATTGAAACATGTATTGTGTGTCACCGCGGGCGCACTGATGTTCGTCTGTTGCCAGACACGGAAATTGCTGCAGTCATCCGTGGGCTAACTTTCACAAAAGACCGCCCCCCTCCAGCGTAACTGTTGCACTAGATTACACTTCTGGTCATGAACTTCGAGGAAATTGCAAGCGAGAGCCAAATTTTGAAAAGAAACCGCCCGCCATCTGTACAGCTGCTGTTGAGAAATCTCAGACGACAGCCCCATGTTAAAAAAACGGCCTCAATCCGGGCAACCGTTGTTCTCTTTCAAGACGAATGTGCGCGCGGCGCTCCGGCGAGAGCCCCATGCCGGCAATGAGCGTTGCAGCAAACGCCAGAAGAGCGCTTCTGGCTATACTTAATTACAACCAATTACACCCAGTTGCACCCGATTACACCCAATTACACCCAGATACACCCAGTTACACCCAGTTACACCCTGTGACACCCAATTACACCCAGATGCACCCACTCACAATTAGTTACACGTAACGTTTTACAAAATTCCACCGAACTGCAGTAAGTCCCAGCTCGGTGCTACAAATGCGTGCCGCACAAATACGCCTGCAATTCATCCGAATGGGACTGCAAGCATCCCTCTCCTCGGAAAGCCTAAGGGAAATTATTACAAAAACAATTGTTTGTAGATAATGCCCACCACCACCACCACCCGCAGCCTCTGGCAACCCGCAAAGGGAATACTTCGACCCTCGATCCTCGTCACATCCTTGGTTCTCGTCCTTCGTTCATATCAAAAACGTCGATCCTCGAAACCCGATTCTCGATCCTCCTGAAAAAGTCGACACTCGATCCTCGTCAACACCTCAGTCTTCGATCTTCGTCCATCGCCACAGCTAGAGGCTCGAAATTGATCCCCGATCATCCTCAAAACGTCGACTGGTTCTCGACCTTCGATCATCGACACAAACTCGAAGCTCGAACCCCTATCCTCGACCGACCCTCCTCCAAACATCGAATCTCGATCTTCGCCAACACTTCGGCTGCCGATCTTCGATCCTCACCAAAACCTCGACCCTCGAATTTCGATCGTCGATCCTCAATGAATATCTCGAAGCTCGATCCTCGCCAAGACATCGATCCTCAAACCTACGCCTCGCTGTCGATCCTGAACCTCGATCCTCTATTCGGTCCGCGCCTAACCGTCGAACCTCGAGCCTACGCCGCACGGTCGATCCTGTAACGTTGCTCCACGTTCAAACTACGATCCTCGAAGCTGAATGCTCGATCCTCGAACAACGATCCCTGCCAACAACTCGGTCATCGAGCCTTGATGTCCGCCAAAATCTAGATCGTGAAATCTCAATCCTGACACCTCGATCCTCGCTCTTCGCCAACCGGTCGGTCTTGAAACCCTCGTTCCTCGTTTATCGATCCTGGCTCAAACGACAATACAATGCACGATCCTCGCCTAGATCAATCCCCGACAGCTCGACCCTGGCAGCTCAGGTATCGATCATGGATCTTCGCCTCACCGTGGATCTCGCAAAAAACTCAAAACTGTCAGCTCGACTCTCGAGCCTGCCATAGTCGGCATCCTCGTCCGCATCGCCGTCATCATTATCGACATCGTCATGGTTGTCATCATCGTTGTCCTCCTCCTCCTCCCCCTCCTCCCCCTCCTCCTCGCCCTCCTCCCCCTCCTCCTCCTCACGGTGCCGACGCGCCCCAGTCGTCATCCTCGCGGTGCCGACGCCCCCGACGTTTCCAAAACGCCGCCAGGAGGCCTCCGACGGGACCACCCATCCTCTCCCCCCGTGTGCCCCCTCTCCCTCCTGCCTCCCTCCTGCCGACTTCCCGGCGCCCTCCCATTCTCCATTCCCCCTCCTTGCTCACTCCCCGTCCTCCTCCCGCGCCTCATCCTTCCACGCCTCCCTCGCCCCTCCACAAAGTGAGTCCCGATAGTGCGGTGCGGGTGGAGGTCAAAATCTGGCCTTCGCGTGTCGCACGCGGCGACCGCATCACGCGATGCGACTGAGGCGAAGCTCCCGTAATTGCCATTATCCTTCCTTGCTGACCGGGTCAACTTGAGCCAGATGTTGATTCGGTGATGCAAATCGGCTGGTCTAACAGGGACTTTCCGCGCTTGCCAGGCTGCACGACGACGCCCCTCTTCAGGACCCACTTGTACTTCCGGACCATTCCCAGGTGAACAAGAACTGCGCGTCTCAATGTTCGCGCCAAAACGGTTTTTTGGGGGGGGATGCCAAGGGGCAAGGCGTTTAGGTACGAACTCGGACACACCATTTCCATGCCATCCCCAGCTTCTCCACAGAAATCGTGTCCGAATTCGCACTTAAACGCCACCCCCTGGCATCCCAAAGCCGTTTTGGCACGAACACAATGGGGCGCGCAGTTCTTGTGCAGCTGGGAATGGCCCTGAAGTGCAAGCGGATCCTAAAGAGGTGCGGGATCGTCTGGCCTGGCAAGTGCAGAAAACCCTTGCTAGACCTGCACACTTGCATCGACATCAGGGTCAAATTCAAATGGCCAGCCAGCGGGGGAAGAGGGCAACTGGGAGAACCTCGCCTTTGTCGCATCCAGCACTGCGGTCGCCGCAGGCGAGTTGGGTACGCCAAGTCCTCCACCCAAAACATGGGCACTGACCTAGCAGAAGGATGAGGGAGGCAGGGAATGAAGAGGCTAGGAGGAAAGGGAAGGAGAGGAACGAGGGGGGGAATCGGAGAATGGGAGAGTGGCAGGACGGAGGCAGGAGGGAGGGGGGAAGAGGTGAGGAGAGGATGATTGATCCCTCGGGCTGACCTGGAGGCCTCTGGGACACGTCGGGAGGCGTCGGCACCGCGAGGACGATCATGACGATGACGACGATGACGACGGCGACGACGACGACGACGACGACGACGACGACGACGGCGACGGCGACGACGACGATGACGAAAATAAACGTGACAACTAGCACCAGTGCACAATCTCGTTTCTGGTCGTGGTCTCTGGTGGTGGGCCGTCGTGGTTTTTGGTCGTGGCCCGTCGTAGTCTCTGGTCGCGGGCCCTGCCTCTGGCCTCTGGACGTGATGTCGGGTCGTGAAATCGTGCGGCTAGTGCAGGATCGAGTGAATGGTGCATCACACGATGCCACTGTCGATGGATAAGAATGACAATCATAGACCTCGCGTGCGCACGGTGATGGGATAACTACTATCCGCCGTCGTGCCTCTGGCACGCAGTGGAGTGCCCCAAGGCCCATGCTGCACTGGGGGTGCGACAGGGAGGAGTTAGCGTCAAGGAAGAGGGATGGAAGAGGAGGAGGAGACATAATGAGGCAGGATGAAGACGGTAGGAGTAGAGGGAAGAAGACAGAGGGGGGAGAAAGAAGGAGGGAGGAGGAAGGACGGAGGAGGGGCGAGGGAGAAGGAAGGGCAGGGAGAAGGTAAAAAAAGAAAAGGGGAAGAGGGAGAGATTGAGGCAGGGGGAGGGGCCAAGGGCATCAGTCACATGTAACTGCCACCTGCTTCCACCCCACACTCGCTGCGCCCAGTCTGCGGGCATACGTGACTCCTACCTGAGCTCCGTG
>CAUYUJ010016793.1:706828-711828 GCA_963575745.1 Prorocentrum cordatum
CTCAGCCTCAGTCTGCTTCAGCCTCAGCCTCAGTCTGCCTTCAGCCTCGGCCTCAGCCTCAGCCTGCCTCAGCCTCAGCCTGCCTCAGCCTGCCTCAGCATTCAAAATGTGGCCCAGGATGGAGTTTCGAAGAAGACACGAAGTGCCTACAGTTGGCTCCGGGCATTCAAAATGTGGCCCGGGAATGGAGTTCTGGGAACTCGAAGAGCACGAAGTGGCCTACAGTTGGCTCCGGGCATTCAAAATCATGTGGCCTCCGGGCATTCAAAATGTGGCCCGGGAATGGAGTTCTGGGAACTCGAAGAGCACGAAGTGGCCTACAGTTGGCTCCGGGCATTCAAAATGTGGCCCGGGAATGGAGTTCTGGGAAGTCGAAGAGCACGAAGTGGCCTACAGTTGGCTCCGGGCATTCAGAATGTGGCCCGGGAATGGAGTTCTGGGAGGTCGAAGAGCACGAAGTGTGTGACTGTTGGCTTAAAACGACTTCTGCGGCACCCTGTCCGGCACCCGCCCAGACCCCCCTGTGGAGTCATTTGCTGCTCTCTTTTGAGACCACTAGAAACCTATCAGTCTTCGCTGTTAGGTAAAAAAGGAATCTGATTGAAATCTACCCCAAAGGATTGCCCCAAACGACATTGCATTGGTTTTGCATTGCGTTGGCACTGCGTTGGCATTGCGCTGGCGAGTCCTCTTCGGACGCTCCACAGGAAAATTCTTACGAATCTACCCCACCAAGAAGGATGCCTAGTGACCCACGGACACACACACACAAGAAGGATTCAAAATTATCCCGGCAAAGCAACCTAACAGCGATGTGTAGAAGCATATCTGAAAGCATTCCCCTTAAGATTCAGATGAAAATCCAGTTGTATAATTCTGCTGTTCTCGCAGTCGTAGTCGCATTCGCGATGACAGTCGCAGCGGCAACGGCAGTCGCAGTCACAGCCTCAGCCTCAGCCTGCCTCAGCCTCAGCCTCAGCCTGCCTCAGCCTCAGCCTGCCTCAGCCTCAGCCTCAGCCTGCTTCAGCCTCAGCCTCAGTCTGCCTTCAGCCTCGGCCTCAGCCTCAGCCTGCCTCAGCCTCAGCCTGCATCAGCCTCAGCCTCAGCCTCAGCCTGCCTCAGCATCAGCCTGCTTCAGCCTCAGCCTCAGCCTGCCTCAGCCTCAGCCTCAGTCTGCTTCAGCCTCAGCCTCAGTCTGCCTTCAGCCTCGGCCTCAGCCTCAGCCTGCCTCAGCCTCAGCCTGCCTCGGCCGCAGCATCAGCCTGCCTCAGCATTCAAAATGTGGCCCAGGAATGGAGTTCTGGGAACTAGAAGAACACGAAGTGGCCTACAGTTGGCTCCGGGCATTCAAAATCATGCCCAGGAATGGAGTTCTGGGAACTCGAAGAGCACGAAGTGGCCTACAGTTGGCTCCGGGCATTCAAAATGTGCCCGGGAATGGAGTTCTGGGAACTCGAAGAGCACGAAGTGGCCTACAGTTGGCTCCGGGCATTCAAAATGTGGCCCGGGAATGGAGTTCTGGGAACTCGAAGAGCACGAAGTGGCCTACAGTTGGCTCCGGGCATTCAAAATGTGGCCCGGGAATGGAGTTCTGGGAACTCGAAGACCACGAAGTGGCCTACAGTTGGCTCCGGGCATTCAAAATGTGGCCCGGGAATGGAGTTCTGGGAAGTCGAAGAGCACGAAGTGGCCTACAGTTGGCTCCGGGCATTCAGAATGTGGCCAGGGAATGGAGTTCTGGGAGGTCGAAGAGCACGAAGTGTGTGACTGTTTGCTTAAAGCGACTTCTGCGGCACCCTGTCCGGCACCCGCCCAGACCCCCCTGTGGAGTCATCTGCTGCTCTCTTTTGAGACCACTAGAAACCTATCAGTCTTCGTTGTTAGGTAATGAAATCCTCCACAGAAGGATTGCATTCGAAGCCCTTCACAGAGGGATTCCTATTGAAATCCTCCGAACATGGGTTCGCCATGACATCATCCCACAAAGGTTCTCATTGAACTACACCAAGAGAAGATGCCCCCAATTGGCATTGGCTTAACATTGTGTTGGCATTGCGTTGGAAGTGCGCTGGCATTGCGCCGGCATATCCGAACGCCTCCCTTCGCAGAAGGATTCCTATTGCAACCCCCAGGAGAAAGATTCTCATAGAAATCCACAACAAAGGATTGCCCCAAACGACATTGCATTGGCATCGGATTCGGGTCGTCTTCGCATTGATTTGGCATTGCGTTGGCACTGTTTGAGCATTGCGCTGGCATTGCGCCGGCGTGAGCTGATGCCTCCCTTTCGCAGAAAGATTCCTTGTAAAACCCTCAACAAAAAGGATTCCTATTGAAATCTACCACAAAGGATTGCCCTCATTGGCATTGGATTGGGGTCGCCTTGAAAGTGGTTTGGCATTGCGTTGGCACTGCTTTGTCATTGCGCTGGCGAGACCTACTGCCTCCGTTCGCAGAAGGAGTCCTACTGAACCCCCCCGCAAAAACAATCCTTTTGAAATCTACGACAAAGGATTGCCCCCCAACAACATTGCATTGGCATCGGATGTGGGATCGCATTGGCATTGCGCTGGCATTGCGTTGACACTGTTTGAGCACTGCGCTGACATTGCGCTGGCGAGTTCCAATGCCTCCCGTCGCTCAAGGCCTCCTATTTCAACCCCCAGGAGGACTCCTATTCAAATCCACCACAAAGGATTGCCCCCATTGGCATAGCATTGGCATTGGATTGGGGTCGCCCTGGCATTGGTTTGGCATTGCGTTGGCACTGCTTTACCATTGCGTTGGCGAGTCCTACTGCCTCCCTTCGCAGAAGAGTTCCTATTGAAACCCTCCGCAAAAAAGATTTCTTTTGAAATCTACCACAAAGAATTGCCCCCCAACGACATTGCATTAGCATCGGATTTGAGATCGCATTGGCATTGCGCTGGCATTGCGCTGGTGAGTTGCAATGCCTCCCTTCGCACAAGGATTCCTATTGCAACCCCCAGGAGGACTCCTATTGAAATCCACCACAAAGGATTGCCACCATTGGCATGGCATTGGCAGTGGATTCGGGTCGCCTTGGCATTGGTTTGGCACTGCGTTGGCACTGCGTTGGCATTGCGCTGGCATTGCGCTGGCATTGCGCTGGCGAGTCCTCATGGCTCTCTCCGCAGAAGGATTCCTACTGAAATGTTGTATCTATCTTCCACGGAAGGTTTCTGATTGAAATCCACCGAAAGAAAATAATCCCAATCGGCATTACATTGGCATTGGTTGACAATGGATTGGTATCGCATCGGCATGAATAACGGCACAGCTGAAGGAAGGAGTGCATATATTCATATATAGAGAGAGGTAATACAAGGACAATGATGAAGAAAAGGGTGCAAGCTAGTAAGAAAACCCTCTGGAACACTGAGGTACTCCACAATCCCCCAGCCTCTCCTCCTCCTCCCCCCCATCTCCTCGCTCGTCCTCCCCCTGGCGGCCCCACGACATGCCGAAATGCCACATTTGCGGGCGCGTGTGCCGAAAGGGGTGGGGAGGCCGCTCCCGATCTGCGGGCTCAGTAATCAAACGAGGTGCACCACTGACTGGCCCGAACGACTTCTCCTCCATCGCGGAGGGGAGGCCTGGCGAGAGGCGAAGGGGAGGGGAAAAACGCCCCACTGCCAACAGTCTATCCGCGGACCACCTCAAGCGCGACAACGTGCCCCCGATCCATCTGCGGGCCATCCCAGGCGCGGGGAGGCCCTCCGAGGACCCAAAAGGACTACGGAGCAGTTCCTGACCTAGCCAGGAGCGCTTCGAAGCCGCCCCGAGGTGCGACCGCGGGGCCGCACCAGGCCGCTCGAGGCTGGGTTGGCGGGGGTCCGCCTGCTCGGCCCCAGCTCCGGCCGCCGCGGCCACGGCCGGAACGGCACGGGCGCTGGGCAACGGCGCCAGCGGTGAGGCCGTGGCAGCCTGGCGCGATCGCGCTTAGACAAGGACCTCTCCTCCCCCACCCTCGCTCCCTCGTTCCCCGCGCCCTGCCCTTTCTCCTGTCCCTCCCCACCCGTATCCTACATGAGGAACTCCGCATACGTATCCTGCGGTTGCAATGAGATGTCTATGAGTGTTGCGACGAAAGAAACCCTGTCCCTCCCCACCCTCCCTGCCCCCCCGTCCCCCATGCCAGAACAATGGAAATATCCACCGCCACTACTAGGCCTCCGCGGGGCCGCGCGGGGCTTTCAGGCTGGACCGGCTGCATGGTGGCGGAAAATTGCCCCCTAACGACCCCTTCCTTCCAGGAGGAGGTACTCCTCCTCCTCCTCCTCCTCCTCCTCCTCCTCCTTCCCTCCTCCTCCTCCTCCTCCTCCTCCTCCTCCTCCTCCTCCTCCTCCTCCTCCTCCTCCCTCCTCCTCCTCCCTCCTCCTGCTGCTCCTCTCCCTCCTCCTCCTCCTCCTCTCCCTCCTCCTCCTCCTCCTCCTCCTCCTCCTCCTCCTCCTCATTCTCCTGGCGATATGTGGTTATCGCACGGCCCATACTGAAATCATAAGAACTCGCAAGATCACAACGTCCGCGAAACGCTCACCATCAAGCATTCCATCAACGCATCCTGAGTACAATGTTACTGCCTCCACATGGGAACGCATTGTGATCCACAGCACTGTCCCGTCCGCTCTGTGGCCCAATGAATACTGCCGCGTTCACGTGCAGCCGCGGGTCAAGCCAGCACTGCACAACGGCGCCAACACCAAAAATCACACCCACCGTCGGCTTCGGCGGCAACCGTGGGCGCACCCATATCCTTGAGTCTGTCCGCCACCGTGCTGCTGGGCACGGAGCGGGCGTGTCCGCAGGTCCTCTGCCTAATCCCTTAAGCCTCAGCTCCCATCCCTGAGGAGTCTTCAAAGAGCCTGGAGCCCAAATTGCCAAATCCCCCAGGGATTCTCGCGTGCCCCCTGGGCTACCCCGCATCTTCTCGCGTGACTTTTTGGTCTCCCCAGGGCCTGGCGCGCCACCCCGAGTAA
>CAUYUJ010016793.1:716828-731828 GCA_963575745.1 Prorocentrum cordatum
GCGATGTGGGCTCAGCACGTGACCATGCGAGCCACTGCGGGGGGACGCGTGACTTGCGAGCAAGTGAACTGCAAAGAAAAGCATGCATGCGGGCCACTAATTTTGATATGTCCGCGCGTTGCGTTGCAGGTGAAATGCCAAGAGGGCACCTGACGTCGGTTCCCGTGTTGTCCGTTTGAGATGGTGACGCTTTGTCGGGGTATCTCCAGACATCCTGGGGTCCTCCTGGTCGTGGGATGATCGCTGGTTCCCGCGTTGTCCGTTTGGCGGCGTCTCCAACCATCTTGGGGCCCTCTTGGACAGTCTTGGGGCCCTGTTGGGGACGGTTGGGGGCTTCCCGGAAGCCTGTTCCAGGCTCGTAGGGGCCTCTTGAAAGCCTCTCGGGGGTCTCCTGGGGGCCGGTTCGGGCCTCCTGGGTCTCTTCTGGGCCAGAGAACCCAAAGTGTAGGTCCCTGCCGCCTCTCTGAAGTTTTCTTAGGCATTTCTGAAGTTTTTAGAAGCCGTCTTGGAGGCCTCTTGGGCCGTCTCGAGAGAGTGTTGGACTGGTCTGGGCGCTCTCTTGGGGGCCTCTCAGGCCGTTTTGGGGCGGTCTTTGGGGCCTCATGCGCCGTCCCGGAGCGTCGGGGAGCCGAGGACGCCGAAACCCGAAAGACATTTAGAAAACCAGCGAAAACCAAGAAATGTTGACACGTGGGGCTCTCTGGGAGGGCCTCTCGGAGGCCTCCCGAGGCGTCCTAGGAGCGCCGAGGGCCGTCTAGACGCGATGTTTGGAGCCTCCTGGAGGCCGCGCGGGGCCTCCGAGGGGTCTTTTTGTGCGGTGAACTTGAAATGTAGGTTCCTGCCCTTCTTCTGGAAGCTTTCTGGGGGCGTTATTGGAGCCTTCGGAGGCCGTCTTGGAAGCGTCTGGGGCAGTCTTGAGAGCGTATTGGACTGTCTGAGCGCTCTCTTGGAGGCCTCTTGGGCCGTCTTGGGGCGGTTTTTGGGTCCTCTTGGGCTGTTTTGAAGCGTCGGCAAGCCGAAAACGTGGAAATCCGAGAAACTTTCCAAAACCCAGCAAAAACCAATGAATTTTGAGACTTGGGGCTCTCTTGGAGGGCCTCTCGGAGGCCTCCCGAGGCGCCCTGGGAGCTCCCTGGGCCGTCTGGACGCGATGTTTGGGGCCTCCTGAAGGCCGTGTGGGGCCTCCAGGGGGTCTTCTTGGGCGGTGAGCTTGAAATGCCGGTTGCTGCCTCTACTCTGGAGGTTTTTTGGGCCGTTCCTGGAGCCTTCGGAGGCCGTCTTGGGGGCCTCTTGGGCCGTCATGAAGGCGTCTTGGACTGTCTGGGCGCCTTCTTGGAGGCCTCTGAGGCCGTCTTTGGGCGGTTTGGGGGCCCTCTTGGGCTGTGTTGGTGCGTCGGCAAGCCGAAGACGCGAAAACCCGAAAACCTGCAAAAACCCAAAGAAAACCAACACATGTTGACACTGGGGGCTCTCTGGGAGGGCCTCTCGGAAGCCTTCCGAAGCGTCCTGGAAGCTCCCTGGGCCATCGGGACGCGATCTTGGACGGCCTGTATCGACCTGATGGCGACTCGTGGCCCTCTCGGACCATCGTGCCGACCATCTTGGGGCCGCCCGTGCCGCGCAGAAGCGTGTCTGCCGAAATGGGGCCGTCTTCCGCCGTCTTCCGCTGGCTTCCGCCGGCTTCCGATGGCGTTCCCCCCGTGGCCGGGAGGGAGTCCCAGGGGGTCCCCCCCCAGACCCCCCCAGGGGGGCACTAAGCGGGAACCCCTCCTCAAGGTCGGTAAAAAAACGAAGGCAAACTAAAGATGTTTTACGTTTCGGGCTCTCCTGGAAAGCCTCTTGGGGGGGTCTCGGGGCGTCTTTTGGGCTCCCTGGACGTCGGGACGCCATATTGGGCGTCTCTGGGGGCTTTTGGAGACCCTTGCATCCGCTCGGGGGGCTCTCTTGGGGCGTGCCTGGAACACTTCTGAAGTGTCTTGGAGGCCCCTTGGGTCGTCTTGAGGACGTCTTGGGCTGTGTGAGCGCTCCCTTGGGGGTTTCTGAGGCTGTCTTGGGGCGTTATTCGGGACCTTTGGGGCCGTGTTGGAGCGGCGGGAAGCCGAAAATGCGGAAACCAAAAAAAAAACATCAAAAGACGTCAAAAACCACAGGAGAACTAAAGATGTGTTATGCTTCGGGCTCTCCTGGAAAGCCTCTTGGGGGCCTCTCGGGGCGTCTTTTGAGCTTCTTGGGACGTCGGGGCGCCATATTGGGCGTCTTGGGCCGATCTTTCGGCCACTCGAGGCCTTCTTGAACCATCTTGTGGACCATCTTGGGGCCGTCCTTGCCTCCTGGAAGCGCGTCTGCAGAAATCGGGCCGTGAGCGGCCGTCTTCCGACGGCTTCCGCCGGCGTTCCGCCCGTGGCCGGGGCCATGTCCCGGGGGGTCCCCCCCCCGACCCCCCCAGGGGGACACTAAACGGGAACCCCTCCGCCAGGTCGGGGAAAAAAACAAAAATGCCATTCGAGCCCACTTTTGCCTGGGGCACAGCGGATCGCCCGATAAACTGGCAGAGGGCGAACAGGAGGAGGGAGAGGATGAGGGGGAGGAGGAGGAGGAGGAGGCGGAGGAGGAGGGGAGGAGGAGGAGGAGGAGGAGGAGGAGGGGGAGGAGGAGGAGGAGGAGGGGAGAGGAGGAGGGGGAGGAGGAGGAGGAGGAGGAGAAGGAGCAGGCAAGTGAAGAGGAGGAGGGTGAAGAGTGGGGGGAAGGGGGAAGGGAGGAGGAGGAGGAGGAGGAGGAGGAGGAGGGGGAGGAGGCGGAGGAAGCGGAGGAGGAGGAGGAGGAAGAAGAAGAAGAAGGGGCGGATGATGAGTAGGGGGAAGGGGGAGGGGAGGAGGAGGAGGGAGAAGGAGGAGGAGGAGGAGGAGGAGGAGGAGGACGACGACGAAGACGAGGACGAGGAGGACGAGGATGATGAAGGCCAGGGGGGGCGCGATGGGAATACATCTCAACCAAGCGGGGCGCGGGCGCGACACGGCCCCGAGGGGCCGGTACCGGAAGTGGGCTCGAATGGCCAAAAAAACAACTTGTTCTTGCCATTCGAACCAACTTCTGCCTGGGGCACAGCGGAGCCCGCGATAAAATTGCATGCGCCCGGTGGTCCTCTTGAAGCCTTTGGGGGGCCTCGTGGAACGAAGTCGGGGACTCCGAGGCAGTATCAGAGAAGCCCCAAACTTGTGCCCATAAACCCCCTGGCAAGTGGGAAAAAGGTAGGAGCCCGTAGCCTCGAAGAGGGTCGTGACTCGCCTGCCCCCCCCTCTGCCCCCTTCTTTCTTCCCAACCTCTTCTGTTGTCTTGCGTCCCGTGTTTTTTCCACAGGAGCCCTCAGGAGGTCAGCAGTCCAGCAGCTCATTCTGGCATAAGGATGCCGCATGTTCAAAAGCACGGGCGAAAATAATGATAACGTCCTATGGGCAACACGCAGCGAAGCGTGCAGGAGCGAAGGCAGAGAAGGACGGAGGCTGATGAGTGAGCAAGGAGGAGGCCCGATGGGAAACACCTGTCTGATATGCACTGTGGCCCTTCGGTGGGGCGAGCGAGTGACTGCCACCGAAATCAACGCAGATCCCGATCTAAAAATGAGGAGGCCAGGCGCAGCGCGAGAAGCCCATGGACGGGCGGCGCACGGCGGGGCATCGCGGGAAGGAGAGATCCGATCGGGGAGACAAGACAATGCAGAGGTTCACTCGAGCGCAGGCGGAGGCGGCCGCTTATAATTTTAACCTAGACTTACACTGGATGCGTTTCTGCACGGTTGCACGCAAAACTTGTTTTTTTCTGGGGGCGGCCCCAGGGCCTCGCGAACGGCGCTCATAATGCAACGTCAACGGGCCCTCTCCGAATGACGCCTGGCCGCCGGCAAAAGGATTCTAAACGAGTGGGCAGGTCGGGTCCGCGAAAACGAGGCCAACCGCTATTCTGAGTCACGCGCGCCGCCCCCGGCGCCTCCTCCAGCGCCCGCCAGGGAAGCTCCAACGATCGGAGGTCGCACACGGCTTGCAGGCGCACGACAACGAACGACGTGGCGGGCGGCAGGTACTCAGCTAAGGGGCCTTGGAGGCGTTCTGGCAACGCTCGGACACGGCGCCGCGCGTCGTCCGCACCGACGCCGCGCTGCGCGGCACCCGCGGGGAGGGCCCGCCGCGGGGCCCGGCGCAGAGGCCAGCGCGTCGGCCACGGGGGGGGGCGCTGCGGGCCCTGGCGCCGCGGGCCCCGGCGCGGCGGGCGGCGCGCGGGCGGCGCGCTGGTCGGCGCGGGCCCCAGCGCGCGCTGCGCCTTGGGCCTTCAGCCCATTGGTGCACGTCGACGCACTCTGAGACCATGAACATGCACACCCAGCGGCCCACGCGGTGAATGGCATGGGCCAAGGGGGACAACTCGGAGTTCACGCTCTCGCAAATTGGCGCGGGGAAAGAGCCCAACGCCGCGGCGTTCGCGGGGACGCTCGGGAAGCACGGCCCCCGACAGGTCGGGTCGACGTGGCCCCGGCTATGGGGCCGATCGACGATGAACCGGAACTCGCCGAGCCGGACGGGCAAGCTGTCCGGCGGCGCCTCCGCGGCCCGGCGCAGGGCAAAAACCCGGACGCGGCACGCGTCGTCGTGCACGAGGATGGAGAGCTCGGGCACGGCATGGGCCATCTCGGCGAGAAAGCAATACCGCTGCGAGAGCGTCTCCGCCGCGATGACCTCGCGCAGCCCGCCCACGACCCCGCTCTCGCTCACGGCCGTCAAGAACCCAGCTGACATTCAGGCAGTGCGCACGGCAGATATGGATTCTTCGCGGGTCTTGCAAGCGCATTCGGCCTTGGGCTCGCGAGACGCCCAGTCGCCCAAAATGAAGCGGGGCGCCCGCCGGTCTCGGTCCCGGCGCTCCAGCCGCAGCCGCTTGCGTTCCTGCACGACGGGTTCGGCGACGCGGGCGAAGCAAGCCTGCACCGCTTCATCCGCCACAGAGCAGGCAGGCTGCCACCCTGCATTCCCTGCCAAGCGAACATCGATCTCAAGGAAAGGGCCCATGGACAGGGGCGCCTTGACGCGATGCGCCTCGATTTCCTCGGGGAAAGCCCCGCGCGCGGTCAACTCTCGGCTGCGGCGGCAAAGCACGAGGTCCCCGCGCAAAGGCGTCTCGGAACACCCCTGGACGAGATGCATGTCCAAGACTTTGCAATGCACGGCCTCCGCGCACGGGGCGCCGCAGGTCCGCCGGCAGAGCTTCGCATGACCGCCCACGGCACACCCGTCCAGGCGGTCCCCGCTGGAACGCCACGCGCGAAAACGGCGCCCTGCCATCAACGGGAGGCACCAGTCGGCGTTGTCCCGCAGAAGGGCCCGGCGGGGCCCGCTCTGCGGATCCGCTGTGATACATGCAAAAGCGGTATCGGATAAAAACTAATGTCTATTCAATTCGAGCCCAAATATGGGCACTGGGCCCCTGGGGCCCGCCAGTTCCGAAGAAAGCAAAGGTCGACAGCGCACGAACCGAAGGATTAGACTTGAATCGACCTTGGATTGGCATGGTGGGCGCCCACCCGCATAAATATCCCTCGCGCGCGCGCTCCCCGGCCTGGGCCCTCCAAGGGAAGCCTCCGATGGGCGCAGCCAGTGCCGCCCGCCGCCCAGGCACAGCAGCAACAGCTGGCGGCGGACCCACGCGGACTCCAACTCCATCTCCAAACGCTCGGCGGCGAGATCGGGCTCCAAGGCGCGCGCCGCGCGATAGTGGCCTCGCCTTGAAAAGATGCACGGTGCGCGTACAAACGGCACGCCCACCGTCGCGCCCAAGACCCATGCACGCCGAACGATTTGCTCACCAGGTAGAGGGGAGCCTGGGGCGCGCCTGCGTCGATGGCCTTGTCGAAAGTACCGCGCACGCTAGCACTAGGCGTCTCGACGTATCCGCACAAGTAATTGCGCACCTCGCCGTCCTGGTTGCACTGCTGGCAAGTCTTGGCGAAGTTGGCGAAGTGGTGCTTTTGGATGCACTCAGGCTCGGCCATGATGAGGCATCTCACCGGGCTCCGCTGCCGCCAAGCAGTCAGCGGCCCCGAGCACCGCGGGCAAGAGTTGCAGTACGTGCTGAGTTCGGGCAGCGGCGGAGCGGATCCGCCACGATCGGTTGCGGCAGCTCCGGCCGCCGATGCTGCTGCGGAGAGCTCCGGTCGAGGCGTCGATGGTTGGGCGGCCAGCTGTCGCGCATCAGGCCGTTCCGACGCCTGTGCGCGGGCGGGCGCCTGATTCCCGGCAGGCGCTCCTGGCGGGCCGGCCCCTGGGGGCGCCACCCAGAGAGGCTGCACGGGTTGCCATGAAGGAGTCTCTGCTGGAGCTGGTGGGTTCCTGACGGCGGTCCACACTGGACGCACCGGTTACCACGAATCCGCCTGAGACAGACTGTAGCCCGGGCGAACCGACGTAGCCCAGGTCTACTGTGGCCCAGGACGCGCCCCGAACTCCAGCTCGTGGAGCACCATCTCAACCGGCACCCCTTGCGCAAGGAGCGTGAGCAAACGCACGGCTCAGCCAAAGGTATCGGAAAAGTATGTTGCACGTCAGGTGGAAACGGTACCCCAAGATGCAGGCACAGAAGCGTGTTCGCGCTGGTTGCCAGCCGCTTAAGTAACCGGTTTTGTCGGGATTCATATGAACGAGGCCGCTCCATGTTCGAAGCGATCTTGAACCTAAGCATGATGGTAATGTGAAGCGACCTGCTGCTGCTGCTGCTCCTGCTCCTCCTGCTGCTGCTGCTGTTCCTCCTCCTCCTCCTCCTCCTCCTCCTTCCTCCTCCCTCCTCTCCTCCCCCTCTCCTCCTGCCCTCATGATCATCATCATCTCATCATCATCATCTCCCGTTTGGGTCCCTGTTCATGCTGCTCATCAGTGCTCCTGCTTCATGCTCCTGCCCTGCTGTTGCTGCTGCTCTCCCTCCTCCCCCCCTCCTCCTCCTCCTCCGCCTCCAACTCCCCTCTCCCTCCCTCCTCCCTCCCCCTCCCCTCCTCCTCCTCCTCTCCTCCTCCTCATCATCTCCTCCTCCTCCTCCTCCTATTCCTCCTCCTCCTCCTCCTCCTCCTCCTCCTCCTCCTCCTCCTCCTCCTCCTCTCTCTCTCTCTCCTCCTCCTCTCCTCCTCCTCCTCCTCCTCCTCCTCCTCCTCCTCCCCTCCGTCTCCTCCTCATCCTCCTCCTCCTCCTCCTCCTGATCCTCCTCCTCCTCCTCCTCCTCGTCCTCCTCCTCCTCTTTCCCACCCTTCTAAATTCCCTGATCCGCCGTCCTCGTCGCACGGTATCCGAGAACAGCCTGGGGCCTGGGGTAGGTGTCGCCTGAGACAGCCTAGGCGCGATTATCTTGGCGCCTTTGAGAGTGGGCTAGGACGTCCTAGATATCCGAACGTGTCCAATACGCTGGCGGCGATACGGAGACGCGACGCTGGCGGCGAGACAGACCGAAAGAAGAAGAGGGGGAGGCGCAGGGGGCGGGGGGGGGAGGGGGAAGAGAACGAGCAGGAGGAGGAGGAGGAGGAGGAGGAGGAGGAGGAGGAGGAGGACATGGATGAGATACTTTTTCGAACGGCCGAAACGGTCCTCCTGGTCCCCTATACCTCCTACTCCTCCTTCTGGCTCTACCCTCGGCTTGGATTGCGCTGGACGCCTGCCCGACGTTCACTCTCCTTCCCCTCCTCCTCCTCCTCATCCTCCCTCCTCCTGCCCGGGTGCACGGGGGATGCTCGGATGCCCGGGTGCCCGGGTGCCCGGGTGCTTGGGTGCCCGGCCGGCCGGGTGCCCGGGTGCCTGGGTGCCCGGGTGCCTGAGTGCCCGGGTGCCCAGGTGCCCGGGTGCCCAGGTGCCCGGGTGCCCGGGCGCCCGGGTGCCTGGGTGCCCGGGTGCCCGGGTGCCCCGGATGCCCGGCAACCGTGCCCGGGGGCCCGGGGGCCCGGGGGCCCGGGCGCCCGGGTGCCTGGGTGCCAGGGTGCCTGAGTGCCCGGGTGCCCGCCCAGATGCCCAGGCGGAGGAATAGTCTGATTATGGGAGGAGGAGGAGAAGGAGGAGGAGGAGGAGGAGGAGGAGGAGGAGGAGGAGGAGGAGGAGGGGGAGACGGAGGAGGAGGAGGAGGAGGAGAGGAGGAGGAGGAGGAGGAGGAGGAGGAGGAGGAGGAGGAGGAGGAGGAGGAGGAGGAGGAGGAGGAGGAGGAGGAGAGGGGGGGAGGAGGAGGAGGAGGAGGAGGAGGAGGAGGAGGAGAGGAGGAGGAGGAGGAGGAGGAGGAGGAGGAGGAGGAGGAGCGGGAGGAGGAGGAGGAGCAGCAGCAGCAGCAGCAGCAGCAGCAGAAGCCAAAGAGAAAGGCAAATGCATAGTGTGCGGCTGGCTGCGACTAGGAGTTGTGCAGGGACAAGTATGGGACAGTGATGTCATTCAGGCTCAGGTCGTTCCCGATTGGGGCCAAGATGGACCCATACGTGGTGTACCACAGCAACGTTGTTTTCAAGTGGTGCAGGGCGATCTGGGATGGAACCCCAGGGCTTGACGTGCTGCAGCTTATTTTTGAGAAGGCTTCCGACGACCTCTGGAAGGTTAGGCGACCATGGCACATCGCCACATCACCAGCCACCAGCCCATGTGTACCTGCTCACGGTGGCCGAGATAGGTTGGAGACCGCTATCGGTCAGGTCGGTCCACTGCAGTGACGGTTCGACCATCGACTTGCTGGCGATGGCGCCGCTGCTGATAAAGGATCTTGCGGAGCGTGATGCAGGACATTGGGCTGACAAACGGGCCCGGCAGTCGAGACCCAGGTACAACTCTGTCTGGTGTCGGCCTATTATTTGGGAAGGGGCACTGGGGCTCATAAATGGGAAAACTTCTTTTGAAGTGTGGACTAAGTATCACCAGTCCTGTGCCACGAACGCGTTTGCTCTAGGCACCTGGACCCAGGCCAGGCTTACAGAACATGGTCTGGCAGAGGACGAGCTCTGCCAGCTTTGCTTGGCTTCCCCAGACATTATTCCCCACATCCTGAGTGGGGTTCTCGTTTTCCTAGACCACCCTCTCCTTCTCCTTCTGCTTCTCCTCCTTCTCTGCTACCTATACCATGCCATAGCTGCCATACCCTACCAATACCATGCGTACTATACTATGACGAAATATACTATACCATACTATACTATACCATACCCTACCATACCAGACGTACTATACTATACCATACCTGCCATACCATACGTATCGTATTCCCTGCCATCCCCTACCATACCATACGTACTACACTAAACCATACCTGCCATACCATACCTACCATATTCGCAAACCACATTAGATATCAGGTTTCGTGCCCATCCCACCCCTCCAGGGAGGCCCCGCCAGAGCGAGCAGGGCATTCGCAAACCATACTGATCATCAGGTGTCATGCCCCTCCCACCCCTCCAGGGAGGCCCCGCCTGAGCGAGGAGGATATCCAAAAACCATATTATGTACAAGGAAGGTTTCGTGCCCCTTCTCCAGCCCTCTAGGCAGGCCATGCGAGGAGGACATCCCAAAACCACACGATTTACAAGGTTTCGTGCCCCTACCACCCCTCCAGGGAGGCCCCGCCCGAGCGAGGAGGGTATCCCAAAACAAAATAATTTACAACGTTTCGCGCCCCTCCCACCCCTCCAGAGAGGCCCCGCCTGAGCGAGGAGGGTATTCTAAAACCATACTGTTTACCAGGTTTCGTGCCCATCCCACCCCTCTAGGGAGGCCCCGCCTGAGCGAGGAGGGTATCCCAAAACCATACTATGTACAAGGTTTCGCGCCCCTCCCACCCCTCCAGGCAGACCCCGCCTGAGCGAGGAGGGTATCCCAAAACCGCAACCCTACTAAAAATCAGGCTTCGTGCCCCTCCCACCCCTCCAGAGAGGCCCCGCCTGAGCGAGGAGGGCATCCCCAAACCACACTAGATATCAGGTTTCGAACCCCTCCCACCCCTCCAGGGAGGCCCCGCCTGAGTGAGGAGGGCATCCCAAAACCATACTATTTACTACAAAGTTTCGTGCCCCTCCCACCTCTCCAGGGAGGCCCCGCCTGAGCGAGGAGGGCATCCCAAAACCATGCTATTTACAAAGTTTCATGCCCCTCCCATCTCTCCAGAGAGGCCCCGCCTGAGCGAGGAGTGTACCCCAAACCCATATCATTTGCAAGGCTTCGTGCTCCTCCCACCCCTCCAGGGCGGCCCCGCCTGAGCGAGGAGGGTATCCCAAAACCATACTGTTTACAAGGTTTCGTGCCCCTCGCACTCCTCCAGGGAGGCCACGCCTAAGCGAGGAGGGTATCCCAAAACCATACTAGATCTCACCCCTCCCCTCCGGAGAGGCCCCGCCTGAGCGAGGAGGGTGTCCCAAAACCATACTAGATATGATGATTCGAACCCCTCCCACCCCTCCAGGGAGGCCCCGCCTGAGCGACGAGGGTACCACAAAACCATATTATGTACAAGGTTTCGTGCCCCTCCCGCCCATCCAGGGAGGCCCCGCCTGAGCGAGGAGGGCATCACAAAACCATAATAGATATCAGGTTTCGTGCCCCTCCCACCTCTCCAGGGGGGCCCCGCCTGAGCGAGGAGGGTACCCCAAAACCACACTATTTACCAAATGTCGTGCCCCTCCCACCCCTCCAGGAAGGCCCCGCCTGAGTGAGGAGGGTACCCCAAACCCATATCATTTGTAAGGTTTCGTGCCCCTCCCGCCTCTCCAGGGAGGCCCCGCCTCAGCGAAGAGGGTATCCCAAAACCATACTATTTACAAGGTCTCGTGCCCCTCCCACCTGTCCAGGGGGGCCCCGCCCGAGCGAGGAGGGCATCCCAAAACCATACTAGTTACAAGGTTTGGTGCCCCTCCCACTCCTCCAGGGCGGCCCCGCCTGAGCGAGGAGGGTATCCCAAAACCATACTAGATATGATGATTCGTGCCCCTCCCACCCCTCCAGAGAGGCCCCGCCTGAGTGAGGAGGGCATCCCAAAACCATACTAGATATCAGGCGTCGTGCCCCTCCCACCCCTCCAGAGAGGCCCCCCCGCCTGAGCGAGGAGGGGATCACAAAACCATATTATTTACTAAGTTTCGTGCCCCTCCCACCTCTCCAGGGAGGCCCCGCCTGAGCGAGGAGGGCATCCCAAAACCATGCTATTTACAACGTTCCATGCCCCTCCCACCTCTCCAGGGGGGCCCCGCCTGAGCGAGGAGGGGACCCCAAACCCATATCATTTGCAAGGTTTCGTGCCCCTCCCACCCCTCCAGGGAGGCCCCACTTGAGCGCGGAGGGTACCCCAGAACCATAATATTTACTAGGTTTCGTGCGGAAGGTGAGGAGCCAGACGAGCGGCATGATCTGGTTTCGCCGGCGCTGATTTCGCCACGCTGGTTTCGCCGACGGCAGGTTTCGCCGGCGCTGGTTTCGCCGGCGCTGGTTTCGCCCCGCTGGTTTCGCCGCGCTGGTTTCGCCGGCGGCTGGTTTCGCTGGCGCTGGTTTCGCCGGCGCTGGTTTCGCCGACGCGAGCCCTAACGGGCGGGTCGGGTAGGGCGGGCGGACCCTAGCGGGCGGGTCGGGTCGGGTCGGGCGGGCGGACCCTCACGCGCGAACCATAACGGGCGGGCCGGTTCGGGCGGGTGGACCCCAACGGGCGGGTCGCGTCGGATCGGGCAGGCGGACCCTAACGGGCGGGTCGGGTCAGGCGGGCGGGACAATAAAGTGTGGGGGGCGCTCGACCGAGCACGCGCGAACCCTAACGGGCGGGTCGGGTCGGGCGGGCGGACCCTAGCGGGCGAGTAGGGTCGGATCGGGCGGGCGAACCCTAACGGGCGGGTCGGGTGGGCGGGACATGAAAGTGTGGGGCGCGCTCGACCGAGCACGCGCGAACCCTAAAGGGCGGGTCGGGTCGGGCGGACCCCAGCGGGCGGGTCGCGTCGGGTCGGACGGGCGGACCCTAACAGGCGGGTCGGGTCGGGCGGGCGGGACATTAAAGTGTGGGGCGCACTCGACCGAGCACGCGCGAGCCCTAACGGGCGGGTCGAGTCGGGCGGGCGGACCCTAGCGGACGGGTCGGTCGGGTCGGGAAGGCGGACCCTAACGGGCGGGTCGGGTCGGTCGGGCGGGACATGAAAGTGTGGGGCACGCTCGACCGAGCACGCGTGAACCCTAACGGGCGGGTCGGGTCGGGCGGGCGGACCCTAGCGGGCGGATCGGGTCGGGCAGTTTCGCCGACGGCAGCTGGTTTCGCCGACGGTAGCTGGTTTCGCCGACAGCAGCTGGTTTCGCCGACGGAGCTGGTTTCGCCGACGGACGAAACCAGCTGGGCGAGACCAGCCGGGCGAAACCAGCCGTCGACGAAACCAGCGGTCGCCAGACGAGCTCCCTGAATTTGTTGATGGCACCTGGCAGGAGAAGTGGGACGCTTCCCAACTCCTTTCCAGGTTTGGCCTGATTTTGTCTGCTCAGGCCGAAGCCCATGAGGAACACGAGGCCTGCGCCTTCCTGTTGTTTGGGGCGGGCGGCACTGACGCCTGCTTCCTCAGCGAACTGAACTGAACAGAAGCCGGAGGGAAAGACCGGCCATCAGGGAACGGTCATCGTGGCCCGCAGCAGGATGCAGGCGTGGAGGCTTACGTTGGGGCTGGCCTCGCAGGGTGGCTGCCCCCAGCGTGCACAGGTGGTGGATTCGCCAGACTGTTGCTCAGGGCCGCCAACTGAAAAGCTGATGGGGGCAGCAGAAGGTGGGGAGCAGTGGAGTAGCAGAGTAGCAGAGAGAGATGGAGAGAGAGAGAGGAAGAGAGAGAGAGAGAGAGTCGAGAATCACCAACCCACTTCCCCTCCCCTGCCTTTCATCTCTCCACTCCCCCTCCCCGTCCCTCCCCTTCCCCCCACCGCCCCCCCACCCCATCCCTCCACTCTGGGAGGGCGCCAACCCATGTCCACGTAGCTAGGCCAGGCCAATCCGAGGCCGAGGGCCGACGCGCGCGCCTCCGTGCCCCCGGGCTCACACGCCGAGAATAGGCCGAAGACTGGCCCCTGGCCAGGACCCGGGGCCAGGCGCACACACCTCCGTGCCCTCCGACCCCGGGCCGAGGCCTGGCCTCTGGCTGTGCAGCCTGCGCCCCCCGCCCAAAGCGCGTGCGCCCGCTGGCCTGCGTCGGCGTCGCCGGCGCTGGCCGCCACAGCGCCGCTCGCCAGCGCGGGGGCGGCCGCGGCACCGGCAGCTGCGGGAGCAGGCTCGGCCTCGCGGTGCGGTTACAGGCGCGCCCGGTCGAGCTGCATCGCCTGCTACCCGCCTCCCTCTCCCTGGAGAGGGCGAGGATGGGGGAGGGGGGGGAGGGGTCAAGCCCGGATCGCGCTCGTCTTCAATGCTTCAAGGGAGGGGGGGAGCGGGGGGGGGGGGCAATCCTGGTGGGAGCCATTCGTGAGATACGTCGGAAATTTTTTGGCAGCCACTCGTATGCATCATCGTCCGGCCAGCAGAGTATTGTACACCCTTCTGTCACATACATGCTTTGTGTCATGGATTTGTTCCCATCAGTCTCAGCCCCGACTCATTCCTCATGGTCAGCCTCATGCCGGCTCCGCTTCTCCCCTATTGTAAGATGCAGCCTGGCGAATGCTCAATGCAGCTGCCTCCTCGTATGCTGCACGCTGAGGAATCCGCGTGAAGGGTTTGCCGACTTGGGAATGGGCTCGTTTGCGGATGCTCCCGCCTAAGCCGAAGAGGGCACGTGTGCTGAATCGGGCATGGGACCGCATGCGGGCGCTCGCGCTGGGGCCGGGGATGGAGCTCCCTATGAAGACACGGTCCATTTAAGGAGTGTACCAAATCGGGCGTGTGCCCGCGCGCGGCACACCCGAGCTGGGGCCTCAAGCGGAGCCTTGAGGAGGGGCCTGTGCCTACCGAGGGGGCGTGAGGCGCCACGCCGCGAAGCGTCCTGGATGACAAGGACGGCGCAAGAGCGGAGCGGGGTACGACGGGAGATCGTTCCGTCAGTTCGGCCCCTGGGCCAAAAAGGGCCTTTCAAACGCTGCCGCAACGCAGAAAGTCCCCATCTGCATCCGGGTTCTGACGCTGACGCTGACCCTGGCCTTCGGCAGGCACGCATCGTCGACCAGATTTCGGTGACCCTCCAACATCATTCAGGTACGTACCCATCCCAGGCTACACGGCTACCCCTGCGCAGCAGTCGATGGGCGGCAAATAGGACGAGGGGGGTTATGAAAAAGGGCGAAGATCCGCCGACCCCAGAAGCGAACGAGGAGAAGTGTATCCTCGAGGCCCACCCTACGAGGAATGAGTTCGTCGAACTCCCTTACACGATAAATCCTGCCTCGAAACTCATCGAACCCCCCCTCTCCTCGCCTCGGATTCCCCACCCCCGAACACTAATTTGTTCGGACACCCCCCAACGCCAATTCCCGGGCCGACAAGCCCCCACCGCGCCCAACACCGCCAGCATCCTGTAGTTTTCCGCCATGTGTTGTTGGTGACCACCCACCTCGCCAACCACGTCACGGGACTCCCACAACGCCCCCCGCCGCGCCCGACATCGCAAGCATCTTCGACGCCGTGGCCACGTGTTCCTGAAGACCACCCACATTGTACAATCCGTCCCGGGACCCCCAACCGCGCCCCCGACCGCGCCCGACACCGCCACCATCCTGGATCCCCTGGCCATGTGTTCTTAGGGCCTATGCAGGGACCACCCACCCTGCCAAATCAGTCCCGGGACACCTCATCGCGCCCGGAACCGACGAGCGACCCTCCCCCTCGCCTCGGCACCCCCACCCCTCGGAAACTGTTTTCTGGAAGCCCCCGGCACTGCAATCTCGCGCCCGGGACCAACCGACGCCCCCCTCCTCGCCTCGGACCCCTCGGAATTCCTATTTTCGGACCTCCTCACCCTACAATTTCACACCCAGAACCGACCAGCGCCCTCCTTCTCGCCTCGGCACCCCCACCCTT
>CAUYUJ010016793.1:736828-761828 GCA_963575745.1 Prorocentrum cordatum
GTGGGAAAGCTGAGAAAAAGTGCAAGCGATGATCCTACGGCCCCACAGGAAGGCAGGGTTCACATAGCGTCCCCCCAGGAGCTCCACTTTCGGGTCCAATGTCAAAGTTCGCACGGCGTCGTTCCACCCGTCTCGGCAACCCATCACAGGGATCGTGTCCCAGATGGATGTAGAGGATTCGCGTAACGTCACGTCCCCCCGCGTATGTCGACTGTCTCCCCACACGGATTGTACTCCACAAGGAGTTGCACGGATGGCCCCAGAGCCAAGGTTCGCATTCCGCTGCCTCGCCCATGCCGGCACACCCCTGACATGGATCGTGAATCCAGGGCGTTTGTAGTGTTTTTCGAAGCCTGGCGGCGTTTGATTTTGGGGCCTCTTAACGCCCTGAGATGAATCGTGAATCGGGGGCCTCTTGGAGCCTTGCGAAGCTTCCTGAGAGCTTTTTGGAAGCATTCTGGAAACTCTGGAGGCCTCTTGGGTTTTTTGGGGGGTCCTTTTTGAGCTCTTTTGGGCCGGCTGCGGGTCCTCTTGGGCTCTCCTGGGCCCTCTTGGGCCGTCCTGGGGGGCTGGGGCCGTCTGGGAGCCCTCTGGGGGCCGTCTTCGGCCGCCAGGGGGTCTCGCATGGCCCTCTTGGAACTCCCTTGGGGCCCCTGTGGACCTTCTCGGGCCCAGTCTTTAGGTTCTCTTGAGCCGTCTCGGAGCCCTCGTGGGCCGTCTTGGGACTCTCTCGGAGGCCTCTTGGGCCATCGGGTGCCCCGTGGGGCTACCTCGGGCGCACCCCTCGTCGGCGTCTGTGGGGCGCGCTGCACGCCGTTTTTTCTCACACTGGAGCCAAAACGTCGATGCGCAGACTGGGTGGGGCTGGTCAGGGCGCGCGGGCGAACACCTGCTCTGCAATGGCCACACCCTCATCCGCCCACTAAGCGGCGGCCCCTCCAGGTGGTTCGAGCAATGATGACAGACAACCTCAACAACGACGGGCGCGGAAACTCAAGGCATTCCGCTCCGCACTGCTTCACATGACTGGCATTTTGCACGAAGCCGTCAAGGGGGCGAGAAAAAATCGACAAGTTAGGACGAAGGGACGACAAAAGATCGACGATTGCTGGCCTGAAACCTACCGATACCCCCCACCTGGCCCCCCACCGCGCCCCGGCATCCCCAGGCTTCTGGAAGTCTCTTCTTGGGACCCCGCACTCGACAAATTCTCGCCTGAAACCTACCGCTGCCCCACACCTGGCCCCCCATCGCGCCCCGGCGCCCCCAGGCCTCTGGAACTCTGTTCTCGGGACCCTACACTCGACAATTTCTCGCCTGGAACCTACCGATACCCCCCTCCTGGCCCCCCACCTCGCACCTGCATCCTCACCCACGGCAGCTCTGTTCTCGGGACCCCCCAACCCGCAACGTCTCGCCTGGAACCTACCAACGCCCCCCTCCTGGACCCCCCCCTACCTGGGAACCGTCCAACCCACGCTAGATCTGTTCTTGGGTCCTCATCCTCGCTCTCCTCCTCGCCGCGGCACCTCTCACCCCACGGGAGCTCTCTCCTCCAGACTCCCTAACACATCACCTCTCTCCCGGAACCCTTTTCGCGACCGCACCCCCACCTCGAGGAAGCTCTGTCCTTCGGACTTCCAACCCCACGTCATCTCGCCTGGAACCGACCAGAGCCCCGACGCAGCAAATCTACGTGGACTTATGTGTTTTCGCCACGCACTCCCAGGTTCGCTCGGCAACTTCTTTCCTTTTGCGCTCTTCATCATCGAAGCACTCATTGCACCTCTGCTTCCCATCCGACTTTTTCGTCGTCCGCTTGGCCAACCAGCTGCTGAATTCCGTCTTCCCGAAAGCGCCCTTGTAAACAGTGCATTTCCCATACCCGCGCTGCAGCTTCACCCCCCATGGCCTACGCCGACGACCCGCAAGTCATGTCAGCAACGGGGGCATAGAAAGCCCCAAAACAGGCCAAGAAGGGCCCACGAGACCCCCAAAACGGCCCAGGAGACCCCAGGAGACACACCCCAGGGCTCCCGAGGAGCCCCAAGAGAGCTCCATATAGTGGCCCCAACAAGACCCCAAAGAATGTTTCATTATGTGTGTCTCTCCCGTTCTTCACCCGTCACCTCCTTTCCTCGACATCGTTTCTGAATAGATTGGACGAGATACGCGAAGCACCCAAATGACAGCCCGACCGCGTCATGAAGACACCGAGAACCACACAACAGAAGAAGCCCCCGAGACGGTCCAAGAGGGCCCTAAGTCGCCCAACGATGGGCCCAAGACGCCCAAGGCGACCCCCAGACGGCCAAAGAAGCTCAGGAGGAAAAGAAACTCCCAGAATTGCCCAAAGAGGCCAGAGCATCCAATGCCCGAAAGAGAACGTTGAAGTCAGCCCGGCATATCTGTAGCACTCCAGGGCGGCCCCCGAAGGGACCCAAAAGCGACACGCACCAAGCAACGTATGGCCCCAAGCACTCGGCGCGACCCCCCCCGCACCCTCTCCCTGGGAGAACTCCCCCCAGGAGAGCTCCCTTCTTGAGTCTTGAGGATCCCAGCTCGCCGACGCTTCTGTGCCATGCCCCGAACTCACCAACATCTCCACCGAGCCCCTCGATGTCTCACGAGCAATTCGTTGTGTAGAACCCATGATCGATATGCTTCCATGGGGTCGGCGGCAGAGGCGGCAGCCTTAAGATATTTATACATAGACATATGCATGCACATACACATTTACATGTACATATACATGTACAAATACGTGTAGGTGTGTATATATATATATATGTATACGTATACATATGCACATACACATATACAAATATATATGCATATACGTATGCAACTACATACACATATACACAAGTACATATACACATGCACATACACATACGTATACATACGAATACATAGACATATACATAGAAATAGACATAGACATATACATGTACATGTACACTACATATGCATAAACATATACAGTTATATGTACATATAAGTATACATAAACCTTTACATAAACACAGATACACAAATACACGTATATGCGTGGACACCTACATATGCATACACCTATACATGTGCATGTACGTATACATATACACACATATAATCTTCATACACATATGCGTACACATGTACAGACATATATGCAAATGCATAAGCGTATATACATATAAATACGAATATGCATATACAACTACACATGCATACACCTATGCATATACATATGTATGTATGTATATGTACATGTGAATAAGGATATAGATATAACTATGCATAGACATAAACATATACAAAACAAATATACGCATGCATGTACATATACATATGCGTAAACATATACATAAATATATATACATATACATGTACATATACCTATACATATACATATACATGTACGTATACATATACATGTACATGAACAAATACAAATACACATGCGAATGCATCTGCATGTATATGTACATGTATATATATACATACCAAACTACAACAAGCCGATGAGGCAGGACTGGAAGCAGAGGTCTGGCGAGCGTGACGACGCCTTGCGGGCAATGGAAAGGGCCCTGGCAAACGGTGCTACTTCGATCTCCCCGACGCGCGCCCCTCTGTTCAAACATGGACTGGAGATATGGCACTTCCTGGCGCGGAAGGAGGAATGGAGGCGGCACCGATTGATATCGAGCACTTCATCGACACCGCTGCGTCGAACGACGAGCGTTTCTGCCCTTCTGCACATCAGTGGAGACACGCCCAGTATGACTTCGATGCGATCAAACGCCAGCTACGGAAGCATTGCAAACGCCGACGAGCTGCTCCCGAATGGTCGCTAGCTGCAGAAATCTGGTCTCTTTTGCTCGTCGATAGAAATGATGATTGTAAAAAAGACGGCAGCCGCGAGTACGACCACACGATGATTTTCCCTGGCCCCCTCCTCAGCGATGCGATCCTCACCCAACTTGCTGCGGTTCGTCAGCACCAACGGCTCAATGCTTGGTGGAACCTATATCAGATTTATCAAGTAAGCAAGATGAACAATAAACCACGTACACGAGGCACTCGACTACTACATGGATTATGTACGTTCGGAAAGACATGGGTTGCCTCAAGACAGTCACTCACAAACACACCATTGCATGACACTGAGCACGGCTACGCGCGAGCACGATCACGCTCAGCAGCGATTACAGTCGGGTTAGCACTGCAGTGGCGCCTCACCAAGCAGCAACGAAGCCACATTACCACGAAGCACGATATGACGAACGCTTTCGCTTCAGTGAACCATTCCCACCTCGACGATGCTGTGGACAGGATATACCTCCCTGGCGACTGTACGATCATGAAAGGCAGGCATCGTCGAGCAGCGTGTGTGATTAGCGACGGGATTGACACTCAGGGTTACCAGAACACCGTAGGCTGCTTCATGGGAGACGCCGACGCTGCGATCAAGTTCCGCGTGGCCTTCATGCAGCCCACTACCGAATGGCATGATGCACTCACTACCGACACCAGTACATCGATGGTTGCGGGGTGCGGGTTCACTGGCACCAACGTCGACCTCAGCGTTCGCAAGTACGCCGACGACCTCACCAAGACCCACATGTGTCACGACGCGCAGATGGCGGCCTACAAAGTTCAACAATCCGACCAGATCCTGAACGACAAGCTGCGCACCATCGGACTGCAGCAGAACGCGGGGAAAAAGGCTCTTCCACCGACGTTCGTCGGCACTGGCGCTCACAGATACGCACGCGCCCTGCATTATGGCAAGATACCAGTTGACGGCGAAGTACACTCCTCGACCCTGTTCTTAGGCCCCAACATGCAGGCGAACGGCCACAACCACGCCGAGGTTAAAGAACGGTGTATTGCTGCGGCTCGCGGATGGCGTAGTATGGGACGTGTCTGGAAGAATTGCCGATATCTGAGACGTCGCAAAATGGTTTTCAGAAGTCAGGTATCATCAGCCACCACATCTGGACTCGAAGCACGTGTACTGGCAAAAGCACAACTCGATCAGACAGACGCCTGTGAAGCTCGTTACGATCGAGCTCTACTTCAAGGTACCGCATATATCAAGCAGTCCGCCGACGACGACGCCACCTCTGACACCACCGAGGTTGTTCGCAATGTCTCATCTCATGCAGTATGGAAAAAATTGAAGATGGTACCGCCTTCCCTGGACATACAGATCGCGCGCATCAAGCGATGGCAACGCGCTGCACGCGAACCTGACCAGCACGCACAACTACTAGCCTGTGTTTTTGGCAAACTACTCTGCGAGTCAACGACGACGTTGGACTTCGCCTGGGCCCCTGTGCACACAGCGTCTACAGACAATGCTCGTGGCTCCCCAGATGGTAACGGCCCCACACATATGGCCAATCCTTGGCGCAAGCAGTTCTTTGATGACATGAAGTTGCTGAATGTATTTGCAGACGGACGAGCATGCCTAGACGTCATTGGCGACGATCTGCTCGACATTTTTCGACCGACACCTGGTCGAGACGTGTTCATCAAGCTAACGATTACACGTGCACGAAAGTGGTGGATTGCACAGCCCGCCCCACCACCCCGCAGTGCTCCAGATGCAACAGTCGCCTGGAGCGGCCCCCATGCGTGCGGCCTTCTATATGCGGATGGAGCGATATGCCTGTTCACGGCCGAAACAAAACAAGCGCTCCGAGTACACCAAACGATGAGTGGGGAGGGAGGCGAGCACGGCCGAATATGCGGACATACGAGATTCACAATTACGAACCAATGCCCTACCTGCCGATCGACCTTCGCGAGCCGACAGACAGCGATCAATCATCTTGCTGCTGCTTATCGTTCTGGGCGATGCCAAAAACACCGCTCTGTATACAACTTCGAGGTGAACGATCCTCCGCAGCTGTTTTGCCCAAGTGACGTCTGCGAGCTCACCTTCGCTACCCTCAACGAGTTGCAAGCTCACATTGCGACTGAACACCTTCCCGAACCTCGCCCTCACGTCGTGGATGAGCTCACTGCCCAACGCTGGAGAGCCCGCAGGCGCAGCCGCGGCAGAAGCGGCACAGCCTGCTCACAAGTCCCGACGCCGCCAGCCCAACGGCCGTGGAAACCAGCAGAGTGGGTCGAAGCCCAAGATGGTGGACCTGCAGTCGCTCGACCTGGAGGAGATGGAACTGAAAGATATTCAGCGCATGTTCCCCATTGTCATGAAGCTACTACTCAACGTTGCGATGGGGCAACGCCAGACCGACGCCATACTGATCAAGACGTACCTCGTCTCACCTGGCACGAAAAGCGTCGCGGCGATCCGAGCTCGCGTTCGCGCATGGGTAAAAAGAGCCGAAGAGATACGAAGCACGACGACGGCACAGCAGATCGATGCGGAGCTGGCGAAGATCGGCACGATCAGCACCGCAGCCTTCGCAGGTCTGCTCGAAGGTCTCCATCAGGAAGGCGCGTCCGTCGGCGGCCTCAACCAGCAGGACCTGACAGCGCTGGGCGAGAAGCTGAAGACCATGGACATCAAGCAGGTCGTCGAGCTCGCCCCGCTCGCGAAGGCCAGCGACACACACGACGCTGCGCAGTGCAAGCTTCAGATCAGCCTCATACCCAAGAGCGGCGTCGACCTCAGTGCGATTCACGAATCACTCATCCAGACGGGAGCGATCTGCAAGCCAGGACAGGGACCGATGGTGCACATGGAGAGGATCCTTCACACGAAGCTGACGCAGCTAGAGGACGTGACCATGGGATAGATTTCTACGCCTTCAATGGGGCAAGGCATGGCTGTGCGCAATGGGGCCCTTGTATTCCGAAGAATACTGCGACGACAGGCAAGGGGAGCCTCTCGACTGCTTCTGGGTATGCGCCAGCTCCTACGCCAACCGTTCAGGGCATGGAGAGCCCACCACACGCAACTCCGAATGCGCTTCCTCCGACGCCAGCAGTTCAGGGCATGGGGTGCCCACCTACTGCATCACAGAGTGCGCCTACACCATCAGTTGTTCAGGGCCTGGAGAGCCCACCTTTTGATTCACAGAGTGCGCCTACTTCAGTTGTTCAGGGTGTGGAGAGCCCACCTATTGCATCACAGAGTGCGCCGACTTCTACGCCAACAGTTCAAGGCATGGGAGGCCCACCTCAAGCATCACGGAGTGTGCCCACCACTACTGCAGTTGTTCAGGGCATGGACTGCCCACCTATTGCATCTACGAGTGCGCCCTCAGCAGTGGTTCAGGGCATGGGAAGCCCACACCGAACACCTACGTGCGCTACTCCTTCGCGTACTCGTACTGAGATGTGGACAGCTTCGCTGTTAGCACATGCCCGCGCCCTTGCCCAGGATGGAAAGCACAGACGCCCTGAGGACCCTGAGCCTAGCCTCCCCAGCGCCCCTGAACCCCCTCCTCCGTCCTCTGAGCCTCCTCTTCCTCCTCCTCCTCCTCCTAAGAGGCCCCGCAGGCCTTCCGTCCCACCGCCAGCTCGCAATACTTCTACATATAATTTCCGTGGCACGTCTTTTCCTCCCACTGCTGCCAGACAAAGCACAGGTGGCGACTCAAGGACGATGGATGCCATCATGAGACTTGTAGGAACGAGCAGGCGCTAAGACCTGCGTTTCGTTTCCTGTCAGTGTGTGACCGCGTGGTATATTTTCGGGTGTAGCCCGATCCTAGAGGCACTCAGCGTCAGAGACATCCGTACTGCTGCCTCCGAGGGGTCCGATCCGATCCGATATATATATATATATATATATATATGCATACACACGTATATATAAACATATACATATACATATATATATACATATATATATATGTACATATACATATACGCATACATCCATCCATTCATCCGTCCGTCCATCCACCCATCCATCCATCCATCCATCCATACATACAGAAATGCATACAGACATACATACATACATTAGAAGCCTCTTGGGGTCTGCTTGGGGGTCTATTGGGGGCAAGCACGGTGCGAAGACGAAAAACACAAATGTGGTTGACATGTACGTTTTACGACGAGAACGGGGCCATGTTTGCCTCTCGGGGCCCTCTGGGGGGTCAAATTGCACGGGTTATGAGGCGTCTTGGAGGCCTCGTGTTGGCTGCTTGGGGCCTCGTGAGGGTCTCGGGGGTCCTCTTGGGGCGTGGGGCTGGCAATTCCAATTGGATTGCCCTTTCTTGGGCTCCTCTGGACGGCTGTTGAGGCCGTTTTGGGTGCCTCCGGGACCGACCTGGGACCCTCTTGGGCCGTCTTGGCGCCCTCGCCCTCTGGGGGGCCTCTTGGGCCGTGTAGGGGCGATCTTAGGGACCCCTGAGGTCGTCAAGGATGATGCGAAGACGAAAATCATGAATACGGTAAACATATACGTTTTACGATAAGAATGGGGCTATTTTTGCTTCTCGGGGCCCTCGTAGGGCAAATTGCACGGGTTAAGAGGCATCTTCGAAGCCTCTGGGGCCGTTGGAGACGTCCCGTGATCCGTCAAAGCCGTCTTCAAGGTGGTGGGCGCCTGGCTGGGGCCGCCGTGACGCTCATCGGACCGCCTTCCGATGCGATGTTGGGCCCCTCAAGGTCCGACCGGGCCCTCGGGCCACACATTTGTGGTAGAGGTCGTGGCCCCCGGGCCCCTGGGCCCGGTTGCGGCCCGGTCCGGTCCGCAACCGGATGACCCTCCTTTCCGCCTCCGAGGCGCTCTTCGTGGCCAAGGCTGGCTTAGTCTCGAAATTATTGTCCAAACGCACCCCTGGACATCGCAGTTCTTTTTCTTGCATCTTGGGCTGTCTGGAAGCCTTTTGGGCGTCTCGGGAGCGTCGGGGGAGGAGGGTCTTGCAAGTTACGTGGGCTTCCTGTTGGACTTCCTGGAGCCCAGGGCTGGAAATGTTCGTTCGGCCCCCTCCTGGACCGATGGGCTCTTGGGGGCCTCTTTCTGGCCTCCTGGATGCTGCTTGAGGCCGCTTGGGGGCCTCTTGGGGGCCTCTTGGGCTCTCTTGGGGGCCTCTTGGGGCCTCTTCGGAGCATCCTGGACTGCTTCTTGAAGTCGTCATGGGACCTTCTTGGCATGTCTTCGGGGGCATCTTAGAAAGAGTTTTGAAGCCTTTTAGGTGCCGTCTTGGGGCCTCTTGGAGCCTCTTTCGGGCTTCTTGGGGGCCTCTTGGGGCCTCTTGGGGGCCTCTTGGGGCCTCTTGGGGGCTTCCTGGGGCCACTGGACCCACCAGCAGCCCTTGGTAGTGGCGACAGTTTCGCAGATCGCAGCCCCTCAGAGACAGCGAGGTCTCTCTCAGGTCTGCGCGGTGCCTCGCTCCGCTGGACCAACCAGCAGCCATCGAAAGTGGCGACAGTTTCGCAGATCGCGGCCCCCCAGGGTCGGCGAGGTCGGAGACCGCAGGCAACTTGCACACACGAGCGGCAATTACGCACAAGACACGAGGAGACAGGGAGGGGGAGCGGGAGGCGGGAGGCGGGAGGCGGGAGGCGGGAGGAGAAGGAGAAGGAGAAGTGGAGACCGCAGTGCTCTATTCAAAACGAATACCCAACCCAGGCGGGTTGGAAAAAGAAGAACGGCACCAAACCTCACCACTGATGCAGACCACGACGCACATCAATAACACGACATAAGGACACGCATGCCAGTCTTAAACAAACCACACACCAATGGACAATGAACGCGTAACACTAAAATACACAAACAGACTACAACAATGGCACAAACAGATGGCATGAATTAATACGTGCGCTGGTGACACCTATCAACCGCACACGTACAGTAAAGCACAGGCATCAATTACATACATCAGGGCCATGCATCACGTTGATGGCATCACAAGGCTTGCAACACATCGATTGCACCATACACAGAACGCAGGACTTCGCCTGCAACGCATGCATTGCACATATTGGGTACATCAGCCTACTGCTTGGGGCCCGCGTTAACTGATAGAAGTTCAAGCGTGCCCAAAATCGAAACACACCGCTTACACGTATTTGCTGCCTCCGAGAGAAATAGCTTTGCGAAAACGGGCTGGGAGGGGGAATGAGCCCGGCCCGTGTCTGGGGATGCGCTCCTCCCCTTCGGGAATGCAAATGATGTTGTCGCGGCGCTGCCCCCGTCGTGCACCACCATGCTTGAATAACGCCATGCTGAGGCGCTTCGTCTCTGGACTCTTCCCACCTGCCACCTCGATCGATGTCCACCTCCCCCTGGGCAGGGGGCGGGCTCCCCGCCTCCCTGATGTCGCATGCTGACGACCTACCAAGCCACCCCAACCCGACCCGAAGTCACCGTTGGCATCGTCAGTTTCCGGTGGGGGGGGCACACCATTGAGGAAGCACGATGGAACCCGTGCACCCCCCAACGCGAGGTTTGGCGGGGTCTGGGACCTTCGGGTTGGGCTGGGGTGCTCTGGTGAGCAGGGACATGCTCCAGAGACCTCGCCCATCCCAGCGCGCGGCTACCTGCGTCGACTCCGCGTCGAAGCCATGCCGAGCGCGTCAGAGCCGCGTCGAATCCACGTCGACCCCGCGCCGAATCCGCGCCGAAACCACGTCAAGCACAGGTCGGCGAACGAGAAAACACCCCCATTGATCAGGCACCCGGTGGCACGGACTACGGCTACGTGGATCTGTCGCGTGGGCACGGGGTGAAAATACGCCCCGCCCCGAAACACGAAGCCGGTGCCGTCCGAGTTGCCGAAGGTACACGCCGATTTGTTGTACCGAAACGGGGCCCGCCGCCAATCCACGCGCCTGAATCCATGTCTGCGCATCACCGAGTCTACAGCAACAACAAAAACAACGCCAACAACAACAACAGCAACAAAAACAACAACAAAAACAACAGCAACAACAACAACAACAACAACAACAACAACAACAACAACAACAACAACAACAACAACAACAACAACAACAACAACAACCACAACCACAACAACAACAACAACAACAGCAGCAGCAGCAACAACAACAACAACAACAACAACAATCATTTTAAGACTGTTCGCCCTTATCTGCTCGAGTGTCGAATAACGCAAATTTCCCAAACCCTCGATACTCGTCTTCGATCGAACCCCTTTTTGGGGGTATATCTTTCTTCCCTGCAGGCCGGGCCCCGGCAAGCGGCGGGGCGGCCGCGGACCGTCGGCCTGGCCAGCGGCAGCGCTGATCGGCGGGGCGGCCGCGGACCGTCGACCCGACCCCAAGAGGGACGGACAGGGGACCGACCACGACGACGACGACGACGACGTCGACGACGACGGCAACGACGGCGACGGCGACGACGACGACGAGCGAAAGCGAGAGCGAGAGAGAACGACAGCAGAGCCACGAAGGACACGAAGTGGGCCACGAAGGGCGACAGCGGGGACACGAAGGGAATGCGTATGGGGCCACTAAGAGCGCGAACGAGCGTGGGCCACGAAGGGCAGATAATGCGGGGCCACAAAAGGCAACGATGGGGCCACTGAGGGTAGCACCTGGGCCACGTAGGACAAAGAGGGGGCCACAAACGGCGACAGCGGGGCCACGAAGGGCATGCACATGGGGCCACAACGGGCGCGAACGAGCGGGGCCACGAGGGACATTCGTATGTTGGGCCGCGGAGGGTACGGACGGGGCCAGTGAGAGCAGCAACGGGGACACGAAGGGCAGCGAGGGGGCCACGAAGGGCGACAGCGGGGCCACGAAGGGCATGCATATGGGGCCACCACGGGCGCGAACGAGCGGGGGCCACGAAGGGCATACATATATGGGGCCACGAAAAAAAAACGAGGGGGGCCACGAAGCGCTGCAACGGGGCCACGAAGGGCAGCGAGGGGGCCACGAAGGGCTGCAACGGGGCCACGAAAGGCTGCAACGGGGCCACGAGGGGTTGCAACGGGGCCACGAAACAAAGTGAGGGGGCCACGAAGGGCTGCGACGGGGCCACGAAACAAAGCGAGGGGGCCACGAAGGGCTGCAACGGGGCCACGAAGGGCAGCGAGATCCCGGTTGCTGGGTAATCTGTGAAGGAGTCCTAAGCGTGAGCGCGACTCCTGGGTGCCTGGGTGTCGGGAGCGCGGCGCTGGAGTAAATTGCAAGAAATTCCAACGCAAGGGCGCTATTCTTCAGTAGTTGCAAGCAAGTCTCCAGCGAGAGCGCGACTCCAGAGCGCAAGAGGAGCGATTCCTGAATAAATCACCAGGAAGTCCCAAGCGAGAGCGCGATTCTTGAATAAAATGCGAGGAAGTGTCGGGCGGGAGCGGGGGTCCTGGCTAAATTGTGAGGAAGTCTCAGGCGGGAGCCGTTGTTGTTGTAACCCGGGGGCCAAGGGGCCAGTTTGAGCAGGAAGACTTTCCTTGACAAAAAACAAAGTGCGAGCCCCGGGGGGGTGCACTTCAATTGACAAATCAATGTGCACTGGTGGGGGGGAACAACACTAATTATGCTTTAAGAATGAGAGCTCAACAACAACAACAACAACAACAACAACAACAACAACAACAACAACAACAACAACAATTACTAACACGTGGGGACACTCCGTTCTCACCAGTGCCAGGGTTTTCATAGGAGGCGGGCAATACCCCCACTTTGTGGGGGGGCCGGTTCAAGCTCTACCAAATTTCCAAACGACTCTTCGCCACCACCCACACCCAGCTTCCCGCCCTATGACGTTCGGACACTTCACTTCGTGGCATGCGGACGACCGTGGCTACTATTCAGGGCCCCGCGGCCGACGACGACGGCGTGCGCGCGCGAAGAAAAAACGAATGTGTCCCGCATGGTATTATTTGACAGGGATGATGGCCCTGGCAGGTGCGCAACCGTTGTTGCAGAAGTTCGAAAAAGTTGCTCGCAAAAGCCCGTTTGACAGAAATGATTAAAAAAAGTGTTGGGTTTCCTACGAATCCGCAAGAGCGCGCGGGATGAAATTTTGACAACTTTTTTTTTGAAAAACCATTGGTTTTTTGATGTTTTTATGTTAAAATCGCTACGAAAACTAAGGTTTTGGAAGGATTTCGTCTTGCGCGCGCGAATGTCCACTTTACCTTATTTGTTGCAAGGGATTCTTGAAGTTTGGTTATGTTAGAACAAGAAATGTCCACTTTAACTTATTTCTTGCAAGGGAAAACCGATCGTAACAACACAACCGGATCCGGACCAACCCGTTTTGCCTGAGACTTCCTCACGAAAATGATGAAAATGACGCTGCGGCCTAGGCGCGGCGGGGGGGTCGTGCACCAGGGGTCCCAACAATACTTATTCTTTAGAAGTAATAATGTTCAACAACAAACCAAACAAACAAATAAACAAACAACCAAACAAACAAATAAACAAACAACCAAACAAACAATTCAATAAACAAACAAACAAACAAAAGAATATGCAAATCTGCGGCACGCCCAGGGGTAAAGGCAGAGCGGGCAGAGGAGGTGGGCCTCAAAAGGTCTTCAAACTTCTCAAAAACCTTCTAAGCCTTCTCCCGAAGCACGGAGGATTTCTCAGAAGACCTGGAAGCTTCTGAGAAGCCCCGCCTCCTTCACTTCCCCCCCCGGCGCGCCGCCAAGCTAAGCACCGAATATTTTTTACCAACGACCCCTGTCCCCGCTGGCCGACTGACCCACGCAGGTGGGGATCCATGCATGGTTCTTCGGGTCTCGCGGGACCTACCCCCACCTGGGAAGGTGGGCTGGTGGAGCTGGGGTGCCACGGACCAATGGAGCGATCGGTGGAGCGATGCGGAACAAAGAACCCCCCACCCCTCCCTCCGAGAGCCCCCCAGCGGGCTGCGGACCGTCCGGCTCCAGCCAGGCGGCAGGACCTCGGCGGGGCGGCCGCGCGGGCCGGCCATAGAGGCCCCCAGTTCGGGCCACGCCCGAGGGGAAGGGCGCGGGCAGCAGCAGGAAGGAGGGGGCAGGCTTCTTTGTCAGGTTCGCTGACAGGTTCTACCGGAAGAAGCCCACGGGGGGGGCGGGGAGCCCGAGACCGCCTGGTGCGGCAGCCGTTCCGGCAGCCGGTGCGGCAGTCGTTTCGCCCAAGACTCCACAATTCATTCACGAATCGTGCTCTCGCCCCAGTCAGTCAGTCAAGCCTGGCGCACAGACGTCGCATTGGCAAGATCAAAACTTATGCGTGTGGCAGAGAAATGCGGGCAGTGAGAAGGATACGAATTCACCTGCAAACGTATCGGCGCCACGCGGGAGGAGGGGGAGGAAGGGGGGGGGCGGAGGGAGGAGGGAACGGAGAAGGGGGAGAGACCACCTCAGGACCACTGTTGTGGCAGAAGCTTGTAAACACACGAAGCCCACTGTTGCTTCGGTCGGCCTCTCTTCTGGCATTGGTCCCAGACCCGAGGTAAATATGATCCGGGCAAGCAGGTGAGAACTCGCAGCGGGTGGTCTTGTGACAACCCTGCGATATTGTTGTATAGCGAAGTCTGTCTCTCACAAAGCGCCTCACTGAGAGGGCGGGCTCGACATATGTTCAAAACTTGGTTGTTGGACACTCTCGACAAATATGTATGTGGAATGCGGCAAATACGCCTGAAACACTGCACATTGAAACTGTCTAATCTTTGTCTGCTTTTAAAAGCCACAGTGTTTCTAAATTGTGTAAAAGCTTTGGAAGCACAATCGCACTGTACAGCTCGAGCTTCCTAGATCTCGTCATGTTGGCGTGTGACCAACAACGCTGTAACGATGTAAACACGCCGCGTGCCTCTCCGAGGCGCCGCGTTAGCTCTGGCTTGGCGGTGGCGTCTGCGTTTCGAAGACCACCTAAATAAACATGCCATGCAGGGACCACTGGGGTGCCCGAGGGGGTCTTGACAACCCCATTGGGTCACCCGAGGGTCGGGTGGCAAGAGTCAGCCTGATTCCCCTCGTGGATCGGAACCACGCGCTCCGCTACCACTGTGGAATGCACAGGGGCAACTGTCTGGAACGCACAGAGACACGAAGTACAAGTAGGGGGCCCGTGCTATAAGAGAACACGTTCTCTTTCGTTTTAAGGAGACCAGGGCGCGCCCGTCGCCTGCGCGCCAGATGACTCAAGGGCCCTTGTGAGCCACAACGGCGGCACAAGAGGGAGGTGGGACGGAGGCGAAGGAGGAGGACAGGCTGACATACGCATGAAAACCACAGGGTGCGACAGGGAGTTATAGAGATATATATATATATATATATATATAAAAAGAGAAGGGATGCAGGAGGAGGCGACGGAGGGGGAGGCAGAGAAGGAGGAGGAGGAGGAGGCAGGCTGCGTCTCATGGAGATGCCAAAGTCCACAGCGTTCAAGATGATGATGATGATGATGATGATGATGATGATGATGATGATGATGATGATGATGATGATGATGATGATGATGATGATGATGATGATGATGATGATGATGATGATGATGATGATGATGATGATGATTATGATGAGGAGGAGGAGGAGGAGGAGGAGGAGGAGGAGGAAGGAGCTGGCAGCCAGAGGGCCTGACAGGGCAAGCGGGAGAGGAACGACCGCAGCAGCCAGCAGCACAGGAAGGAGGGCCGAAGGGGGGGGGGTATTTTCTTTTGCTTCACGCTTCACGTAGGGGCGAGGAAGGCTTGATTGGACACGCACTCGTAGCCGATGCTTGTGGTGCACGAAGGGAGGGAGGATGAATCAGGGATAAGGGATCGAGGATCAAGGAGGGGGAAGGCGAAAGCAGGGAGGGAGGGAGGGAAGATGGAGATGGAGATGGAGAGGGAGGGAGACCTAGGGAGGGAAATGGCGAGGACGCGCAGACGGGGGGGAGGGAAGGAGAGGCAAGAAGGGAGAGAAGGCCTACCCTCTGGCCGCCGCTGCCCTCCTGGCCGCTGACCCCCGCGTGAGCAGCCCTTGGACCTTCCTGTCTGAGCAGAGCCCCTCTGCCAGCCCAGAGGTCGGCTAGACTGAGCGGAGCCTCTCTGGCCAGGCCCATCTCATCCTCCTCATGACGCTCTAACTGGCGGCGGTCTCGTCCCGAGCTCGGGACTGAGGGCGTTGCCTCCTCGCCCTCCTCCTCGTCCTCCTTTTCCCTCCTCCTCCGTGCCCCCCTCCCTCCTCCTCCTCCTCCTCCTCCTCCTCCTCCCTCCTCCTCCCTCCTCCTCCTCCTCCTCCTCCTCCTCCTCCTCCTCCTCCTCCTGCACCTGCACCTCCACCTCCACCTCCACCTCCACCGCCTCCTGTACGTCCTCCTGCCCCTCAGCGTCCTCACTTTCCTGCGCGCAGCAAAAGGCGCGACCGGTCTCAGGGGCGAGGCCGCTGCCGCGACGCCCGCGGCGCCCGCGGGAGCCACCTGGCCAGACAAGCAAGATGGAGGCGAGCGGCATCAGGAGACGGACCCGGCAGAAGCTCGACAGGGTGGGTATTCGCAACGTCGCGACTGCTGCTACGATATTGATATATATATATATATATACATACATACATACATACATACATACATACATACTACATACATACATACATAATACATACATACATACATACATACATACATACATGCATGCATACATGCATACATGCATACATGCATACATACATACATATATATATATATATATATATAATATATATATATATATATATATGCGATGTGTACGCTCGCATAGAGGCCGCATACCCGTGTACGGACGCGTCATCCAGAACAACAGAATACATGAACATGCGGGTCTGCACAACTCCATGTCTGCGCGCACATGAAGAAATCCGCCACCGTGCCCCCTGGCACGCTGGAGGCGCGGTAGAACCTGACCGGACAAGAACGGGAAACTTCGCTTCTTTCCACTAGGTATGTGAAATATGCTATTTTGTTGGGCTGTCATGCAGATTTGTCGTGGCGTGCCTGCGTTTGCGCGCGCGCGTGCGTGCGTAGAATCTATGTGCATGTGTGTCCGTGCGCGGTGGTTTGCGGCACTGCTGTGTGATGCCGTGCTGCTCTGCCGTGTTTATGCGGTCTGTGTGCGTGTGTATGTGTCTGCGTGCGTGCGCGTGCGTGTGCGTGTGCCTGCGTGCATGTACCCATGTGCTTGTGGCTGTGGGTGCGGCTGTATGAATAGATATTCTATGTGTTTTTCCACGCTCCTGCGTGTTCTGCCGTGCTCCTGTGTGTTCTACCGTGCTCCTGTGCATTATGCCATGGTCCTGCTCTGCCGTGCTCCTATGTTTTAAAGTTAAAGTGAAAGACGGGGCCTTCAAGGCGGAGTGGTGGGGCCAAAAGGCCAAAAGACACGCTCACCCGAGAGGGGCCGCCTAGGGCCGCCTCTCGCGGGGGCCCCGCAGGGCCACCCATCCGAGAGGGGCCACCTACGGCCGCCCCTCGCACTCCCAGCGGGGCCGCCTTGGGCCACCGCCCACCGTGAACTCGACTGCGACTGAACACAGGAGTCTTCACTCACAGGCAAAACAGCTCTACACACGAACACACGAATGCAACTGCATGCCAACCTCACTCACTCACTCGCCTCCCGCGATTCCTGCACTCCGAGGGCGGCTCGGGACTCGGCCCCGCCACGCTCCTCGAGCTGCGGAAGCGGCGGCGCGCCAGCTCCCGAACTCGCCGCGTCCACCCGAGCGCGGCGCCGCACGAATGGACGGGTCGTTCTGGCCCCAGAGCCCCATCTGCTTCCCCACGCCCTCGACAAAGTAAACGTCGCACTGGATGCCGTCGCTGACCTGCCGCAGAGCGCTCTCCTCGCACGTGCCGACCGCGGCGTGGCGGCTGATGACGTTAGGCACTGTCAGCGCCCTGCTAACCGCCTGCGCGCCGACCGCCACGCCCGAGAACACCACGGCCCTGCACGTGCATCGAATGCCCGCCTCCAAGTCGCAGCGCCCGCCGCGCGCGGCACGGCGCGGCAGCGCAGGGGCAGTCGCCCCCCGCGGGGGCTCCCGCAGGGGCCCTGGCACGGCACCTGCAGCCAGCTCCGCGTCGCACGACTCCACGGAGTCCACGTCGTCGACGGCGACCCCGTTGCGCGGCAGGGCCTCCCAGCAGTCTGCGGACGGCACGAAGTCCAGCGCATCGACGTTGTGGGGAAAGGCCAAGCGCCTCCAGGAGGCACGGCGGCTGCCGCGCGCGAGACGCCGACCCCGCTGCGCCTTGCGCCTTGCAGCCGGAGGGTCAGAGACTCCTCAGGGCATACCGCGGCGTGCAGGGCCACATTACGACGAAGAACTTCACAACCTGCAGCTGGGGTCTCCTGCACCAGTGCGCACAGGGCGGGGCGCGCAATGCGCTCGCGGCGCGCTACCTCCCTGGCCACGCCATCTGGAACAGCAGGGCCCGCAAGTAGGTCGCGGAGACGGGCGCGCTCGCGCTGCGCCTCCGCGAGCCTGTTCTTCAGCTTGAAAATGAGCGCGTCAGCAGCCGCCTGGGCGCGCCGCGCCGCATCGCCACGCTCGCGCCGCGAGCGGGGGAACCGCAGAGGGCCCCCTCCCGTGGCCATCCCTCGCTCAAGCAAGCCTGAACCGAGCCGGCTTGAGCCAAAATGGCTACGGATGTGTTCCTATGTGTTATGTCGTGCTCCTGTGTGTTCTGCCGTGTTCCTGTGTGCTTTGCCGTGCTCCTGTGTGTACTGCCGTACTCCTATGTGTTCTGCCGCGCTCCTGCCTGTTCTGCCGTGCTCCTCTGTGCTTTGCGTGATCAGCCGCGCTCCTGTTTGTTCTGTCATGCTCCTGTGTGTTCTGCCGTGCTCCTATGCAAATTTGTGTGTTCTGACGTGCTCCTCGTGATCCTGCGTGATCTGCCGTGTTCCTGTGTGTTTTGCCGTGCTCCTGCCTGTTCTGCCACCAGTTCTGCCGTGCACCAGTGTGTTCTGCCGTGCTCCTGTGCGTACTGCCGTGCTCCTATATGTTACCGAGCTCTTGCTTGTTCTGCCGTGTTCACATGTGTTGTGTGTTCTGCCGTGATCCCATGTGTTCAAGTTAAAATTAAAGACGGGGCCTTAAAGGCGAAAGAAAAAAATGAAACACTCCCTCCCGAGAGGGGCCGCCCAGGGCCGCCTCTCCCCGCGGGGGGCCGCTCCGGGCCCCCACCGCGCCGGCTCCACAAGGCGAGGACAGAACTACATGCAGAATGCAACTGCCTGCCTCACTCTCCACTCTTGGACCGCGCCGTGCAACGCGCACGGACCAAAAGATCATCGAGGAGCCGCTGACGCTCCTCGGCATCTGGACAACCTGCACTTCCGAGGCAGACTCCGAGGGCGCGGGCCTCGGCCAAGTCCAGGAGAGACTCAACTCCCGACTTCGGCCCCTTGGCCGCACGCGCCACCGCCGCCACCGAGAAGCCGCCCAGGAATGAAACGACCACGCCCTCCGAGCTCGAGTGGCCATCGCCCGCGGCGCAGTCGACGCTGTCCGCAACCAGGGGCGGCCCCATGCCGACGGCGCGCTCGATGGCCGAGCCACCCACGGGCACCCCCACGACGGCCACGGGCGGCGGCCGCGGCGTCTCCTTCGCGCGGTGCTTCGAGCCGCCGCCAAGCGGCGCGACGCCGCTCGGTTTGCACATACGAAAGAACACCTCGAGCTCGAGGGCCCCCCCACGGACATGCCTGGCGGAGGGGCCTGCACCAGCCTAGGCCCTTTGGCAAACCGCATTCTCCAGGCTGGTCGCCGACGAGGCCTCGCGGAGATGCCGAGCCTCTCGCACTCGCAGAGGTGCACCAGGTCGGCGGCATTCGCCTGGCTCGCCCACGCTGGGCCCGCCCACTGCGGGACAGGGCAACGCCGAAGGGCCCCTGCCCCCCCGAGCGTGCCTCCCAGGGCCCCCACCTCCAAGTCGACGACGTCGGGCCACGGAGCGAAGGATGCCCGCTTGCTCCTCCCACACTCCTGCCCCAGCCCGGCAGGATCAGCCCCGCTCGGCTCGCTGGCACGCCTGTCGCCGTGCAGCCCGCACGGCACGGGCACCACGTTGCCCCCCTCGGACTCGCGCAGCCCCTCGGGGCCTACCTCGGAGCAGTCGGCCGCGAGCGCCAGCGCGCCGAGCTCCTCCTCGGGCTCGCTCTCACCACCGCGCCTGGAGCCCGAGCGCTCCAGCCAGGCAGCGCGCGCCAGCTCGCACTCCGCGGCCAGCTCGCTGCCGCCCGAGAACTCGTCACGCAGGAGCTGCCCGCGCTTGGACCCGAGGTCCTCGCTGCACGGCCAGCTGCGCCACGCCGAGCCCCTCCAGCAGCGCGGCCCAGCGCGCCCACTCGGGGAGGCACGGCTGGGCCCCAGACCGCAGCGGGGCCCCCGCGGCCGCCACTCGGGCGCCGGGCAGCCGCGCTGGCGCCTCGGCCACGCAGGCATCCACAGCGAGCACAATCGGCTGCTGCGCTTCGCAGACGCAGGCCCCCACCTCACACACGATGGCACTCCGCGCCGCACCGCCGCCGCGCCCATCTCCAGGAAGGGGCCCTCCTGGGAGGCGCGGCCCGCGCTGAGCCCTGCGACGTTCCTGCGGTGGGGCGTCTGCCGACGGGCAGCGCTCGGCATGCCAGGCAACGTTCCGCCGCTGCCGCTGCGCCCTGGTTTCGCGGCGTCCGCGGACGCGCGCAACCAAGGCGGGCCGCGCGATGGCTTCGCGGCGGAGGGCCTCCGCCTCCGCGGCGTCGCCGCGCGATCCGCACTCCAGCTGCGCTTGGGGGCTGGCGATGACTTCCTTCGCCTCCCGCAGCCCCATGCCGAGCCGTCTGACCAGGTTGTCTGCCGCCCAGCGGGCCGCCGCGACACCGGCGAGCACCCCCCGCACCATTCTGCCCAAGCGCCCGCGCGCGGCGCGCGCCCGAGCACGGCTTGAGCCAAAATGGCTACGGATGAGTGATCCGATGCGTTAAAGTTAAAGACGGGGCCTTCAAGGCATAAGGGCAGAAGGGAAGCCCCTGGGAAACCAAAACGGGGCGGCCCCTTCGGGCCCGGGCAGGCGGAAGGGCCAAACCCCCTCAGACGCCCAACCCCCCCACCGAGGCGAGACCAGATCTACATACAGAATGCAACTGCACGCCTCACTCAGCCTGGCCGAAGACCCGAGCCGCCTCGAGCAACCGCAACCCCCCCAGCAGCCTCGAGCAACCGCAGCCCCTCGAGCAACTGCCGCCTGGGCCGCCTTGGCCGCAGCCAGCCGCTCCAGCGCTCGCACGCCAGGGGAATCGGCCTCGAGGCTGCTTTCAGCGCCCTCGCGCCTGGAGCCCGTGCGCTCCAGCCAGGCAGCGCGCGCAGGCTCGTACTCCGCGGCCCGCTCGCCCCCACCGCCGCGTTTGGAGCTCGAGCGCTCCAGCCAGGCAGCGCGCGCCAGCTCGGCCAGCTCGCTGCCGCCCGAGAACTCGCCACGCAAGAACTGCCCGTGCTCGGACCCGAGATCCTCGAACTCAGAACCCCCCTCGAACCCCGAGTCCCCCACTAGGTTGTCCCCGCTCCGCCACGGCCGCCACGCCGAGCAACGCGCCGCGGCAGCGCGATCCTCCTCGGCTTCGCAGCCGACCTCCACGATGATCTCCTCCGCCTCGATGCTCTCGGCGCCGCCCTCGCCGCAGCCCTGCTCGGCCAGCTGCGCCACGCCGAGCCCCTCCAGCAGCGCTGCCCAGCGCGCCACTCGGGGAGGCACGGCTGGGCGCTAGACCGCAGCGGGGCCCCCGCGGCCGCCACGCGGGCGCTGGGCAGCTGCGCTGGCGCCTCGGCCACTCAAGCATCCAATGCGCACTCGATCGGCGGCTGCACTTCGCAGACGCAGGTCCCCACCTCACACACGATGGCCCTCTGCGCCGCACCGCCGCGCCCATCCCCAGGAAGGGGCCCCCCTGGGAGGCGCGGCCCGCGTTGAGCCCTGCGCCATGCCTGCGGCGGGGCGTCTGCCGACGGGCAGCGCTCGGCATGCCACGCGACGTTCCGCCGCAGCCGCTGCGCCCTGGTTTCGCGGCGTCCGCGGACGCGCACAACCAAGGCGGGGCGCGCGATGGCTTCGCGGCGGAGGGCCTCCGCCCCCGCGGCGCCGCCGCGCGAAACGCACTCCAGCTGCGCCTGGAGGCTGGCGATGACTTCCTTCGCCCCCCGCAGCCCCCTGTCAAGCCGTCTCACCAGGTTGTCTGCCGCCCAGCGGGCCGCCGCGACACCGGCGAGCACCTCCCGCACCATTCTGCCCAAGCGCCCGCGCGCGGCGCGCGCCCGAGCACGGCCTGAGCCAAAATGGCTACGGAGTGACTCTATGTGTTCTGCCATGCTCCTGCGTGTGTTCTGCCGCGCTCCTGCTTGTTATGCCGTGCTCTGCGGTGCTCGTCCTGTTTCTGTGTCCCACCGTGCTCCTGCCTGTTCTGCCGTGCTCCTGTGTGTTCTGCGTGTTCTGCCGTGCACTTGCCTGTTCTGCCGCGCCCCTGCATCCCTAGCGCGTTCCACACCATCGGAGATGCCAAACCTGGCTTCCAAGACGACCCCAGCAGGCCACCAAAGCCACCAGGATGCCTCCAGGAATGCCTCGCATGGCCCCACCCAAGACGGCAACAAAACGGCCTAAGATGCCCCCAAGACAGCCCAAGAGGGCTTGAAAGGGGGCATCCGTCATACGGATGCCCGAAAAAGTCGTAGGTTCCTGCGCGGGGGGCATCCTTTTTTCGGACGCCCGAACGACCGCCCCGAGGGTGGGCGCCCGCGCCGCTTCAGCCCCAGCTGTTCTCCACCTCGCGGAGCGTGGCCATCGGCGCGTCTTCCACGCCTTGGTCACGGTGCCCCTTGTTCGCCGGAGCTCCGCGCTCTTGTCGTTAATGTCCTTGCCCCCCATCGTTCGCCCCCCCCTCGCGCCCCCCCCCCCCCCCCGCGGAGCGCGCAATCCGAGGCGCGCGACGCAGCGCGCGACGCGACCCACGGCGCCCGACAGGGCACCTGAAGGCCCGTCGCGGCACGCGCACGGCAGGGTACACGGCGCGGCGCGAACCAGCGCACTCGCGAATTATAGGCTGCACGCCCTTGCCAATCCAGGTAAGCAGTTCTTGTTTCCCGCGTCTTGGCCTCCTGCTAAACGTTTTTGTCGTCGCCTGCGAGGCCCTTGCCCCTGTCCTTGTCCTCGTCGGCGGCCCGCGCGCGCCGGTTGGGGCGCCCCCTGCGGGGCCCCGCAAGTTCCCGCGCCGCGCGACTTCCAGCGCGGCGCGCCGCGCGGCAGGCAGCACCGCGCACGGCACAGCATCTGACAAAGCACGGCCAACGACAAAGTGCTCGACACGGCACGGCGCCGATCATAGGGAGACGATTCGACCCCGAACGGCACGAACCTCGTCCGCACGGCTGCGGAAGGCCGCCGCTGCCGCGCGCAGCCGATGAGCGGCCGCGCGCGCTCCCGCCGCCATGGCGCGGCGCACGCGCGGCTGCCCGAAGAAAGTAACCACGCGCTTCCTCGCGGCGCGTTCTTCGTCCGCCATCAGCTTGCGCCGGCAAGCGGGGGCCCTTCCTCGGGGAACGCATGGCTCGATCATGACGCGGCTGAAACATGAGAGAGCAGTTCGGAAGGAGAATGGGACAGGAGCGAACCCGAAGATTATGACCAAGACAGCGATGAGATAGGAATGGGAAACAATCATAACAAACTAATTGGTAGGAGGGGATGCGGATGAACAGTGGGAAGCAGGTGATATGCAGACGATGATGATGATGACGCCGATTATGCTGAGAAGGACGATTAAGATGCAAATGATGATGGTGATAGCGCTGGCGATCACGATGGCGACGACGATAAGGAGGAGGACGGCGACGATGATGATGGCGATGATGACGATGGTCGCGATGATGATGATGATGATGATGACGATGATCGATGAAGATGATGCTGATGATGCTGATGATGATGGTGATGATGATGCTGCTGATGTTGCTAATGACGATGGTCACGATGATGATGATGATGATGATGACGATGATGATGATGATGGTGATGATGATGGTGATGATGACGATGATGCTGATGATGATGGTGACGATGATGATGATGATGCGGATGCGCAAATAGCGAGACAGGATGGCCCCACCGCGTTCCCCTCTCGCCACGGTCGGGGGCCCAGTCATAAGCTTCGCTGGTCTTCGGGGACCGCGAGTTGGCCCATGGGCAGGATGGCGGCCCCTGCGCTGCACTGCTGGCAAGCGGTTCATCTCGCGGGGCCCGCATAGACCAACCACCCTCGATGGCGCGCAAGCTGATGGACGAGCTCCGCCGGCATTTGCTGCGAGCTCCGCGGCGGCGGCGGCCGTGCCAGGAAACGGCGGCAGCACTGGCATTTGCAACGGGACTGAAGCTCGCGCTGCAACGCTGAATATCTGGGGCGGCGGTAGGACGGCCGGCGCGCCGGTGCACGCGTGGCTCTGGACCGCGGCGAGGGAGGCTGCTGACCGTGAGCCATGGACGGATCCAGGCAACTGCCGGGCGCCCTCGACGGACTGCAACCGGCGCGGCGTCGGACGCCAGCTGCGGCTGAGGAGGGCCCTCAATGACCGCGGAGGTAATTCCTGAGGCGCCAGGCAGGGGGCCTCGGCGCAGGGCAATCCCCAAAAGCGATCCGACGCTCAGAGGCTCAGCGCCATCGGATTTGCCGGCGAACCGAGAGGCAACCATCTCCGCCAGGGCGCGCTGGCCCCGCGGACAGCCCCCGGCGCGAGCGCCCTACGCGCGCGGCGAGGACACGGGGCCGCGGGCGCCCCTCGGGCTGCAGCAGAGCGTCGCAGAACGGAAAGCATCCGTCGACAGCTCCGACAGCGGCCCTGGCGCGGGAACGAGGCCGCCCGACACAAGGCGCGGAGGAACTCCTGCGTGCTCACCCGAGGAGTCGGGCGCGGAGGCGTCATCACTCAGCTCGAGGCACAAATCGCGCCACCGCGGGCGAGGCGGGCAGTCCGGAGGGGGGCGAGGCGGGGCGAAATGAGGACCACCAGGTAGATAGCCAGGGGGGGCGGTGGGGAAGCCGTCGGGGAGGGCGCCAAGGCTGGCGTCGCCGAGAGGACTGCCGGGCGCGGCGGGGGGGCAGGGCCGCGGGGTCGGC
>CAUYUJ010016793.1:766828-769328 GCA_963575745.1 Prorocentrum cordatum
GCAGCAGCAGAAGCAGGCAGCAAGTCGCCGAGACAGCAGCAAAAGCCAGCAGGCGAGGAGACGCGGGCGGGGCACTGGGGAGTTCTTTACATCTACATCTACATCTACACATACATATACATCGACACCTACATTTACGTCTAGACCTACATCTACATCTACACGCACAGCTACATCTACATCTACACCTGCATATACATCTACATGCACATCAACAGCGAGACTCACATCTACAACTACGTATACATCTACATCTACATCTACATATACATCTACACCTACATCCACACCTACACCGACACCTACATCTACATCTACATCTACAGTTTCGCATTGGTTTTGTTGTTGCTTTGCATTGCCTTTGCTTTTGCTCTGGACATTGCTTTTGCCTTCGCCTTTGCTTTTGTTGTTGCTTTTGCCGTTGCTTTCGCTTTGCTTTTGTTGTTGCATCTGATTGGTTGTGTTTTTGCTTTGCCTGCGCACAGACACACACACGCATGCTTTTGCATTCGCTCACTGGGCGCGCTCGAGGATGCCCCGGATCCGGCCTACACCGCACGATTTGGCATTGAGCAAGGTTCTGCAACACTTGCTACACCGAACGTCCCTACGAAACTGCACAGCAGCAGGAACTCCCAGATCGGTGCAACAAGCTGTTCAGCATTGTTTCGGCGGGAGTCATCGGCGCTGGAATATGCGGTTTCGCCAGAGTGGTGCGACCACAACCTCCCGCTGTCGTGAAGTCGCCCGAGCCACTCTTGGCGCGCAGGGACTGTGTTGAAGAACCAGTAGTACACAGATCGCCGTGGCTGGTTCCCCTTCCGCAACTCGCAGACATTGTAGCAGAAACGCTACAAGTTAACAATCGGCTGTCGCATTTGAGCAGGGATGTGCTCGCAGCCGATTTGCAAGAGGCGGTCACCGAACTCGCTGTGATGCAGAATGCAAGCAAACACCTCATTCGCTCTGCAGCTATGGTAGTAGCACTGATCCCAAGCGTTCCTCCGCATATCAACAGCGCTCTCTGGCACGATGCCCTCCCCGTTAAAGAGCAAGGCGCTGATGACTTTGCCTCCACCCCAGGCTGTCGACCAGGACGTTCGCAGCAAGAGTTCCGCGTGATCACCCCACTGAACAGGGAGTAGTTTCATAATCAGAATAATTTCATAATCATGGAACATACGTGCGCACACACACACACACACACACATATGAGTACATATATATATATATATATATATATATATATATATATATATATAAGTATAGCAGCAGCAATAGTGGATTATGTGCTGCGCTATGCTATGTTATGATATGCTATGTTATGCCCTGATGTGCTATGGTATGCTATGCTATGTTATGATGCGCAATGCTATGCTGGGCTAGGCTAGGTTAGGCTAGGCTGTGTTATGCTATGCTATGCTGCGCTATGCTATGCTGCGCTATGCTATGCTATGAAATGATATGCTATGCTATGCTATGTTTTTGCTTTGCCTTCGCTTTTGCCTTCACTTTTGCCTTTGCTTTTGCTTGGCACCCAGGGAGCGCAACTGGGGGAACCGCGCGTTTGCTTTTACCTTTGCTGTTGCTTTTGCTTGGCTCCCAAGGGACTGGGGGAACCGCCCAGGGCGGTTTGCACTGCCCGGCCCCTTTTAAGCCAAGCGAGTAAGAACCCTTCTAGGCAGAGCCTAGGTAAGGAATAACCTAAGTATGTGGGGCTCCTCGGCAGTGTAATCTTGAGTTCTAGCATTTTCGGCTCAAGATGACCCACGTGGACGCCAAAAGTGGCCTCATACGACCCATACTGGCGCCAGAGGGGCCTCGCGAGCCCTGGAATGGCCATAAGCAAGAGCCCAAGAAAGCCCAGAGGAAAGCCCAAGACGATTCGTCGAAGAGAGGCAAGGAAGGATTCCCGCACACAACTGGGCCCCAAGAGAACGCCGTCGGTCAGGAGAGCCCAAGGTCCGCAAGAAGGTCATAAGAGGGGCCCCAGGTGGGCCCCAAGAAGGCCCCAATGAGACCCAGGCTGTTTGTCCGACCTCAAGCGTGTCAAACCACTGAGCATTCACTTGGGTCCTTGGACACTCACGTGCTGACTTCCCTCTGGGTGCCAGCCGGGACTCCCAATGCGAAGCTGGTTTGCCCATTCCATCATGCTGATTGAAGCGCGTGGTGAAACAGTACTATAATTCCGCAGCAGCTAGGGCACCTCGGATTGAAGAGGAGCGGCATCTGCGCCATCCGCACCGTCCTCTAAGCGGGCCGATGCACCAGTGGGACACAGACCCTCAGCCCTCCTGACCCTTCTTTTTCCCCCTCTTCCTTGCGGCTCTACACCCTTCCCCTGCTCATCCACGTCTTCCTTCGCATCCGCTTTCGCCTCCTCCCTCCCTCCTCTTCATCATCCGCTACCCGCCATCATCCCCATTCCTCTGTCTTGTCTCCTACAGCAACTGCACGTGCAGGAACGCATACCGCTCCAGCACGCCAGCATCCGAAG
>CAUYUJ010016793.1:771828-818744 GCA_963575745.1 Prorocentrum cordatum
TTGCAAGAGTTTCACGGATTTCCATTATCAGTGTGCCAGAAATGGTGTTTTGAAAGGATTCTGGATTATGAGGGCGCAGCAGTTACGTTGCTTCGCGGTGTTGAGGTCCCAGGAATGGCGTTCTGACACGATCCTGGATCGTCAGAACGCAACAGTCATGTTGACCCGTGGCGTTGGAATCCGGAGAACAGTGCTTTGGCATGCTTCAGGGTCTTCAAACGGTTGTCTTCCAACGAGGCAGTTCCCTCAGTGGACATGAACCGTTGTTGGGGCCTATGAAGAAGGAGCTTGGAGGGTTTATTCCAACATCGCTGATGACTCTTGGGTTTACAATGCTCCTCCTCCTCATCATCATCATCATCCTCATCCTCCGCCCCTCTTCCTCCCTCCTCATTCCTCCATCCATCCCTCCATGTCACCAGGCGCGACGACTCCCAGACAGAGGGGGGCCTCCGCTGTGGGCAGTGGCTCTGGGTGATGCACGAGACCAGCGGCGCTGCGCACGATGCGTCCCGCGAGCGATGGACGCAGCTCCTCCTGAGCCTCCCGCCATGGCGCGGGCACCACGTGGCCGCGGGCGAACTGGGCTGGGTAAGGTCTGGGTCGGGCACTGCTGCACTAGAAGTGGCCACCCGGCGTGTATCCCTGTGGGCCCTCCCAGGCACGAACCCCTACAGGGAGGTACTCCTCCTAGCGCACGGGGGCGCCAGCCGGACGTGGGCCAAGGCTTCCTTGGGGCTCGTCACCGGGTGGGACCTGCCGGACTGTCCCGTGTGGATGCTATCCCACGAGGGAGGCGCGCTGGCAGCCTACAAGGAGGATGTGCGTGCCTGGGTCGATGCCAGGTGCCTTGCTGAATGGACGGCCGCTGCCGCTCGGCACGTACTCCCGTTGCCGCACACCGAGCTGCGACCGGCGATGTCCCAGGATGTCCGCGGTGCCCTGGGCAGCAGCCTCGGGTGGGACATGCTGGTGGCGCAGCGCTCCCTGGCACGGTTGCGTGGCGGGTTCCTGTCGCTGGGACACGCACAGGGCCCGGAGGCGGTCATGCGTCCTCTGCGGCGCATTGCAGTCCAGAGTCCAGCTTTACCTTCCACATCCTGTCAGGCTGCCCAGCCACAGCTCCTGGGCGGGCGGCGTTTTGGCAGGCCCGGAGCGTTCCGCCCGCCGCCGCGGCACGGGAGTGCGTGGTAGCCCTGCTGGGCTGCGGCTTGGGCCAGGCCGGCTACGGAGGTGGAGGGCCAAGTGGACCGGTTCTGGGCGCAGAGCGGCCAAAAGCGTTCCCCGCCTGCCGCCTTCCTTCCTTCTTCCCTCCTTGCTGCGCCTTTCGGGGGCCCCAATCCTCAGAGGAGGGGGGACACCGACTCCGCAGCTCGTGCTGAGAGTCTTCGCCGCCACGGCCGGATTATGATCGAGACTCTGGCCTCAAAACGCCTCGGGAGAGGTCCAGGGAGTAGCGGTATCAGTACCCTCTTGTTTCCCCTGTTCCTCGTCGCCGTCGTCGTCGCCCCCGTGGGGCCCTGATCCTGGTTCCTCGCACAGGCTAGCACCTGCGTCGTGCATCGCCACGCAGCAAGCCAGGCCTGGGCAGGGCCCCCGGGTGTCGAGCTCTGCGGGCTCCCGCCTGGACCCTCCCGCCCCCCCCCCGCGCGATCCCGGCTGCGGTTGCCTACGCATGCCCTGGGAGGCTGCTGATGCGCCCCGGGCCCCTCTAGAACAGGCTTCCTGCCTGGGCTTTTCGTTGGGTCCTCCACCAACCAACTCCGCCCTTCTCTCCCTCGTCCCCCTCCTCACTCCTCCCCGCCCTCCCCGCCAGGAAGAAGGGCGGGAAGCGGTCCTTGCCGCGGCTGGGCTTCTTCTTGGCGCGCTTCGCCTGGCGAGCACAGGCTCCTCCTCCTACTCCTTCTCCTCCTCCTCCTCCTGCCACTCGTCCTCCTCCCTGCTCCTGCTCCTCATCTTCGCCCTCCTCCTCATCCTCCTCCTCCTCCTCCTCCTCCGTCTGCCGCTCCTGCTCCTCTCTTCCTCCTCAGCCTCCTTATTCGATCTGTCTGTGTCGTGGAAGGTGAACCAAATTCCATTTACAAAAAAAAACCGAAGGTGCCTCGAGAACTGGGCTAACTCGTCATCTCCCCCTTCGTCCTCTCTTCGCTACTCCTGCTCCTCACCGTCCTCCGCCTCCGCCGTCTCCTCCTCATCATCATTCTCACCTCACCCGCATCCCCTGCCCCCTTCCTCCCTCCCATCAACCCCTCGCCTTGGTGGGCTTCGCGCTGCCAGCTCCGTCGATGAACCTGGCGAGGTCGTCTATGCTGGGCTCCGCCTGCGCCACGGCACCAAGAAGCCCGCCGCACCCGTGCTTGAGATTCCTGCTGTGCTTGTTTCGTGCGAAGACTTGCTCGGCTCCGTACTCGAATATATGCTTGGTCATCCTTGCGCATTCTCGTCCACACAACTGACTCTGGCCAGGAACGCTCAGGAATCACGGCGAGTCCTGAAGGCATCTGGGGGAGCTATTTCGATGTGGTTTCGAAAGGTGTCCCGAATACAAAACTACTTATGCTCTACAGTTTACGTGGCAGGGCAGGTCGTGTGCTAAATCATTTAGTTGCCCGCGTCGGCCTCAGTCCCACAGCAACTCCCAAACGATGTCGCAGACATGTTCATTGTGCAAGTGAGACTAGAGGCGACCCGCAACAACCATCTATGGTGGCAAACAATCTGCGTACACGGCCGGCGCACATCTGACGCACGAGGGCGGTTGCACAAAGCTTCTAAGGGCGGGTGAGAATCCGCCTCCATACCCCTTGGCACGCTGAGGCGCGAAAGAATGCCAACCGCTGTCTGGTAGGGTTCTGGGAGTCTTCTACCGCGAAACACACCATGACGTAAACATGAAGACTCGGAGGTCCGCACGGATTTCTCGGATCGACGCTGGACCCCCCATTGGCCCGCGTTGCGCTTCAGGGGCGGTGCCAGAGGCGCCGCCAGAGGGCCCCAGCGCCTATCCGAGGAATCCGCGTGGACCTCCGAGTTTTTTGTGTGTGTGTCATAGTTTGTGTCCCTACTCTGAGAGCCCCCCCCCACCCACCCGGTCATGCAGTCTTGCATGCACCGCCCACCCCTCTCGAGGCTCCCTGGGCCGCCCTGCCGCCTCCCTGAGGCCCTCGAAAGCTCTCCACGGCTTCCGAGACGGCCCGGGAAGCCCACCGAGGCCGCCAAGAGGGTCAAACATTGCCTCCAAAGGGACCCCAAAAGGCCTCTGAGGACATCACACCGGAGGCTGAGAGGCCACCCAGGAAGGCAAAAATCATGCTCGAACCTATGGAAGCCCGAAGGAAAAAGGAGAAACCATAAAACTGTCGAAACCTATGGCGGCTAAACTAAGGACCGCTCAACGAAAATGATGAAGCACCCGCACTTCGCAGCCCCCAGGGAGCCGCGAGGTCTCGGCTGGGTCTGCGTACTCCTCCACTCCGGTGGCCCTCCCAGGGGTCCACGAAAAAGGCGATAGCTCCGCATTTCGCAGCCCCCCAGGGAGCCGCGAGGACTCGGCTGGACCTGCGTACCACCCCACTCCACTGGGCATCCCAGGAGACCCCCAGGGAGCCGCGAGGTTTCGGCTGTATCCGCGTACCTCCCCGCTCCGCTGGGCCTTCCGAAGAGCCCACGAAAGTGGCGACAGCTCCGCACTTCGCAACCCCCCAAGAAGCCGCGAGGTCTTGGCTGGATCTGAGTGCCACCCCACGAAACCGGCGACAGTTGCGCCTGCCGCAGCCCCACAGGGAGCCGCGAGGTCTCGGCTGGATCTGCGTACCACCCCACTCCGCTGGCCTTCCGAGGAGCCAACGAAAATGGCGACCGCCGCGCACTGCGCAGCCCCCGAAGGAGCTGCGAGGTCTCGGACGGATCTGCGTACCACCCCACACCGCTGGCCTTCCCAGGAGCCCACGAAAGTGGTGACACTTGCGCACTTCGCAACCCCCCAGGGAGCCACGAAACCTCGGCTGGATCCGCTCACCACCCCACTCCGCTGAGCCCCCCTGAACCCACGTAAATGGCGACGGTTGCGCACTCCGCTACCCCCCAGAGAGCTGCGAGGACTCGGTTGGATATGCGTACCACCCCACTCCGCTGGGCCCCCCTGAACCCACGTAAATGGCGACGGTTCCGCACGTCACAACCCCCCAAAGAGCCGCGAAGTCTCGGCTGGATCTGCGTACCACCCAGTCCCGGTGGGCCTCCCAATCAATACCCACCGAAAGTAGCGACACTTGCGCAGTTCGCAGCCCCCAAAGGAACCGCGAGGAGGAGAGGGAGGAAGGAAAAGCAAGGATGGAGACAACAGCGCTCTATTCAAAACGAGAACCAGCACAGGAGAATTGGGGGAATACAAGAAACCTTCGGCGCACCCAACCCATCTGCACCAAGTGACAAAATGAGCTGGTCCAGAATAGTATGGCTAATGACAACACAAGATATATTATTTGTTGCGCAAACTATATGCGAAGCGCTCGCGCTGCACGTCTAAAGGACAACAACAGAAGGACGAGGACTGAAGTTCCAGGCCCGAAGAGGACACGGGGGTGGAAATGAAGAGGACGGAAAACGGGCCGAAAAGCTCACGCGACAGCAATCGCGAGACGGTAGAAGGAGGAAGAGGACGACAACGAAAGCGGCAGGATGAGGATTTCCCGGTGGCACGCTGGACAAGCAGCGCGGGCCGCGCCATGTCGCCCTGGCGTTCCAAAGGATCCAAAGGATTAGCTGGTCATAGCTAGTGCAAGAAGCCGAGCTCGCCCGCCAGATTCTCCGCGTCCTTGCTCCACCTTGTAGTGCGGGAGCTAGACGCCCCCCAGGCCCGCCGCCAGGTCTTCGGGCGGCCAGCGGGAAGGGAACTCAAACGAATCTGGATCCGCGTAGGACGTCGCTAGGCTGGACCCCCCCCCCAGGCAGCCCTCGAAAGTGGCGCCAGATCCGCAGTTCGCAGCCCCCACCCCCCAGGGATGGCGAGGACGAATCTGAATCTGCGTAGCGCGTCACTCTGCTGGAACTCCCCTCCCCAGCAGCTCTCGAAAGTGGCAACAGTTTTGCAGCTCGCAGCCCCCCAGGGATGGCGAGGTCGAACCTGGATCTGCGTAGCACTTCACTCCGCTGGCCCCCGCCCCCCGCAGCCCTCGAAAGTGGCAACGGGCTCTCTGTTCGCAGCGCCCCAGGGATGGCGAGGTCAAATCTGAATCTGCGTAGCACGTCACTCCGCCGAACCTCCCAGCAGCACTCGAAAGTGGCGACAGTGTCGCAGCTCGCAGCTCCCCATGGACGGCGAGGTCGACTATGAATATACGTAGCACGTCACTCCGCTGGACCCACCAGCAACCCTCGAAAGTGACGGCAGTTTTGCAGATCGCAGCCCCCCAGGGATAACGAGGTCGAAAATGAATACGTGCAGCACGTCACTCCGCAGGACCCCCCAACAGCTCTCGAAAGTGGCGACAATTGCGCACGTCGCGGCCCCCTGGGGATGGCGAGGTCAAATCTGAATCTGCGTAGCACGTCACTCCGCCGAACCTCCCAGCAGCTCTCGAAAGTGGCGACAGCTCCGCACTTCGCAGCCCCCCAGTGAGCCGCGAGGTCTCGGCTGGATCTTCGTGCCACACCACTCCGCTGGGCCTCTCAGAAGCCCACGAGAGTGGCGACAGCTCCGCACTTCGCAGCCCCCGCTGGCAGTCGCGAGGTCTCGGCTGGGTCTGCGTACCACCCCACTCCGCTGGGCCTCGCCCACGAAAGTGGCGGCAGTTCCGCAGTTCGCAGCCCCCCAAAAGATGGCGAGGTCTAATCTGAATATGCGTAGTACATCACTCCGCTGCACCCCCCAGCAGCCCTCGAACATGGCGACAGCTTCCCACTTCGCAGCCTCCCAGCGAACCCCCAGACAGGACAACGAGGTAAGACGGCGAGGTAGGAGGCAGGGTAGCAGGCAGGTAAGAGGGGGGAGAGGAGAAGAGAGGCGGGGGGAGGCTGCGACAGCAAAGCTCTCGAAACCCAAGACGGGAGGGCTAGGGAAAAATACCCTGTGACGTACCCAACCAATTTGCATCAAGGGACAAGGGGAGTTGGCCCAAACTTGCATGGACAATGACAGTGCAGGCGCCGTCATGTGGTGAGCATGCTACGTGGGATACGCGCACGTGGCACGACTCGCAGGACAAAGATAGAAAGACGAGAAGTGAGGGCCCAGGCTCGAAAAAGACATGGGGGTGGGAGCGAAGAGCAGGAGAGAGACGCGAGTGGGGCCAGCAGCCTTCAAAAGTGGCAACAGTTTCGCAGCTCGCAACCCCCCACGGATGGCGAGGTCTAATCTGAATCTGCGTAGCACGTCACGCCGCTGCACCCCAACAGCCCACGAAAGTGGCAACAGCCCCGCACTTCGCAGCCACGCAAGGTTAGAGGCAGATGGCAAACAAGGAGCGAGGAGATGGTAGGAGGCAAGCTGGCAGGTAGAGACATGTGACAAGAGAAGGAGGGAGGCGGGAGGAGAAGAATGGAGACCACTGTGCTAAATTCAAAACGAATACCCGACGCAGGAAGGTTGGGAACAATGAGGCCCCGGGACAGCACGTAGAGTGCCCAAGACGGCCCAAGAGATCCCCAGGCCAGGAGGGCCCCGAGAGGGCCCCAAGACAGCCCCAAGATACCCCCGAGACAATCAAAAAAGGCCCAGGAGCGCAAGACAGCACCAAGACGGTCCAAGACGGCACCGACAGGGCCCCAAGAGGGCCCCACGGAAGCTCAAGACGGCCCCTCGACCCGAGACAGTCCAGACAGCCCCCCATTAAGCCCTTCAAGGAATATAATCGAAATGTGTCAGCGTCGCCGCACGGAGCGCTGCACTGGCACAATAGCTGGAATTGCTGCAGGCAGCTGGACCTTAACAAAAGCACTGAATATATCCCGCGCGGAATTCCAAAATGAGCCACATCTGAATGTGAGAGGCTCTGGGCTCTCTTACAGACGCATGACCCTGTCCAGAAACAGGCACTTCACAAAGCGCACACGTGAAGCCATGCAATGTGAGCACTCGCCGTTACAACCTGCTTTGATGTACGCTGTCGTAGCGTAGTACTCAAAGAGAAATGATTGGCAGCCTTCTGCTGCGCTGGAGACGATGACGACGTGTCCTCGGGGTCTGTTCAAATGCCCAATAGTACAACATGGAGCAGAGCGAAATGCAAGAACATCAAGACGAGTCATCACGGATGCAGTGCCAGAGAGGCGATGTTCGAAACGCTCCACATCGAAATGTGAGCACATGGTTCTTTATATGGGAACACGTGAAACGCGCTTCCATTAAGTGAACATGTCAACGGATTTCCAATAGATCATCCCATAGCTCACACAGATAGAACCTTGGCAATCTTATCTACACGCCAGACCATCTAAAGAAACATACCTACTAGAAGCATCGCGCGCGCTCCGCGCGCGCGATCAAATTCTAGCTAGATTGGGCGCCAAGGCCGTGCCGTGGCCGCAGGGGGGCCATAGCGTCTCCGCGTCATCCTGGGAGTGTGTAAGCGCACTATGGCTTCACTCAGGGACTCCATGGGGCTCTTTCCGCCGAAAAGTTGGAGATTCCGGGAATCAGCAAACAGCCACAAATGCCTGTAGGTACGAACTGGTGCTCATGATCGCAGGGTCCTCCTGGTATATTCTAATGGCCGCTTCAAAGGGAGGACACGAGGAATGCGTGAGAGAAGAGCGGATGGGAATAAGCAACGAACAAACCGTACCAAAATTAGCCCTCTCATTTGTGTGCATAGCGCGGTGCCCCGCCTCAGGGCCCTCCAGTGCCAATGGGAGGTCACCCCACCATGGCAGGTGAATACCACACGTTCCATAGCGAAGCAAGGGCCAGGGGAAACGTGTTGCAAGGACGGACGCCGACTCGAAGTCGTTCGCCACCTCCCGAATGCTGGGCCCTGGGCATTCGCGGCGCCCGCCAAGGGCGCGGGCGTCCCGTCGACGACCACGAGGGGCCTCAATTAAGTTTGTTATCCTGAAATACCACAGGGGTCGAAGAATCACCCAAGACCACGCGAGGGACAGAACATGCTTGCACCACATCGGACAACGCAACAATCACACACAACCTGCGCAAAAACCTGTTCAGGAGGTCGGTCGGCCAACTCGGCCCCGCCTGAGCGGGCCCTCGCGAAGCGCCAACAGGGCGGGGCGGGCGCTCTCGCGCAAATCCTATCCCCCCAGAGGGCAAGTGAAGCTTCGGGCCAGCGCCGCCTGGCGGCACCAACGATGCGCGCGGATCGAAGGCGAGCTCGGCAGACATTGCGACGGCCGGCATTCGCCGCAAAACCAAGTCGGCCGATCGTTCGAAGACAGCGCCAGGCCCCCCCAAAAAAAACAAAATGTATGTCACACGGGCTTCTGTCCCTGAAGAAAAGGAAAAAAGGACGATACAGGAATATGACTCGCGACGCGGCCGGGGGAGGACAAGGAAAAAGGATTTGGAGGAAAAAATGAGAAGGCGGCTCGCCCAGGGACACCCTGCTGTTAAAAACTCCACCGACCCGGCATTCGAGTTTCAAAAATCTGAGCTTAAGCTCCGCTGGGGGGGTGGATGTTGCGCACGGAGGTCGACAACCAAAGAGTCGAACCTGCCCTATTGTCCGTAGGTAGAGCACGATTGGGAAGAGAGAAAGAAAAAACATTTTTCCCACGCGCCCTGGGCGAGCGGCGCGAGTCCTATCCTGCAGGACAGTCCAAATGTCAAATACCTGAGCCGAGAACATAGCAATATATACATATATATATATATATATATATATATATATATATGTATATGTATATAAGTTTTACAAACGGTGTTCAAAACACACACACACACACACACACACACACACGCACACACACACACACGCACTGACAAATACACACACACACACACACCACACACACACACAAAAAAACACACACACACACACACACACGCACACGCACACCGTCCCGAATCCCGCCCGCTCCATGCGGGCGTCGGGCCCACGGGAAACGGAAGCGGGATTCGGGAACAAAGGTGCGAAACCATTCGAAACACCGTTCCATCCCCTGCGACCCCGAAACGGGCCTCCCCCCCATCGGCTGGGAGAGTAAAACAAGGACCAACCACACAGCACGGGGGTGTTTAGGGAAGTATACCCGTCTTACCGGGCCGAGGGCGCGCCCCACCCAACAAAAACTTCGGCACACCCCGACGACCCCCCGTCACCACAGGCTACGGGGTGGTGAGAGCAAGAGAGAGATGAAAGGAAAATCCGACGTCAAGTACACTGCCGAAGTACAATGACGCAGGTGTTTCCACAGGTTCACGAAGTCATGTGCGTAGATGTGCGCGCCAGGCGCATATTCAATTCAAATGTATGCATCAAGATACGTGGGTGCGTAGCGGCCCAAAGTCTAAATTCTGAGGTGTATTCATGAGCAAAGTTGCGACGACAACTGATAAAAAAAGGCACTGAACAATTTCATTCGCGTGGCATTCCAGGTCCTAGAATATGATATCGAGGTACGTGGGTGCGAAGCAACCCAAAGAATACAATCAAGATTACGCACGTGATCAAAATTGTGTGGACACCTGATCAAAAATGATGATAGCGTGAAACGTTCAAGCAGGCGGGCACACCAGGCCGCGAAATACTTGCGAAATGTATCCAGCATCGTTCGACGAGGATCATATCACTGATACCGGCACACGAAGAATCTTGACGGCCTGACTGCGCGGCGGTTGCCGAGCACGCACAAAAGTGTCGTGAAATACACAACGAAACTTGCAAAATGGGGTTTCAAGATTTCAACCCAAACCTATGAAATCCTGAAAGCACCGCTTGCGCAAAACACCCAAAAAAAAAAAAAAAAAAAAACGATTAGTGGGTCCGCAGCACATTCGAGGGCGCACGGCGGCAACTAGGGCGTCAAGACTCCATGGTCGCCACGCTCCATGACATGATCAGACTATGAAAGATCTTCGCGGCGGGCGACCTGCCTGGGTGCATTCATGCCCATGACGCCACAAAATACGATGTACGAAACCATAACGCCTGTTTGTGGGGAAAAAATGATAAATCCAGGAAGTAATCATTCGAATGTCAACGTAAGCGCTGTATCCGTCAACACAACGAACGGAACATGTTCGGGTCACAGTATGCGGGATCCCAATAACGATTAATGCGATTGTCAACTTGTCCAATAGTACGAACAGCAATATTATCAACCCACATATGTTCACAATCATTCTCACCGATCTAGATCCAGCCGTTCAGATAGAACGACCAGTAGCGGCATGTGTTGTCGCGGTAGCTCTCGAGGTTGCAGCGCCGCCGCGCTTCTGGGAGCGCCCTGCAAAAGCCGCCCCGAGCACGCTCGCCGGTCACGCGCTGCGAGCCTCGCGGCGGGGGCGGCGGCGCAATCGGCATCCGCGCCACCGCCGCGATCGGCGCGGCAGCCGTTGCAGCCCCGTCACTCCAGTCTGCGTCGCCTGGAGCAGGGCCGCCGGGCGACGCCGCGCCCGTGGAGGCGGCGGCGCCCACGGCAGGCCCATCGCGGCGCGGCGGCGATCCTCTCGCGGGTGTTCCCACAAGCGCTCAACTCACTACCAAGATCACGAAGGGTCTGGTCAGGAATCGCGCGCTCGCTATCGGCGGCCAGATCGGCGGAGAGAGATTCACACTCCTGATCGGTCACCCGATCAGAGAGATCGCCTATCGCGACGTCTCCGCCAGATCGGCGCGCTGAGGCAGCGCCAGGATGCTCGGCCATGATCTGATTGGCCTGCTCCACGAGAGCCGTCTCTCTCGCAGCCCTCTCGCCCTCCTGGAGGAGAGCATCGAAGTCCGCCTGGGGCACGCCAATGCTCTGGTCCTGGGCGGGGGGCGGCCGCGGAAGCGGAGCTTCCTGGGCCAGGCGTGGGCCCTGTGCACTCAAGGGATCCTCGGAATCAATCTCTGCAGATGGGCGCGGAAGATGATTGGCGTCAGCCGTGCAGATAGATGCGCCGGGTTGCAGCGCATGCGCGGGGCTGTCGCCCGGCCGGCCCTGCCACGACGGGAATGCTGACTGAAGATATCCCTGAAGCGACACATCGGCCGCAATCGAATCTCCCCATGAGCCATGGCGCGAGAGATCTCCAACAACACGCACGCAAACAGATGGAGGGACCGAGAGAGGGAGAACGAGGGCAGGCGACAGCAGCAACAGGTCTGGCAGTCTTAGCGGTCTCCGCTGCCTTCCCGGCATCGGGGGCTCTGGCGGGCAAAAAGGGCAGTAGCTCCAATAATCCCACCAGCCCTTTGGGCGTGAGTGGTTTAGAGAGCCCGCTCTGTCCTCAACCCCCCTTCTTCCCCTTCGGGGAGGGGTTTACCCCCCCCCCTACCCCCCCCCGTGGACCTGGACAGGGAGTCCGGGGGCGCACGTAGTCAGGGGGGTCGTTTTTTGACTCCTGGGAGGGCCAAAAAACGACGACCCTCACGAGGATTCTGGCCCCGTCGGGGGGATACAGTTTGGCCCCTCTGCTCTTCTTTGAAGCCAAGATCATTGATTTTACTACGGTTTTGGCCCCATTTTGACGTCCTGAGGGGGCCGCGCTCATCTTCCTTCATAGCAAAATCATTGATTTTACGAAAGTGTTGGGCTCATTTTGTCCTTCTCAGGGGGCAGCCCTCATTTGCGCTTCTGAGGAGGTCGCAAGAGGCCCCAAGATGACCCCAAGAGGCCCCCAGGAGGCTCCCAAGAGGCCTCCAAGACGCCCCCAAGAGGCCCCCAAGAGCCCCCAAGAGGCCCCCAAGAGGCCCCCAAGAGGCCCCCAAGAGGCCCCAAGAGGCCCCAAGAGGCCCCCAAGAGGCCCCCCAGAGGCCCCCAAGGGGCCCCACGAGGCTCCAAGAGGCCCCCAAGAGGCCCCACGAGGAGCCCGAACGACTCACACCAGGACGAGGGGCCCGAACGACTCACACCACGAAGAGCCCGAACGACTCACACCACAAGGAGGGGCCCGAACGACTCACACCAGGACGAGGCGCCCGAACGACTCACACCACGAGGAGCCCGAACGACTCACACCACGACGCGGGCCCCGAACGACTCACACCACGAGGAGCCCGAACGAGTCACACCAGGAGGAGGGGCCCGAACGACTCACACCAGGATGAGGGGCCCGAACAACTCACACCACGAGAAGCCCGAACGACTCACACCAGGACGAAGAGCCCGAACGACTCACACCACGAAGAGCCCGAACGACTCACACCAGGAAGAAGGGCCCGAACGACTCACACCAGGACGAGAAACCCCAAACGACTCAAATTACGAGGAGCGCTTTCTCTCCCTCCCCCTCCGCCTCGCCCTTCCCCCGCCCCCCCCCCCCCCACAAGGAGGATGTGCAAGGAGGCGGGAGGAAGGAGGAACAGGGGAGATATGCGGGGCCAAGCGGACACACGCCTGAAAAACACGACTATCGGCATGCTTCGCAAGAGTTGCTGCTGTGAGATGGGCTGGTGGGGATACGCGAAGCGTAAAGAATTCTTGCCAAATCCAATAATCAACTCCACCAACGTGAAACCCAAACTCGTCGGCGTGGGCAATGATCACGACGTGGTTGTGGTCGATCACTTGCCGGCGTTGGAGACGGGAAGTTCTCCGCGTCTTGAAGCACCAACACATGTATGAACAGTTACTGATCAGCGTGTCCACCTTCCCGCAAGTGTCGCAAGTGTCCTGGCGCCTGCGATGCGGCGAACAATTTGGGCGGATCCGGTCGAGGTCGTTGAAATTAGCAGTTGCGCACAGCACCTGGCACCCTTGGCCCTGTGGGCCCTGCAATAAGCAAACCAATCGTGGATCCCACAGTTGTCGAAAGCCGACAACTTGCACCAGTTGCCCAACTGACAGCACCGATGGAAAGCCGCCCATCGCAGGGGCGGAGCTCTATAGCTCAATACGTGGGAGCTGCAGTTGGACGTGCTTGTCGACGATCCTGTCGCCATTGGCCGTGTCCAATATTTGCCCGCAACCCACGTGCACGTCGGTGGTTTCGCGCTGTGCGAGGCCGGCCTCGTCCTGGATGCGGCGAGCAGAGCCACTGTCCAAGATCCACGTCCGTGACAACGCTGCCGTTGACCGCGTCGGCGGGGTAGACTCGGTCGCGGGCGTTGCCACCGACGCTGGGCTGGCGTTTGATGGTATTACGGGCACCGTAGTAAGTCTGGTCAGCGTCGTGAGGTCATCGCGCCACCTTCGGGCCTCAATCTGGCAGTCACGGAACACCTGGGCGCTGTCCCCAAACCAGTCGGGCAGCGGGTCGGGCACATCAAAGGGGTCATCTTCGTTCACATTGGGATGCGACTTTTATTGGCGCCGTTGATGCACAGCGAAGATGGCGACGTCAACGTCGTCGAGGTCGAACCGCACGCGCCGTCGCCGTTCGGCGGCGGTGCGCGCAGATACGGCCACCAAGCAGGTCCTCACGAATCACGCACGTTCGGTCTCGTCGCTGGCCGCGTCGCGGCGCTGCAGCTGCAGGCGCGGGGCCCCTGCGGCGCATCGCGGACGACCGTTCGCTGCTGCAGCTGCTGCTACCGTCGCTGGGCGGGCGCCCCCTCGACTGCGTCCGCGGCGGCCGCCCCGCGAAGGAGAGCGGGATCGCCGCGGGCGCCACCCGCGGCCCCCCGGACTCCGCGGGCCCTGGCGCCCCCCGCGCGAGGAGCATCGACTGCCCCCCGCGCGTGCAGGGGAGGACGTCCTGTTGCGCCTGTCCTGACTGTAGGCGCGGCTAGGGGCCCCTCTCGGGCGTCTCGGTGTCAGTCGCAATGCGGGCGCAGCGGCAGCGGCTGCCCAGCTTGCAGCCTCGGCCTGGGTCAGCAGAGAAGCTGCATCATGCAACGCAAGGCCATCTGCACCGGTCCGTTCGCGAGCAGGCGCCGCGCTTCGCGAAGGCGAAACAAATGTTCTGGGCACCTCTGTCTCTGAGCGGCCGTTGTGCGCCTCGTCCCGCGGGGGGTCGCCCCCCGCAGGCATCCGCGCCGGCCTGCGACGCGCGCCCGCGAGGTCGCGGCGCGGAACGGCTGCCAGAACCAGCGCGTCGCAATCCCACCAGCCCTCTGGGCGTAGGTGGTCTAGAGCAGATCCTCTTCCACCCCTCCCTCTTCCCCCTTGGGGAGGGGTTTACCCCTCCCCCTACCCCCTCCCCTGGACCTGGACGGGGGGGGCCGCGGGTAGTTAGAGCGTCCAAGATGGCCCAAGACGGCTCCAAGAGCGCCTCAGAGAACCCAAGATGAGCTCCAAGATGGCTCAAGATAGCGCAAGATCGCTCACGATGGCTCCTAAGATGGTTCCAAGAAGCCCAAAGACGGCCCCAAGATAACTCCAAGTGGCCAAACAGCTCCCCAAGGAGGCCCCGAAGAGGCCAAAATCGTCCCAAAACCTAAGGAAAATCAATGATTTTTGCTTTCTCGCCTTTTCGCTTCCGATGGCCATCCGAGGCCTGGAGATGGCTCCAAGATGGCCCAAGAGGGCCCCAAGAGAGCCCCAAAAGAGCCCCAAGACGGCCCCAAGAGCGCCCAAGAGCACTCCAAGAGCGTTCCAAGAGGGGTCCAAGAGGCGATTTTAGGGGCTTCCGAGGGGGGGCGCTAATTAAACCCCCCCTCTTGTTTGATCGACTCCCTCCAAGATGGCCCCAAAAGCGCCCCGAAGGCTCCCCAGAGCGCCTCAAGAGGGTCCCAAGAGGCGCCCAAGATGCCCCAAGGCGCCCAAAAAGCCCTCCAAGAGGCCCTCAAAAGACCCCCAAGAAGCTCCTTCCCCTCCTCCTCCTCCTCCTCCGATTCTTCCTCCTTCTCCGTCCTCCTCCTCCTCCTCCTCCTCCTCTTCCCCCTCCTCCTCCTCCTCCGACGACGACGACGACGACGACGACGACTCCTCTTCCATCCTCCCCCTCTCGGGGTCTGTGACAGCTTCCCCCGCCCTTTGTTATTCTGCATGCTCCCCGACTTCCCTGATCACCTCAACTCTCCTGAGCATCGTTTCTGGATGGGCTGGTGGGGATACGCGAAGCGTCAACAATTCCTCAACTTTCGCCGTTTTTTGCAACGGCCTGCCCTGCACGCTGCGCAAACGGCAAATTCGTGACGAGGCGTCTCGTCCTCGAGGTTGCGCCAGCTACGTTCGAACCGACGCATCTCGACGTGGGCAAAACACGTGATCGCAGCCCACCGCACGTGCGCTTGCGGTCGCCCATCTTCATCTTTTTAGAGTCGCGCATGTCCTGCTGCATCCATGGATGCGCGCGGCTCTGAGCTCGGAACAAATGACTCGAGTACCTTCGCGTCCGGTGGACGACGGCATTCCGAAAAGAAATTGCCCCAGTCCACAGCGAACCGTTGGAGGTCGTCGCCCCGCATGCGAACATGTTCGATACGCTCGAAGTCGCGCGTGGAGTCGCCGGCGCCCGTGACCTCGCAGGAATGAAACGTAACCCAATTGACATGTCCACCTCCAGCACGCGGCCAGCACTAGGCTCGTGAGCCTTGATGTTCTTCATCCGGCAACGAAGTTCTGCATCGAGAACAGACAAGTCCAGCGGCGAGCTTGCAATCGATGCCCCCGACATCGCCACTGCCTTGTAAATCATATCGGCGACGCAACGGAATGCGCATGCCTTGGCAAGACGTCCTGAAGCGCTGTCGGAATTATCCCTGACCATACGTTGCCACTCTTGCAACTGCGCAATGCGTGGCAGTTGAGGGATGCGCACAGCATCTGAGTCCTCGATCTGGCTGGTGCCACCAAGAAAATACTGAGATTGATTCCGCGACGGGATTGGTGGCGTCGGCGATGGTGCACGCACACGAGATACACGACGCGTCTGCGTTGAGGCTGCTGCAGAGGCAGCTCCTGGCGGCGCGCGTCGCGGTTGTCCTGCGCGGGCGTCTCCATCGGCGAGGGTCGGGGCACTGTCGGCGGTGGTCTCTGGGGCCGCGAAGGGCAATGGATCCGGGCGTCGCCAACGTGAGCCTGCATGATGGCTTCTGCGGGCGCGAGATCGTTCTGCAACTGCTCGACGCTCTGCCGTAGACCACGTAACTGTCGCTGGTGCCATGAATTCGCTGGGCGCACCAGCCAAGCCGATGCTCTCTTCGCGCTCAAGTCCCACACGGGCGAGGACTTCCTCCGCCCATGCCTTTCCAGCGCCCCTTTCCTGGGAGCGATGGGCGAGTCGTAACTGCACGCGGCCCGCCGCCTTCCTTACCATGGCCAGCTCGGCAGCGACGGGGGGCGAAATCGCAAACCGAAGTCGGGGCGCCCAGCTGGGCAGTCTGGGCCCGCACTACATGCAACTCAGCCAGCGCAGCCAGCACGCCAGGCAACTGCGGGTCGACCGCGGAGACCCGGTTCTCGAGCGCTGGCACGCGCCCCTCCGGCGCATGAAGACGCTGAGCAATAGGCATCTCAGCATTGCGAATCTCGCCGTGCAATTCGGACGCGGCCGCGGCATTTTCGGAGTGGAGGTCGGCAGCGGCCACCTCAACCTGACCACGAAGCGCAGCGAGGTCGTCACGGAGCTGTTGATCCGCAAGCCCCTGTACCTCAGTAGCTGGAACCTGCCGCACTGTCAGGAGCTCATCGCGCAGTGCCCTGACAGCAGCAGCGCCCGCATCCACGACGCCCACGAGGTTGGGACTCTACTGCAAGGAGGTAGTCACGCAGCGTCTGGGTCGCAGTGGAGTCGGCGCCTCGGCGTGACTCCACACGATCGACTTGATTCTGGACCTGGGCGAGGACCGATCGATCCTCGGCGATCTGACCGCCGACTAGGACAAGAGCATCATTGAGCTCTTGTCTCAAGACTGCTGTCTGCGCGGCAAGACCCGCAACTCTTGAGTCGCGCAAGTTTCAACCTGGTCTCTGATCTCTGCGAAATCACTTGCGGAAAACGATGCTCGTGGCGCGATGTCGCGCCGCAAGGAGCTCTGCCGTGAGCGCCTCTGGGAGGGGCTGCAGCTGGCGCCCCTATTTGAGACTGGAGACGATACCGATCAGAAACTCTTCGCTGCGCGGTCCGTCCAGCGCGATCCTCAATAACTCGCGCGTCTTCTGGCACAGGGACCGCTGTGGGGCTCGCGGGACGTCGGGCGCCCTGGCGGCGGCGTCGCGCGGAAGCGCTCTGCAGAGACGCTTCATTGGCGCCACCACCGTGGGCGTTCCCGCCGGCGAAGGTTGGTGGAGGAGGTGAGGCGAATCCAGTGGTGACCCGAGCGTTTCCGCGGGTGTTCCCACCGGCGAAAGTTCTGAACTAATGGTGGCGCCAGGCGACGGAATGGTCGACTGCGCGCTAGGTTCAAGCCCTGGCGCAAAAGAGTGCGCCGGCGCAGAAGGCGGGAAGGAATCCATGACTGCTTCAAGTTCCGCTTCAAATGGAGCGCCCGCGCTGCCTTTTCCTGGGAGGGGGGATTGCGGTATCAGATCAGGCTCTGTCCCACTGCCCTCTCCGCGGCGTCGCGACGCCCGCGCACCGTCGAAGAGCCAACACGCAAAGAGGCACTGGTCCCCGCGGGGTCCAGCGCCACGCGGCAAGCTTAAAGGCGGCGCGGGGTGTCGCAACGGAGAGCGAAATAGAATAGGCTGATAACCTGCGTACGGAGGTTGACAACCAAAGAGTCGAACCTACCGCGTGGTCCGCGGGTAGAAGACGATTGGGAAGAGAGAAGAGAACCCTTCTCCCATGCGCCGCGGGCGAGCGGCGCGAGTCCTATCATGTAGGACTGTCCAGATGTCCAATACCTGAGCCGACAGGGCAGCAGGATAGATGGATAGAAACGTGATATGAGCGGTCTTCACACACACACACACACACACAAGTGCTGGTGTGGCTCTACCAGGGTATGGGGGGAGAAAAAGGGTGGGCGTTGTCCAGACTCCCTACCAGGGTTGGAAGGGACCACCGCTGGGAAGGTGAGTGCCAGGGTGGTTCTGCCAGGGTTGGGGAAGGGGAAGGGGCCACAATCCGCGGGGCCCCCCCAACCCTCAGGACCCTTCCCTGGAACTTCGTGGATTCCTCGGGGAACTCCGTCCGACACACGGACCCTCCAGTCGTAACGCACCAGAACTCTCCCGAAGCTCCCGCGGAATCCCACGCCCGACTCTTTCAGAATCCCCCTCAACCTCCCCCATTGGAGCCCCCTCTGGAATCTCCCCAGACCCACACGAAGCCCTGAGAACCCCCTAAATCCATCAGGACCCAACTAGAACCCCCACAAACCCGGGAACACTGCACAACCCCACCAAACTCGCACAGCCCCAGCCCCGGCCAAAGCCTGGCCATGGCATATCCCCAGCCAGGCCCCACCCTGGCCCCAGCGATCGCCCTGGCCCCAGCCAGGCTGACGCCGTGCCTGGCCGAGCCCAGAAACCAGCACCATCCAAGCACCAGCCCAGCCCTGGCCCAGCATTCTGCCCGCAGCATGCCGACCCAGCTCAAGCCTGGCCGGCTTTAGCCCAGCCGCTTTCCCAGGGTTCCGACACGGCCCGGCCCCGCCCCAACCCAGCCAGGCCCCAGCCTGGTCTCGGCGATCGCCCTGGCCCTGGCCCAGCCGACGTCCCAGCTTGGCCAGCGTCGTGGCCCAAACCCTGCCCCCCCTTTTCCAACTCGTCTTCTCACCATGACTGAACAATACTAAGGGTGTTTATACTACTACTACTAATGTTGCTAATGGTACAGCGCGGACACGTAATAGTCTTAACGGCTTACGATATAGTATACATAATCAGTGTTAGTCAGTAATCGTATTATCATTGAGGCGGTGATCAATTGCATGATTAAAAATACTTTTCTAATCGATAAATACAGTGGCAATGCCACTTTAACCATTCGCATTCCGAATGGTGTGAGTATGTTTCCTCCTCCCCCTCTCAAGCTCCAAAAACGCCCAAGAGCGCAACAACAGGGCCCCCGTAGAGCTCGAGGACGAGCGCACTGACGGACCTCCACAAAGTTGGCCGCCCCCTCAGGTGAGCGATGGTCCCCGGAAGGGCTCCAAGAAAGCCCAGAAAATCCCCAAAAGGTCTCGAAGAGACCTCCAGGAGCACTCCGCCGCCCCCAAAATGCCCCAACGTTCAAGAAGCTTCGAACAGGCTCCCAGAGCGACAGCCCAGCAAAGGTATTCCTTCGTCATCGTCGTCTTTCCTCCTACATTATCCTCCTCCACATCCGTTCCCTCCTCGTCATCCTCCTGTGCCCACGTAGCGTGTTCACCGAAGCCCAGTGGGAACGCGTTCCGTCACCACCCACTTGCTTCAGCTCGCCCTCATCATCCTCCATCTCGTCCTGTCTCTTCTACTCCCCAATACCCCCTCGTCCACCTTCTTCTCCTCCGCAGCATCTACCTCATCCTATTCCTCCTCATCATCATCATCATCATCATCATCATCATCATCATCATCATCATCATCATCATCATCATCATCATCATCGTCATCATCATCATCATCACCATCATCATCATCATAATCATTATCAGCATCAGCATCAGCATCAGCATCAGCATCAGCATCATCATCATCACCATCATCACCATCATCACCATCATCACCATCACCATCACCATCACCATCACCATCACCGTCATCATCATCATCATCATCATCATCATCATCATCATCATCATCATCATCAGCCTCATCCTCATCCTCATCATCATCAGCAGCAGCGTCATCACCATCATCACAGTAAGATTCCTATTCCTCCTGCTACTCCTCATGACTCATCTCGCCTCATGCCCTCCCTCCTCCCGTATCCTTCCTCTACCCTCTCTCTCTCTGTCTCTCCCTCTCCCTCTCTCTCTCTCTCTCTCTCTCTCTATATATCTTTGTTTCTCTATATCCCTCCCTCTGCATCTCTCCCTATATATATATATACAAACAAATATACATATATACTTACGTGCGTCGTATAATGGTCACCCTCTCTCTCTCTCTGTCTTTCTCTCTCTCTCTCTCTCTCTCTGTCGCTCCCTCTTAATAAATGTGTGTCTCTCTCTCTCGCTCTCCCTCCCTCTCTCGCTTTCTCTCTCGCTCTCTCTCTCTCTCTCTCACTGAAGCGCCCTGGATCGGCGGCAAAGGCTGGAGGCGACTACAATATATATATATATATAGAAAAGAGAGAGAGAGAGAGAGAAAAAAAAAAGAGAGAGAGAGAGAGAGATGCCAGAAATCGCCAAAACATGTTATCCCGAGGGTCCCACCCTCTGCGGGGGGAAATGGCAGAATTCGCAAATCAAGTGATGAATGCCTCAAGGCGTGGACGAATAGTTGACCATCTAGGGGCCCGTTTGGGGCCGTGGTGGGGCTGGCTAGCGAGGGGTTGACCTGTACCCTCGATTCGGACCTGTCTTGGACTGAGAGCTTAGATGGCACGTCCACTACGCTATACACACTACGCCCAATAAATACAGCGAGAAAGTGATGTTCCTCATCCACTGCCTCCTCCTGCACCTCCTGGTGCTTCGCCTCCCCATCCTCCTCCTCCCCTTGTACATACCCTCCCCGGCATCCACACACGCATCCGACTCGTCCGCGGCCTCCACATCCTTTCCTGCACAGCAGAAGGACGCACCAGAGGAGCACCGTGTGCAGACGCCACTGCCGAGCCTCGGTCCTGGATGAGGTTGCTTCGCTCGTCGGCAAGGCAGACGACCCACTCGAGAGGCGGCGTGCCAGGCACATCCTCTGGCTGTCTTCATTATGGTCTTTCGCGCTGCGCATGGACCAGGGCCCGCGCACAGTCATTTCAACGAGCTATTCATGCAATCGACGCCCGCCTCTAAGGATAACGCCTCGGACACAAATGCGGAACGCACTCTCTCAACGTGGTGACTGGCTCTCTCCCACCGATTCTGGCTCTGAAAACCCGAGGTCCAAGTAGCTGAGCACTCAGATTGGCGGGGGCACGCCACTGATCGCGCTCACCAGGAGATGCTACAGCGCCCGTGCACGCGCGGGTTCGAGCACTGCATCTGCAGCCACGCATGCGGTGCGACCCCCGTCTTGTGACGGTGCTCTGGGGCTGCTGTGTTTTTCATGGGATCGACCCCCTGCTCCTCACATCGGCCTCACTGAACTGCCCCCTCCAACCCCCTCCCCCAGCCCAACCCCCACCCATAGCGCAAGCAAGCAAGCAAGCAAGAAGTCATACACCCGGAGGTGCCTAGGACACAGGATTCGGGGAAAAAAAGCTACTACATATACAATGCAATTGGGCTGCGCGGCGCTATGCTGACAGCTTCGCTGTGCGGACAAACTGCCGCCAGGAAGCTTCGCTAGTCAAGATTGGGGTTAGATTGGCAATACCGCATATCCGCCACCCCTAGCGCGGTGGCGGGTATGCGCGACAGCGCAGCTGGATACGGTCGCATGCACGAACACTCAACACCCTGCACACCCAGCATTCAACACCCTGCACCCCCCATCCCCCAGCGACGCACCACCCGACGCTTACGGCGGCGACAACATGGTTCACCCCCACTCTCCATCTCTCACTCTCTCTCTCTCTCTCTCTCTCTCCTTTTCGCCCAACCACCCTGTGGTGTTGAGTCCTCATTCTGAAGAGACGGCGCCCCGCGCCTCCTTCTTCCTCTGCTCTCCTCTCCTCTCCTCTCCTCTCCTCTCTTCCTCGCCTCTCCTCTCCTCTCCTCTCCTCTCCTCTCCTCTGCTCTCCTCCTCCCCCTCTCCTTCCTCAAATCCCACCAGCCCTTTGGGCGTGAGTGGTTTAGAGAGCCCGCTCTGTCCTCAACCCCCCTTCTTCCCCTTCGGGGAGGGGTTTACCCCTCCCCCTACCCCCTCCCCCTGGGCCTGGAGAGGGACCCCGGGGCGTCGCCAGGGGAGTCTTTTTCGACTCCTGGGAGGGCTAAAAAACGACGACCCTCACGAGGATTCTGGCCCCGACGGGGGGGCCGAGTTTGGCCCCTCAGCTCTTCTTTGAAGCCAAAAACATTGATTTTACCACGGTTTTGGCCCCATTTTGGCCTCCTGAGGGGGCCGCGCTCATCTTCCTTCATAGCAAAATCATTCATTTTACGAAGGTTTTGGGCTCATTTTGTCCTTTTCAGGGGGCAGCGCTCCTTTGCGCTTCTGAGGAGGTCGCAAGAGGCCCCAAGATGGCCCCAAGAGGCCCCCAGGAGGCTCCCAAGAGGCTCCCAAGAGGCCCCCAAGAGGCCCCCAAGAGGCCCCCCCCCAAGAGGCCCCCAAGAGGCCCCCAAGAGGCCCCCAAGAGGCCCCCAAGAGGCCCCCAAGAGGCCCCCAAGAGGCCCCCAAGAGGCCCCCAAGAGGCTCCAAGAGGCCCCCAAGAGGCCCCACGAGGAGCCCGAACGACTCACACCAGGACGAGGGGCCCGAACGACTCACACCACGAAGAGCCCGAACGACTCACACCACAAGGAGGGGCCCGAACGACTCACACCAGGACGAGCCGCCCGAACGACTCACACCATGAAGAGCCCGAACGACTCACACCACGACGCGGGCCTCGAACGACTCACACCACGAGGAGCCCGAACGAGTCACACCAGGAGGACGGGCAGCGCTCATACAAGCCCCCCACGATGGCCCCCAGAGGTCCACCAGATGGCCCCTAGAGTTCCCCAGATGGCCCACAAGAGGTCCCCAGGAGGCACCACGAGGCCTCATGTTTCGCAAGAGTTGCTGTTTTGAGATGGGCTGGTGGGGATACGCGAAGCGTGAAGAATTTCCTACCCCTCCTCCCTCAGCCATCATAATCATCATCATCATCATCATCATCATCATCATCATCATCATCATCATCATCATCATCATCATCATCAGCATCATCATCATCATCAGCAGCAGCAGCATCAGCATCAGCATCAGCATCAGCAGCAGCAGCATCATCATCATCATGATCATCATCATCACCAGAATCATCATCATAATCATAATCAGAATCATGGTCATGATCGTGATCATCATTATCAGCATCGTCAACATCATCATCAGCAGCAGCAGCATCATAAACATCAGCATCATCATAAGCAGCAGCATCACAATCAGCATCAGCATCAACATCAACGTCATCATCGTCATCATCATCATCATCATCATCATCATCGTCATCATGATCATCATCATCGTCATCATGATCATCATCATCATCATCATCGTCATCGTCATCGTCATCGTCATCAACATCATCATCAGCATCAACAGAATCGTCATCCTCATCATCGTCAGCAGCAGCATGATGGTCATCATCAGCATCATCATCATCAGCAGAAGCATCACGATCATCATCATCATCATCATCATCATCATCATCATCACCATCATCATCATCATCATCATCACCACGGTCATCATTATCATCATCATCATCATCATCATCGTCATCATCATCATCAGAATCAGCATCATCATCAGCATCATCAGCAGCACCATCATCGTCATCATCAGCATCCTCGTCAACGTCCTCATCATCATCATAATCATCAGCAGCGTCTTCGTCATCATCATATTCATCTTCATCATCGGTGTCATCATTAACAGTATCATCATATTGATTTGCATGTTCATTATCATCATCATCATCATCATCATCATCATCATCATCATCATCATCATCATCATCATCTGCATCATCATCATCATCATCATCATCATCATCATCATCATCTTCATCATCATCGTCAACATCATCATCATCATCATCATCATCATCATCATCATCATCATCATCATCAGTCATCGCCATTGTCATCGTCATCGTCATCGCCATCATCATCAGCGTCATCAGCATGGCCGTCATTATCACCACCATCGTCATCATCATCGCCATCATCGTCATCACCATCATCATCGCCGCCATCGTCACCATCATAGACACCCATTGTGGCACACCCTTCATACGTTTCGTGGCCCCACGTAGGCAGCTCCACCCAAAGTCCCAGTGGCGCCGTCCGCATAGCGTCGCCGCCCCATTTTGGCACACCCTTCACACGTGTCGTGGCCTCACGTAGGCAGCTCCACCCAAGGTCCCAGTGGCGCCGTCAGCATGGTGGCGCCGCCCCATTTCGGCACACCCCTCACGGACCCAGCGGCGCAGCTCCAATGTAAGAGCTCCTTCCGTGTCGGCACACGTCTCACGCGTTTTGTGACCCAGGGAACCTTCCGTTTGCGCGCTTGACTCGCCCACTGCTGGCGGGGAGGGTCCTTCGCCCGTCCACGCCGGCACACGTGCGGTCGTCGTCGTCGTCATCGTCGTCGCGGTGGTCGCCGTCGCCGCCGCCGCCGACGCCATCTTTCTCGCCGTGCTTGGACGCCGGAATCGTCAGGCACCGCGCTGGGGGTGCCGTATAGCTCGCGCGGAAGTTCGGGCCTCGAACATCGAGGATCGAAGTTCGAGTATTTCGGGCCTCTAGGGGGTTCCCTTGCCGCCACGGCCAGACGCAGCTCGAATTATCCCGGCAAAGCAACCTAACAGCGATGTGTAGGAGCATATCTGGAAGCATCCCCCTTAAGATTCAGATGAGAATCCAGTTGTAGAGTTCTGCTGTTCTCGCAGTCGTAGTCGCATTCGCGATGACAGTCGCAGTGGCCTGCATTAGCCTCAGCCTCAGCCTGCCTGCAGCATCAGCCTCAGCCTCAGCTTCAGCCTGCCTCAGCCTCAGCCTCAGCCTGCTCCTGCATCAGCCTCAGTCTGCCTGCAGCCTCGGCCTCAGCCTCAGCCTGCCTCAGCCTCAGCCTGCATCAGCCTCAGCCTCAGCCTCAGCCTGCCTCAGCATCAGCCTCCTCAGCCTCAGCCTCAGCCTGCCTCAGCCTCAGCCTCAGCCTGCTTCAGCCTCAGCCTCAGTCTGCCTTCAGCCTCGGCCTCAGCCTCAGCCTGCCTCAGCCTCAGCCTGCATCAGCCTCAGCCTCAGCCTCAGCCTGCCTCAGCATCAGCCTGCCTCAGCCTCAGCCTCAGCCTGCCTCAGCCTCAGCCTCAGCCTGCTTCAGCCTCAGCCTCAGTCTGCCTTCAGCCTCGGCCTCGCCTCGCCTCAGCCTCAGCCTGCATGAGCCTCAGCCTCAGCCTCAGCCTGGCTCAGCATCAGCCTGCCTCAGCCTCAGCCTCAGCCTGCCTCAGCCTCAGCCTCAGCCTGCTTCAGCCTCAGCCTCAGTCTGCCTTCAGCCTCGGCCTCAGCCTCAGCCTGCCTCAGCCTGAGCCTGCCTCAGCCTCAGCCTCAGCCTGCCTCAGCATCAGCCAGCCTCAGCCTCAGCCTCAGCCTCAGCCTCAGCCTCAGCCTCAGCCTTCAGCCTCAGCCTCAGTCTGCCTTCAGCCTCGGCCTCAGCCTCGGCCTGCTTCAGCCTCAGCCTGCATCAGCCTCAGCCTCAGCCTCAGCCTGCCTCAGCCTCAGCCTCAGCCTGCCTCAGCCTCAGCCTCAGCCTGCTTCAGCCTCAGCATCAGTCTGCCTTCAGCCTCGGCCTCAGCCTCAGCCCTCAGCCTCAGCCTGCATCAGCCTCAGCCTCAGCCTCAGCCTGCCTCAGCATCAGCCTGCCTCAGCCTCAGCCTCAGCCTGCCTCGCCTCAGCCTCAGCCTGCTTCAGCCTCAGCCTCAGTCTGCCTTCAGCCTCGGCCTCAGCCTCAGCCTGCCTCAGCCTCGGCCTGCATCAGCCTCAGCCTCAGCCTCAGCCTGCCTCAGCATCAGCCTGCCTCAGCCTCAGCCTCAGCCTGCCTCAGCCTCAGCCTCAGCCTGCTTCAGCCTCAGCCTCAGTCTGCCTTCAGCCTCGGCTCAGCCTCAGCCTGCCTCAGCCTCAGCCTGCATCAGCCTCAGCCTCAGCCTGCCTCAGCCTCAGCCTGCCTCAGCCTCAGCCTCAGCCTGCCTCAGCCTCAGCCTCAGCCTCCTGCTTCAGCCTCAGCCTCAGTCTGCCTTCAGCCTCGGCCTCAGCCTCAGCCTGCCTCAGCCTCAGCCTGCAGCCTCAGCCTCAGCCTCAGCCTGCCTCAGCATCAGCCTGCCTCAGCCTCAGCCTCAGCCTGCCTCAGCCTCAGCCTCAGCCTCGGCCTGCTTCAGCCTCAGCCTCAATCTGCCTTCAGCCTCGCCTCCTCAGCCTCAGCCTGCCTCAGCCTCAGCCTCAGCCTGCCTCAGCCTCAGCCTGCATCAGCCTCAGCCTGCTTCAGCCTCAGCCTCAGCCTGCATCAGCCTCAGCCTGAGTCTGCCTTCAGGCCTCAGCCTCAGCCTGCCTCAATGCCTCAGCCTCAAGCCTGCCTCAGCATTCAAAATGTGGCCAGGGAATGGAATTCTGGGAACTCGAAGAACACGAAGTGGCCTACAGTTTGCTCCGGGCATTCAAAATCATACCCAGGAATGGAGTTCTGGGAAGTCCAAGAGCACGAAGTGGCCTACAGTTGGCTCCGGGCATCCAAAATGTGGCCCGGGAATGGAGTTCTGGGAACTCGAAGACCACGAAGTGGCCTACAGTTGGCTCCGGGCATCCAAAATGTGGCCCGGGAATGGAGTTCTGGGAACTCGAAGACCACGAAGTGGCCTACAGTTGGCTCCGGGCATCCAAAATGTACGCCGGGAATGGAGTTCTGGGAACTCGAAGACCACGAAGTGGCCTACAGTTGGCTCCGGGCATTCAGAATGTGGCCCGGGAATGGAGTTCTGGGAGGTCGAAGAATGGAGTTCTGGGAGGTCGAAAAGCACGAAGTGTGTGACTGTTTGCGAAAAACGAGGTTCCCCGGCAATCCCCAACGGCCCCCCAACGGCCCCCCAACGGCTCCCCAACGGCTGCCCAGACCCCCCTGTGGAGTAATGTGCTGCTCTCTTTTTACACCATTAGAAACCTATCAGTCTTCGCTGTTAGGTAAAAATCAATGCATTTGGATCCCGCGAGGGGCCCAGCTCGCATGTCAGCTGAGGAGGCGGAAGAGGCGGAGGCGGAGGGGGATGAGAAGGAGGAAGAGGAAGAGGAGAAGGAGGAGGCTGACGACAATGAGTAGGAAGAGGAGGAGAAAGAGGAGGAGAGGGGACACCAATGAGCAACTTGCATTCCGTGTGCCAAGGAGCATATTTTACTGAGCGGGACAAAGGCGACTATCTCGTCTTGCAAACACGCAGGCGTACGACACTGGACCAGCACAGCAGCCATACTCGAGAGAACTGTCAGAAGGCGAAAAGAGCGAGGGAGGGAGGTAGACTTGAGTCGCACTGGTTGCGGCAGACACCATTGCAACGATCACCACACCCAGAAGCAGTTATATGATCAGCTTCGATTCCGAGTGCCAGGGAGCATATTTTGCTGAGCGGGGCGAGGGCGACTGCCCTGTCTTGCAGAGGCGCAGGCGCACGAGACTGGACTAGCACAGCAGCAATACTCGAGAGAACTGCACCCAGCACGCTTGCCAACCCTGGCCGTAGGCCGAACACATTAACGGCACATTAACACTCACTCCCTGACAATCTGGTTTCGCGCAGGGTCCAGCACCGTTCGTCAACCACTTGGCGGCCCAAAACAAACTCACGGGGAAATCTGGGAAGCCAGCGACCCCAGGGTCGCCCGAAATCGTCGAGAGCTGAAACCCTGGCGCGGAAAAGCCCACGCCCAGAATACGCGCCGTTCTTGCCCGCGCAGGGAAGCCGCACGGCAAGAGGAGGACATTCCAGACTCCAGGCCCACACCGCCGTAGGTTTGGGGATGATACCACCGCGCTGGCAAAGATTGAATTCAGCTGTTTGCGACTCAAGCAAAAACACACGCCCGAAAAGTTAAGCCTCGGCGGAGTCGACTCTCGAGGACCACGGTGGCGAGCGAACCCCAGAAAGCCCGAGCCCGAGAGGCGGGGGGCCGCCCGAGGCGGGGAAGCCCAGGCGCCCAAGACCACGGAGCCGCAAACCCCAATATCCTCTGGCGCACCGCGGGTCCAGACCAATCTAACTCCAGATGCCAGCTAGGGTCGAAATAGAGGGCGGCGTAACCTGAAGCGCGCAGGCGCTTCACGACGGACCAGGCCGCAGAGCCAAAGCAGATGAGCACATAACGAAGTATTATTCTGGCATCTCGGAGCGCTGACGTCATTCGGCGCATCCGATAGCTGCCCACCCGGCTGCCAGAGCGGGCCTCGCACGTCCACGGGACGACGCGGTCGCCAACGTCGGCGCCGCCCAAGGGAAATCCCCCCGAAGGGCGGCGCCCTCGAACAGACAGGACAGGTGGAGGTCTACATTCCGCCCGAAAGCCAGGACCTCTTTCGACGACAAGTTCATATTCTGCTGGAGCTTGGTCCTCTTGGCATATCGGCAAAGCGAACAATCCGCGACTCACCTGCCGCGATCCTTCATCTCCGACAGGGCGCGCCTCGACGCCAGCGGGTCGTCGCCGGCAGCACGGCGGCGCAACGCGTGCAGCCACGGCTGCACCTCTGAGCCGAGACGCCCTGCCGCCTCGTTGACGGCGTCGCACGTCCGTCACCCCGAAGCGCCGCAACGGCGCGCTGCCAGGGCGCGCCATCCGCAACGGCGCCCACAGGGGCCACCATGCAGGCTGGTCCAGCGCGCCCGCGACCAGGCCGTCCGCCCTCGCTCGGGCTCGGCACCAAGCCCCACTCCCCGCGGCAAAGGCCCGCCAGAGGGTTGGGAGGCACAAGCGAGGCGCCGTGGAGCCCGAAGGCTTCCAACGGCCGCAGGCAGCCCGCGAACGAGAGGATCACGAGCATCGCGAGAGGCAACTGGCCGAGCGACAACATCACGCCGATGATCGCCAGCACAGCTGGCCGAGGGATGGGCAGCCTCATGCAGGGCGGCTTCAACTTCCCCCCGCCGCTCAGCGCCCTGCAAGCCCTCGGCAGAGCCGTCCGCGGCGGCCCTCGAAGGCCCAGCGCGCCAGGAAGGCCGTCTAGATCACGTCTAACCCCGCGGGGTGGCCCACGACAGGCCGCACTGCCGGCACCAGCTCACGAGTCGAGCCGCGCGGGCCGCGCAGCGCTTCGCCGCGGCGCCCGCGAGGGCGGGCGGCCGCCTCCACGAGGCTCAGGTGGCCGCCCTTCAGCGCGGACAGCGGCGCCTGGGGCAGCACCCGCCCGCGCGCCAGCGCCATGGCCCGCGGAAGCCTCCGCCTCGCACCCTGCATCCCCAAGCCTCGGCCAGCGCCACCTAGGCGGCCCCGCGAAGAAGCCCTTCCGCAAAGGGATCCACCTCACGCGGGCACAGCAGCCCATGGCCAGCAGCAGCGAGGCGATGCGCCTCGGGGGCCTGGCGAGGCTGGCCGAGCGACCGCGGCCCCGGCCCGCGCTGGGAGCTAGAGCCAATATCGTCGACGAAGAGGAGGAGGCGATGGCCTTGCAGGAACCCCGTGCTGAGCAGATAGCGAAACGCGAAATCCAAGGCATTCCCACTCAGACTCCAAGATTCCCCCCTTGCATGTGGAACCCTGCTAGAGTGGGCGATCTACCATTCGGCACTGCGGAGGATCTCTCGGGGCACCTCCGCGATGCTGGGGACCTCGGCGCTGCAGCCCAGCGAGCTTTCGAAGTTGGCGACGTCGGCTAGGCCCGCAAGATCACCATGCCCCTCAAGACCGCGAAGATCCACTCCCCCATGACCACGACCTAGAACTGGACCCTGAGGAAGAGGCTCTTCGTGCTCCTGGCAGGCGCCTCCCAGAGCACGACGACGGGCCGCGATTCCGCCCGCGAACTGGTACCATACCTTCTCTGCCAGGCGCCCAACGCCAGCACCGACCTGAATCGGAAGTTGGCGACGACAGACCCCTACGCCATAGTCCGAAGAGTCCGACGCCGCAACATCACCAGCCCAAGGAAGACGCCATGACGAGGCCCACAAGGGTAGAGCGGCCCGTACCCAGCGGAGCTATCAAAAGACACACACACACACAACCACTTCGCTGGCGCCGACGACCCACCACGGGCGAGGGCGAACGTCGCTAGCACGATCGCAAGCGTCTCCCGCCTGCTCAACATAGCCCACGCGAGGGCCCACCAGCGTAGGAGGAGCCCGAGGAGAGATCTTGCCGCGGCGGAGCACCGATCAGGTACCCAGACGCAGCCTGACGAGACGAGAGCACGGCACACGCGCGGTACCTTCTACGCCGTCGAACTCGAGACCAATAAAGATCATAGAGACGCGAGCGCCCTAAACTTCGCGCGCGGGCAAGCGGCGGCGAGCGATGGCCTCCGAAATACGCTGCAGCATGTGATCGGCCACCTCCTCCGACCCACCGACCGCACGGAAATTGTCGACGCGGGCGGCGACCGCCCAGTCGGCCGACGCCTGCAGCGAGAAGAACGGCGCCCCGTCCACGATGAAGCGACGCTCTTCCACACCCGCGTCGCGGGAGACAATGTTGGCGAGAGCGCCCCAGCAAAAGTGCAGGGCGCACTTCCAGCCCATTTGCATCACCGAGATCTCAGGCGCGACGTCGAGGGCGAGCGCGAAGCCGTGACGACACATAACCATATTCGAAAGACACGAGAGGGCGAACGCATGAGCCAGATCTTCAGGAAGTTTCACGCGGTAGACGGCGCACCGGATTTCGCCCGATGCCACGTGGCCAATGACGTCGGGGCTAACCTCCACGCCTGCCTACGAAGCACTGGTCGGCAGCTTCATGCCAGCTGGCTCCACGAACGACAGATTGGCGATGCGAGTGTCAAATCCCATCCTGAGGTCGCCGCCCTTCCTAGTGACGAAGAACACCCCCACCGCGGGCTGCCGGCGCCCTCGACGAGAACGGAACTCCAGCATCCCTGCCGCGTCAGATCGACGAAGACAGTCGGCGTAGCAATCGAGGCAGCCAAGAAGAAGACGATCTACCAACGGCTTGACATGCCCAGACCCCTTCCGCCTGGCGCCGGCCAAAGACTTGTAGACCAACACACTCGTCCACGACCCCAGCTTGTCAATGGAGGCGCTAAAGCTGATCCAGCGGTGCCGGGGCCGCACTCGCAACGGGCCAGGGCGCGAGATCCCTGGCGCAAGGCCGAACCACGGCACCGTCATTTCAATGCCCAGGCGCGCTGCGAGCAGATATCCAAGGCGGCAACCGCGACGGCGGCTGCTGCCGACGGGGAAGTCCGCAGGCCACGGAAAAATCGAAAGGACTCGACAGTGTGAGAGAGGGCGCACTGTCGTGGCAAGTCCCCCGCAAAGTCGGGCGCTGACTCCACGAGGATCACCGCGCTGGCCACTCAACTCGCCGAGGCTGTCAGTGCACTCGTTGGCCCACTGACGCCAGGCAGCACCCCGATCACATCGCTGACGCGGACGCCGATAAACACAAAACTCCCGACTGTCCACGGCAAGTCGAGGCAGAGGAAGGATGTTGCGTTGACACCAGGTATCGTCGAGCGCCAGCGTGAAGCTGCGAAGCTCCAGGCCCCGCATCACCTGCAGCCTCAGCACGTGGGGCCTGCCACAGGGATGGGGAGGCTGTAGGGCTACTGACGCAACGCCCGCTCTTCGCGGGCTGTCCTGGGCCCCTTGGCCACCGCAGCCTCCGCCTGCAACTCGTCAGCGATTCAGGTGCTCAGCTGCGGGCACGCGGAGACGCTGCCCCTGCTCTCCTGGGCCCCCAGGAACAAGTTGTTTTCCTCCCTGTCGCCCAGCACGCGCGCCTTACCCATGTCCTCCTCGTCGTTGCCTGTCGGGCGGAAGGCGGCAGATGAACGCGCGCTCCCTGGTGGCAGGATCGTCCTCAGTCACCCGCCACTCCGTCATCCACTTGGCGTGCCACGCCGATGGTGACCCCGCCGGCCGCTGGATGTGGGCGCACACACACACACACACACACACACACACACACACACACACACACACGCACACACGCACGGCCGCGCGGGGCCCGCGGACAGGCCAGCCCCTCCAGTTCGTAGTCGGATGGAGGCTGGTGCCGTCACGAAACTCCCTCCAGTGGTCGCCCTTCTCGTCGATCGCAATCCAGTTGACCCTGAGGTCGGGCGAAGCTGCCGCGGCGGCCCCCACAGCCACAACCGAATTGGCCGAGCCCCCCTCCAACCGCGGCCGCCACGGGTGGCGGCGCCGCACGCGCCGCGGCGGGCGCGGCAGGCGCAGCGGGCGCCGCCGCAGCGGGCAGCGGAAGGACGGGCAGCGCTGGCACGCCCGCGGCGGGCGCGGCTACGGGCACGGCGCCGCCCGTGGCCGCGGCCAGGCCAGGGAGCGCCACCCCGCCCCCCACGCCTGCGGGCACCAGGCCAGCGGCCCCTGCGGGCGCTCCAACGGCGGCCGCGGGCGCGCCGCCCAGCGGCGCAGCCACGGCAGCAGGCGGAGGAGCGGCCGCAGGCGCGGGGTCGCCCAGCAAAACAGGCCCCACGGCGACGCGAGGGCGGGCGCGGCAGCCCGAAGAGCGCCGTCGCCTGCGTGATGCCAGCCCAGACCTCCGCAGCGCTCGGCAGCGCCCTGAAGCCGTAGATCCGCAGCCCTTTGTGGACGTTCGCCAACCAGCATCGAGATGCCCGCGATGCCGGCGTCGGGCACCGCACTCTCCTCGAACCTGTCGCCGTCAGGGGTGATGACGAAGTGCGTCGGCCCAGGGCCACGCAGCACTGTGAGGCGCTCGTGCCAGACCGCCGCACCTCCGACACGATATCTGATCAGACAGCATTGCAAAGGGTGCGCCATCTCGGAGCCCAGCGGTCTTCTTGTCACGGATGGCCTTCGCCTGGGCGCGGGCCACCTCCTCGAAAGACTGCTCCTGCACGTCGACCGCCGTCAGCACGAGGCGCCTCGCCAGCAGGAGCCCTCCGAGCAGGCCGCACACGGAACCTGACACCAGCGCCGCAGCGGAGCAAGCCAGGATCAGGCCTCCGCAAATGGGCTCAGGTACCAGGCCGCCCGCTCCCGCACAGACGCACGCGGGGATGGCGGGGCAAGCGAGCTGTGGCGAGCACGCACCGCAGCTCGGCGCCGCCGCCCTCGCCACCACGGAGGCTCCCAAGGTCTGAGATCCATATCGCGCGACCTCTCCGAAAGCGTGGGCGAGACTTTGCGTGGAGCCGCACAAATTAAAGACTTGAGCCGCACTGGTTGCGGCACACACCATTGCAACGATCAAAATACTCAGAAGCAGTTATATGACGACGACGACGACGACGACGACGACGACGACGACGACGACCGTAATGAGGATGAAGAAGACTACTGACGCAGAGGGAAAGGAGGAGCGGGAGGAGGACGAGAAGGCAGGACGAAGATGATGATGACGATGAAGAGGAACAGAGGAGGATGAGGACGAATGGGTACACATGCGCCCCCTCCCCAAATCGGCACACCCTTCACATGCTTCGTGGCCCCATGGGGAGATCCACCGGAGGCGATACCCACAACCGCGGCATCCACAACTGCATATGGTTGGGTCCTCCGCCAGGCTAATGTTATTTCTCTCTCTCTCTCTCTCGTTATCTCGTTACGTCGTTATCTCTCTCTCTCTCGTTCTCTCTCTCTCTCTCTCTCTCTCTCTCGCAATATATAAATATGTATCCAACTAGCTGCATACGTGTATATATGTGTGTGTACGTGGATAACTACTATATGACTACCTAATCTATGAACATAAGAGGGTACATGAGTGAGTACATCGCTTGCCCTCTAATGACCGCAAACAGTATGCATACATCTGGACAGACCATGGGATGCTTGTCCGTTCAGGCTTGCACTCAAGAACACACTTCGCTGGCAAAAAAACGGTAAGCAACCAACCAGGCTGTCCAAGGCGCTGCAGTCGAGGGAGTTCGCGTTGCAAACAAGTCTGCGGGAGAAATACTTTGGACTGCAATTCGAGTTTGGTGCGAAAGCAGGCTAGCACCATACTCCAGCATCGCAGATCTGTGCAGGTAAGTTTGCGCACAGAGACCGAGCAAGAGGCGTGTTCGGAGACCTGTCTCCCCAGAAAAATATGCATGCTGCGTCCTGCATACCCCCAACAATCCGCTGGAACACCGCAATACCACACATACGTACACAAACATGTTTTTGGGGCGTCGCGGCCCTGCGCGCGGCGACAAGGCGCAGAAGATCGGAAAACAATGAGGCGCACGCGTCTACGCCCAGCAACTACACACACTTTAGTCGGCGGCGCAGAGGAGTCTCAGGCGTGGTCAGCAAATGGAGGTGCTAAGTGCGAAAGAACTTCGCCGTAACGCGCAGCGTAAGGATACGTCTAACACTAACACTGCAGTGCAGACGGGTCGGTCAAAACAAAGAGGCGCTGCTCGGGCACAATGCAACGGCCAACCGATCCACGACGTGAGAAAATGGAAGGCAATTACACACACACACACACATACACACACAAACAAACAAACAAACAAACAAACAAACAAACAAACAAACATACAAACAAACAAACAAACAAACAAACACACGCGCGCGCGCGCGCGCGCGCGCGCGCGCGCGCGCGCGCGCACACACACACACACACACACACACACACACACACACACACACACACACACACACACACACACACGCGCGCGCGCACGCACACGCACACCCACCCGTGCTGAACACCGAGGCCCCAAGGTGACTCGACTCCCCTCCGTGCCGCTACAAACACATCCGCTCACACCGTCTTGGCGACGTTGTCGGTGCGCTTCTTCAAAGCCCCTCTCGGTGCAAAAGATCGTGCCTACTCGTTCTGACAAGGCACCAGCCTGACAGTCAAAAAAGTGCCGGAATGAAGGCGTGTACAATAGCTGAGCAAATCTATTACGCGCCCACGAGGCTGGTCGGATTCCTCGAGGGAGAGCTGCGCGCATACATTTTGCATTGGCACCCTTCTTCGCCCAGAACGCCTTCTGTGAGGCCTCAAGACGCCCCCCAGGCTGGGCAAAAAAGGGGACGGAGGGAGGGGGGGGGGGAGGGAGGGAGGGAGGGAGAAAAGGAGGGCGGGAGGAAGGCAGGGATGGAGGACAGGACAGGACGGGAGGAGGGGACGAGAGAAAGAGAGAAGGGAAGATGTAGGGGGGCACTGCCACTACCACAACTGATGCTCCTGCTGCTACAAAACTTTCTCGCATCAGCAAGTTTGTGCACTTGCTCACTTGTTTGTCCGAGGGAGCGTGGGGAGGCGCCTGAGCACCTCCACGCAAATCCACCTGGGGCACGGCGGTGTTCTGAAGGCCAGCGTGAGCAAACATCGACTGCAATAATATCCGCATATAGAGAGATGGTTACGACGAAGGGTACGGAGACAAGGGCGCCATGCGAGAGCGATACTGCCCCAGCCGTGCTAACAGAGGTGCCCCTGTCACGAGGTGCCCAAACATCCTGCGGGGAAGCCCCCACTTCCAACGAGTGCACACCGCAGAGCACAAAGTTGAAGAGAGCACCCCACAGCGCTCCCAGAGCTCGGGGCTCCGCGGGGGATGACTCCGTGGGCGTCCGTGCTGAATGGACGACAAGCTACGAAGGATGCTTCCGGCTGTGGGGAGGGCGTCTTTCCAAAGGCGGCGGGAGCTGTGCTCCCCCGTGGTGGGACACGGCAGTGAGAGCATCATTGGCGGAAACCTGAACCTTCCCACCATCCCACCTTCCCACGCACTCCTCCCCCCTAGCCTCCCCCAATCACCCCCTCCCCCGCCGTTCCTTCCTCCCTCCCCCACTCGACCTCCTGCACCTCGCCCTCCTCTTTTGTGCCCCCTACCTCTTCCTTCCATTATCATCCTCATCCTTCTTTCCTTTCCCCCTACTCCTTTAGTCCATCCTCCACCCTCCTCCCTCTCCAGTTTTCCTCCCACCTCGCCATTCCATCCGTTTCACCTCCACCCTTTTCCCTCCTCCCGCGACCTTCATCCCAAGTGCGCACTCCTCCCTCCCTCCCTCCCTCCCTCCCTCCCTCCCTCCCTCCCTCCCTCCTTCTCTTGGCGATCTTCCAGAGTATCGCCCACCTGGACAATGGCCTACTGCTGGCCCTGTTCCTGCCCCTGCTCCTCCTGAAACTCATCCACCTAAAACCCCACTACTCGTTCCATCCTCTCCTCCCTCGTTCCTCAGTATCCTGTTCCGTCTCCTTCTCTTTCCACCTCCTCGCTCCAGTCCGCCTTGCCTCCTTCCTCCCTCCCACACCCCAAATCCAAGTGATCCATCATCCCTTATTCCTTCCTTCATTCCTTCCTGCTCCTCCTCCTCCTCCTCGTCATCATCATCGTCCTTGTTTTTTTGTTCCTTTGATTCCTCTTCCTCCTGCTACTCCTTCTCCTCTTCAGGACTCAAAACTGCGGGCTGTCTTGTCGAACGACTGAAGCCCTCGCCCCCACCCCTCCCCAGCAGCAGCGCATCGCTTGGGGAGGCGGGGGGCGGGAGCTGTAAACGCGGGGCGCACAACAGCCAAAAGGGGGGCGACCCCTGAGGAGAGGGAGTCCGACGGAAGGGTGACGCGAGGAGGAGCGACAGGAGGAAAAGGAAGAGAGGGAGGGAGAGGAGGAGAAGAAGCGAGAGAGGAGAGAAGGAACCGGGGGGAGCAGCAGACACGACGGAGGAGGACGGGAACGAGGAGAGAAAAGGTCGCCAACACAGCCGACGCACCCCCAGGGAGCCCCCCAGAAAGGGGGCCCTCTGAAGGGGGCTTCGGCGGGATTGGCGGCCCTGCGGTACTGTCGCTCGTACTCGTGCTGCGCCTCCGGCCATCTCCATCCTCATCCTGCCGCCATCCTCCCTTTGGTGCCCCCCCCCGGCCCCGTCCCACGGGCCTGGGCCTGTCCGCGCGGTGGGAAGCACACCCCCCTCCACTGGGTAGGTGGGGCGAGCCGGGTTGTGGCGAGTGGGGAGAAGTGGCGGGGGCATTGGGGCGGGGTCCGGCTCTCAGATTTCTCTTCTTCTTTCCGCACCCATCTCAGGCCAGAGCCCAAGGTGGCCCCGCCTGCCTGGGAAGCGTGGTCTGCTGCTTTTCGCACCCCGCGAGGTTGTCCCACCCGCCTGGGAAGCGCGGTGCTCTCGACCCCCCCCCCAAAGGACAGTCACGCCTCTACATCAGTGGCCTGGCGACACGGGCCGCGAGTGCTGGGCGAGATGGCGAGCCGAGAGGAGAGATGATAATAGGAAGGGTCGGGGGGGGGCTGAGCGCGGGCGCCAAGATGGGCCGCGGTTTGCGCGGGTCTTCCGCTGACGGTGCGGCGCACGTGGGGCGCAGGCCGGGGATGCCGAGAAGTGGCATCAGGCGCCTGAGGTTCGCTGGCAATCCGGCGATGTGACGCGTTCAGTCGCAGCTTCGGTCTCGGCGAGGCTCATCCGATTCAACGCCGTCTCCTCCGCCTCCTTTGCAGCTTTTCTGGCCATCGTGCGGGCCGTCTTCAGGGCGCGTTTGCTCGGCCTGGTCTGGTCGCCGGGCGGGCCCCCGTCTTCGTCAGCGGGGCAAGGTGGCTTTGCGTCCCCCCTGCACAGGACGACTTCGAAGACATCAGGGGTTGCTGCGCTGGGGTGTGTGCCGCTGCTGCCACGGATAGTCGCGCGTCCTCACTTTGGCGCACGATGGCGACATTGAGCACTTGGGTTCCACAGTCTGGCGCCGTGGAGGCGGTCTGCTGCCTTCTGTGCGGGTTCGGCGGACGAGTATCACACGGCGACCTGGCCGCCCGTGGCGTCAATGGCTTCGATGGCGTCGAACATGGAGAAGGTGACCTGGATGACCGACATGTCGAGGGGAGGGCTCCGTGCTGGTTGTCTATGCGATTGTCCGCCGTAGTACATGGGCACGAGACACACAGGACAACCAATTTATCATCGGGGGTCTCTGCGCTAGCAAGGTTGCCTCATGGGCGTCGCGGTCGCCCTAGCCCGCTGGACGCACGCCACTGCCGACAGTCCCCGCGTGGGGACGACTGGCTGGCGAGGCCTGTCCATTACGCACTGTTGTCTCAGGTAGCCGCGGGCCCCACCCGCACAGGGCGACTTGCCAGAAGCATCAGGGGCCGTTGTCCTCGTAGCCATAGTTGTCCTGGTGCACGCAGTAACTACAATACATAAATAAGATCATTGAGGTCGGGAACCCTTTCCTGTAGAGGCCAACGGTTCGTTTGCCACCACACCTCCAGTGTGTGCAATTCCCATTCGAGCTCGGGTATGCGCTGCTTTTGCGCGTGCAGCTGGACGCCGCGCTGCGCTGCGAGCTGCCTCGCTTTCCTGGCCTCGCGAAGGTGGCGGGCCCACGGATTGTGGATGATGTGGTCGAGGTTTCGTAAACTGGCTCCACGCGCTGCACGAGCGTCCTGCCACTGCCTGGCCGTGGCCGATAGCTGTGGCGCGGGCGCACGGGCCTCCTCAAGGAGCGCGCCACGCACGGGCGCCGCCTCGGTCGCCCTGTGCGACAAAAGGCGGGCTCGGGCGATCGCGCCTCCTCCTCCTCCTCCTCCTCCTCCTCCTCCTCCTCCTCCTCCTCCTCCTCCTCCTCCTCCTCCTCCTCCTCCTCCTCCTCCCCCTCCTCGACCTCCTCCTCCTCCTCTTCCTCCTCCTCCTCCTCTTCCACCTCCTCCTCCTCCTCCTCCTCCTCCTCCTCCTCCTCCTCCTCCTTCACTTCCTCCACCTCCTCCTCCTCATCTTCCTCCACCTCCTCCTCCTCCTCCTCCTCCTCCTCCTCCTCCTTCTCCAGGGCAGAGAACAGATGCCGGGAGGGCTGCATCGCCCGGCCGCTCGCGAGCACGGCGCGGCCCCTGACGCTCCCTCCGAGACCGACCGCGCCAAGGGTGGCCGAGGGGAGCCCACCAGCGACTTCGGACGAGCTTCTGCCCGCTGTGCTTAGGGTCGTCGACGACATCCGTGACCTCTGTTAGCCAACCACTTGTGAACCCTATCCCTGCAGGTCACATGTCTGAGGCGCCGGCTGGGGTGCAGAACTCGAGGAATGTCTGAACCCCCGCGCGGGGGTGCCCGATACCCCAGCGTCGATGGGACCCCTAGGGATGCGGTTTTGCAAGGAGTCGCAGATCTGCAGCGCAAGGGTGGAGACGGGAGCGAGGAAGACCGTCGAGGCTCTCCGAAGCGACGGCAGAGTGCGGGCGGAGGTGAGGATTGCAGGCTCAGCTCGCCTCCGGGAGGCGGCGGGCACCCGTCACCGATTGACTGACACAGCAAGGATTGTGTGTAACTTTCCAGGCACGACCCACTGCCCCCAGAAAAGCTTCGCCCCCGCGATGATCGCCCCCTACCCCCAGCCCGACCCCCTACCCTGCGTTCCCCAGCGCTCTTCTCGAATTCAGAACCAGCCAAACGCCTTCGATACCACGCAGCCAAGCCCAAAAGGCTCCAGGCAGCCCGAAAACCTGCCAGGCACCTCAACAGAACACAAGAGAGACCCGACAGCCCCAAAGACGCACCCGAGGAGCCCACAGGAGGTCCTAAGAGGCTTCCAGCAAGCTCTACAGGAGGCCCATGCGAGGCATACAACACAAAACACATGTTGTTTGCTTAGATATGCCTTCCCATGTTCCGCCGCACAACGCGAAAAAACAACATCCAGCAGTGCCCGCAAAACGCCTCACGAGGAGCCCCCAAGAGGGTCCGAATGACCCAAGTGAGGTCACGAGACGGCACAAGACTGGCCCAAGCTGACCCTGGGACCGACCAAGACCCCGCAGGACGTCAGGACGCCAACCAACCAGCGCAAGACTGGGCCAAGTGACCACACCTAAGAAACTGCGCCTGGAACACCTGACGAAAGAATCGCCAAACCTTGCTTCCGCCACAGAATTTGCAACGCGTTTGCGAAGCCATGACATGCCCCCCTCACGACGCGAATCCCAGGAGGTCCTCAGTTTCAGCAAAAGGTCTCAGCACCCCTGGGCTTCCCATTCCTGGTGGACTCCCGAAGGCATCCAGGGAAGGGTAGTCCTAACGATCCCAAGACGGCCCAAGACTGGCCCAAGACGAAACGGGCCACCACCAGCCGACCACAGACTGCCAATGAACCCAAAGGCGGCCCCAGAATCCACCGACGCTCGAGGCACCACGCAAAACAGCCCCAAAATCCTCAAAAGCTTCTCCTAAGTCTTCGAGGTACCTCTGGTACGCCCGTGGGATGCCGAAAGCATCGAAAAGCATCACGCCATACCATATCCACAATGGTTCAACACAGCCCGGAGAGACCACCCACAATGCCCACACCCAGATCGCTCAGAAAGGCCCCAAGACGGCCCCAAGGCCAGCCCAGGACCAGCCTCACGACTCCGCCAGGAGAGGCCCTGGGAATGCCTGAGCCCGAAAAGGCCAGCGAAGACAGCGGAAGAGCGGCAGCAAGAGGACGCGAGAAGAGCAGGCTGAAACGGAGGGCAACAGGACGGAGGCGGCGGCGGAGGACGCAAACGAACAGGTTGCATGGCTCTCCTCCTCCCTCTCTCCCTCCCTCTCTCCTGCCTCCTCCCTTCGACCTGGGGGCAGGGGAGAAGGCAGGGCGTGGGCAAACTGGGGTCGGTTGTCACGTCGTCGATAGTCGCGGTTGTCGTGGCCGTCGTGGGCGTCGCGGTCGTCGTGGCCGTCGCGATGGAGACGGCCGCGGTCTCGACATCAGCCTCGAAGGTCGCGAGCGTGGTCGCGAAGGGCCGCGGGGCGCGGCGGGCCCAGCGAGTTGGACGCTGCAGCGGTGATGACTGTGGCGGCGGCAGCAGTGCTGGTCGTGACGAAGCGGCAGACGGGCCTCCCTTCCGTTCTGGCGCCGAGCACCATCTCCGAGCTGCCACGCAAGGAAGGCATTCGCAGGTGATGATCCAATCACTTTAGACGTCGCGCCCCGAGGCAAAGTCGAAGTCTCGAATTGCGATGTCCAACTTGGCCGTTTCCAACACGCCGGTGCGCCTGTTGACGCGGTACCATGCTGGCACGAACTGTCCCGTAGCCGCAGTGGAGCTGGTGAGGCTGGCGTCAAACTTCGCATGCCCATCCCGCATGCCGTCGTGCCAGCAACACCCCGCGCGCCACCCGCGCCAGTCCCATGGCGCGCCGCAGGCCCCGCAGACTGCACCATCCTCTCGTCGGCGTTGACATACGGCGCCATCCAGTCAGACATCGCATCGGAGGCGGCCAGGCAGTGCTTCTCGACAATGGCCGGGTCGCCCTGTTCGCAGGGCAGGACGAAGACGCCAGCTCCGGTAACGCCAGCGCCGCGAAGTGCCAGACGGTCGTTTTCCCCGAACGTCTCGAACGGTCGAATCCTGGTGGCCGCATAACGCGCCTGGCCCCGCCTGCCTTGCAGCATGACGACGGCTCCTGGAAGCACTCCAGCCACTCGAACTCGCCGTCCACAGCCCACTGGGCACGGAAGTCTGCGTCAGCTTCCACGGGGGGGGTACGTCAGGGGGCATTGGCCCCAAAGTCCCCCCAGCTCGGGATACCAGCGGCCGCGCCGCCCCCTTCAGGACGAAGGCCCAGCTCGCTGCGCATGCTGCGGGAGAAGTGGCCTGGGATGGGGGCAAGAAAATGCCACCGCTTTCGAAACACATGGTGGCATGCACGCGCTACTCACAGTCTGACGCAGCCCCGACGAGCTCGTCCAGGCAGCCAAATATCCCAGTCGAACCGGTCCACACTGGGAGAGGTTCCAGTTGGCTCGCAAGCGGTGCGTCGGTGCTACCTGGCCATGCGTGCGGAGAAGCGTGATCCGCTCGTCTTCCTGACCCAGCAACGGTGCCGCGTTGCCCAGGCAAATTACTTACGGCACTCGGCGCCAGGCCGCAGAGGGAGGGGAGACCGCGCTGGAATATTTGGTCGAAGCCTGCGTCGTGTGCTGGTCGACCTGCAGCCCATGCCAGGCAAGCATTTCGGCGACCATCGGATCAGCGGCCGCAGCGTGTTCAGGGGGGTCAGAACCATCGCGCCGTCCAAGTAGCTGAACACGTTGCATGAGGGCGAGGGCCCCTGCAGCGCGACCTGAATCTCATCCAGGGCGCCAGCGATTGCGATGGCCATCGTGACCAGCGACAGCGGGCAACCTTGGTCGACCCAGCTCGCACCCATACAGTCGGGCCGCTGAAATAAGGAACGCTTAATAACGAACAAAGACCCCTTCTGGCCCCAGAAAAGCTGGGGTGCACGAGGAGGGCTAGAGGAGCAGCCATGGAAGAATCTAAGGAACATCGAGCCCCTTCCGAACCCAAACTGTTCCTTATTTCAGCGTCTTGACTGTGCAGGAGCTGCGTCGTTGATGCCGTTCCAGCACAGCCGCGTCGTGGCCCTGCTCAACCCAGCCGCCTCCGTCCGGCCGAGGTCTGCGGCTCTTGCGCCGCCGCGCTGCCCGAACTTGTTGCCAGGAGACTGTGTTGAAGGGGCTCGCTGGGCCAACAAAAGCCAAGATCACTCCCCGCTGGTCCCTTCTCCACCCTGCTGCTCTATTCCTTCAATATTCTTCCCTGCTGCCTTTCGTCCTTCTCTCCCTCCCTCCTTCTCCTCATTCGCCCACTCATCTTTCGTCCCCCCATGCCTCCTCCTTCCCTTCTTTTCCATTTCCTCCTCGTCATCCTGCTTCTCCATATTCTCCTCTTTCTCCTCCTCCTCCTCATCCTCTAGCACCTCCTCCTCCGCCTCATCCTCCGCCTCCTTCTCCGACTCCTCCTCCGACTCCTCCTCCGACTCCTCCTCCGACTCCTCCGACTACTCCACCTCGTCCTCCGACTCCCCCCTCTGCTCCTCCTCCTCCTCCTCTTCCTCTTCCTCCACCTCTAAGTATAATAATTGTTAGTATTAAGTATTACTATGATTGATATCCTTATTAGTGGTATCATTAATAGTATTCGCATGTTTCTTATTATTCAGCTTGTTATTAGTGATACTCTTATGAGTATGATGAGTATGTTTCTTCGCATTATCAGTATTATCAAATTTATGTTCCATATCCTAAGATGGGGTTCTTCTTATTTATTCGACGCCGCCGATGTTTCCTCCTTCTTCTCCTTCTCTTCCCCTCTCCTCCTCATATCCAGACTTCCTCATACACAGACTGACTCACACTCAGACTTACTCATAATTACCCAGACTTACTCACACACAAAATGACTCATACTCAGACCTACTCATACTCAGACATACTCCTACTCAGACTTACTCATGCTGAGACTCACGCACGCCCCGTTGGCGGCCGTTTTGTGGGAATGCCTCAAGCGGTTTGCCTGTTTTCTGTCCCAACATCCTTCGCTGTCGGAGCAGATTTGGAGGATGGCTCGAGCGAGGCGCTCATTTTCACGTCCGTAAGGGGAGCCGCCGAGACGTATTGCACGGTCCCGTTCGCGGCCGTTTTGTGGGGATGTCTCAAGCGGTTTGCCTGTTTTCTATCCCAACATCCTTCGCTTTCGGAGCAGATTTGGAGGATGTCTCGAGCGAGGAGCTCATTGTCACGTCCCTAAGGGGAGCCGCCGAGAAGTGTTGCACGGTCCCGTTCGCGGCCGTTTTGTGGGGATGTCTCAAGCTGTTTGCCTGTTTTCTGTCCCAACATCCGTCGCTGTCGCAGCAGATTTGGAGGATGGCTCGAGCGAGGCGCTCATTTTCACGTCCCTAAGGGGAGCCGCCGAGACGTATTGCACGGTCCCGTTCGCGGCCGTTTTGTGGGGATGTCTCAAGCGGGTTGCTTGTTTTCTGTCCCAACATGCTTCGCTTTCGCAGCAGATTTGGAGGATGTCTCGAGCGAGGCGCTCATTTTTACCACCCTAAGGGAGCCGCCGAGGGGTGTTACACGGTCCCGTTCGCGGCCGTTTTGTGGGGATGTCTCAAACGGTTTGCTTTTTGTCTGTCCCAACATCCTTCGCTGTCGGAGCAGATTTGGAGGATGGCTCGAGCGAGGCGCTCACTCTCACCCCCCAGGTGGGCCAGATTTTGAAGATGTCTCGATCGGTTTGCCTGCTTTGGTTGCCAGACTCGTGGGCACAGATTCTCTTCAGGATGCCACAGGAGGCTCCAACAGGCTCCAGGAGGCCCCAGGAGACCACATGAGGCCCCAGGAGGCATCAGGAGGCCACAGAAAGACTCAAGAGGCCACAGGATGTCCCAAGAGGCTCCAGGAAGCCCCAGGAAGCTCCAGGAAGCATCGGGAAGCCATAGGAGGCCGCAGGAGGCCATAGGAAACGCCAGGAGGCTTCGGAAGGCAACAGGAGGCCCCGAGAGGCCCCAGGAGCATGAGGCCTCAGAATGCAACAGGAGTGGTTCCAATCCCATGTGTTTTACGTATGCTCCTACAAATTGGGCCTCACCTGGAGCACGAATCCTTGATGTTATACTTATGTTTATATAGATTGTCCGTCTCCTGTGTACACAATCCTAACTGTTTCACTTATGTTCCTATATATTGGGCCTCTCCTGGGGCACGAGCCCCTTGGTGTTTTACGTGTGTTCCTATATTTTGCCCTTCTCCTGCGGCTCCAATCCACAATGTTTAATGTACGTGTGTTGCTTCCCTGCAGCGCACCGGCATCCTGTCGGTCATCGGCGGCAGGTTCACGGTTCGCCCGGCTGCCGTGCCTCTGGCTGCGGGCCCCCATGTCTGTGGAGTGGACTACCACGACTGATACTCCTGGCATCACCCTGGTGGCACAATGTTGCTCTCCAACTTCGTGGTGCTCCTCTTCCTCTCGGGCGTCGACCTGGTCAAGCGGCGCGTCCTCTCCCGCAGCACGTGAGGCTGATGTTCGCGCAGCGCCGCTGACGGCTACACCACCGTCCCTTTTCTTCCCGGAACTTCACCACCAGGCTCCTGTCCAAGGTGTACCTTTTCCTGCACGTCCCAGTCGGCACCGCCTGATCCCCGGGCTCCGCCCGCTCTCGGCCGCGTCAGGCCCCGCCCGCCCTCGCCCCCTCTCTGTCAATTAAAGCTGTGCGCGTCCCGCGGAGCTTTTAGCGGAAGAGGCTCGCTCTCGCCCTGCAGATCAAAAAAAAAATGTACGTTTGTTGCTATAGATTGGGCCTCCCCTGGGGCACGAATCCTCCCTAGGAGGTTCCAGGAGGCCCCAGGAGGCCCCAAGAGGCTCCTGGAGGCCCCAAGAGGCTCCTGGAGGCCCCAGGAAGCCCCAGTAGGTTTTAGGAGGCCCCAGGAGGCCCCAGGCTCATGCGCAGAGACGCGCTCGTACTTCTGAGGCTCATTCATACTCCCAAATCATTCGCAGTTAGATTCATGACCAGACCGTCACAACTGAAGCCAGTTTATATTCGAAACCTCTTGCGCCTAGACATTCATAGCGGACAGGTCCATGCGAATAGATGCACATGTGGGGAGCTCCACGCAGTGAAAAAATATTATGTGTATTATCATTCATAGTACTCTATGTATTAGCTTCTTAGTGTTCTTCTTATTCTATCACTAATAGTATTCGCATTAGTACTGGCATCATTAGCATTCGTAGTAGGATTATTCGAAAATGTATTACAGTATTATTATTCGTAGTAGTACTCCTAGTACTCGTCCTACTAATAATATTAATGTTATCAATTTTACTACTACTATTCTGCTCAGTCCCACTAGCATTCGTATCCGTAATAGTAGTGGTATTCTTCCGTAGTATCAGTCCTTGGAATTAGTAGTATTGCATCGTATTCGTCCTATTGTTCGTAGTATCAGTATTGGTATTAGTCTTACCTTTACTGTTTTATGTGCATTCTTGAAGTATTGTTCCTCGTCCTCTTCCTCTCCCTCTTCCTCGTATTAACATTCCTCCTCCTCCTCCTCCTTCTCCTCCTCCTCCTCCCTCCTCCTCCCTCCTCCCTCTCCCTCTCCCTCATCCTCCATCCTCCTCCCTCATCCTCCTCCTGTCTCCTCCTCCATTCCTTATCCTTCTTGATAACTTCTCCCTGTCCACCCCGAGGCCAGTTTTTAGGGCGGGCCGGGCATTTCGCCTGAGACCTCCTCACCATGTATGACTCCGAAGCTAAAAAAGTGGCAACATTTTCACAGATGGTGGGCGGGTGGTTTTCAAAATGTGCCTCTCGCCTTAGCGCCGCGCACCTTCGTTTCAAAAAACGCAAGAGCTTCATGGATTGAGGGCGGGTGGTTTTCAAAATGTGCCTCTCGCCTTAACGGCGCTCACATTCGTTTCCAATATTTGCAACAGTTTCGCGGCTTGAAAGCGTGTGGCTTTCAAAATTTGGCTCTCGCCTTAACGCCGCGCACATTCGCTTCCACCATTTGCAAGAGTTTCACGGATTGAGGGCGGGTGGTTTTCAAAAGGTGGTTCTCGCCTTGGCGCCGCGCACGTTCGTTTTCAAAATGTGGCTCTCGCCTTAGCGCCGCGCACATTCGCTTTCAAGATTTGCAAGAGTTTTCCTAAATGCGGCTCTCGCCTTAGCGCCGCGCACATTCGTTTTCAAAATTTGCAAGGGTTTCACGGGTTCCCCTTATCGACGTACCAGAACTTGTGTTTTGGAAAGATTATGGGTTATGCGGGTGCAACAATTATGTTGGCTCGCGGTGGTGAAGTCCCAACAATGGCATTCTGGCTTGATTCACGATTCCGGATCGTCAAGACGCAGCAGTCAGGTTGAGACGTGACGTTAAAATCAGAGAACAATGTTTTCGCATGCTTCAGGATCTTCAAACGGTTGCCTTCCAACGAGGCAATTCCCTCAATGGAAATGTACCGTTGCAGGGGCCTATGAAGAGGAAGCTTGGAGGGAGGGTTAATTACAACATCGTTGATGACTATTGGGTTTTCACTGGTCTTCCTCCTCCTCCTCCGCCTCCTCCTCCTCTCCTCTCCTCTCTTCTCCTCTCCTCTCCTCTGATATCATATCCTGTCCTCTCTTCTCCACTCCTCTCCGCTGCGCTCCACACCACTCCTCTCCTCCCCTCTCCTCTCATCTCCTCCCCTCCCCTCCCCTCCCCTCTCCTCGCTTCACCTCTCCCTTCCCCTCCTGATCCTCCTCCTCCTCCTCCTCCTCCTCCTCATCCTCCCTC